>KK119763.1:802561-836564 GCA_000611955.2 Stegodyphus mimosarum
CCTGATTTGCATTCCATCCGGTTGCTGTTTTGTACAGCAACATATACCACGCAATATGAAACATACTAGGAAATCCTACAATTAACGCTTTTTACCTGTATAGTTAACACAGTGCAGAGCAGTATTAAAGAAGAACCGTACACGAACTAATAAATAAGAGTCTACTGTGCAGAAATAAAGCGCACTGAGGCTAACCAAAATTATGCTTATGTTAAATTTCCAGATAGTCGTGAAACCAATATTTCAGTACGAAATTTGGCACCCACAGGAGATACTCCTATACACTACCATGATATAGGGCGTAGATGAAAACTAACAACATTCACATTCTTTTGATCATCGGAATGAAGACTTGGCCATTGAAACTCTTAAACCCATATAAAAAATTGCAAGAAAAATCAGCTGAAGAGTATTCCCTCTTCTGTTATGTTCTTCTTCTATTCAAACTGCAGTTTGAAGCCTACTTTGTTTAATTTCTTTTTAAAAAACTAAAATCATGGTTCTATTATTCAATAGCTGTTAAGCCGTACTACCTTTTTGGAGCACCGTACATACTGCATAAACAAAGAAAATTATTAGCGAAACATATGTAATAAAATACAAAATACTGCTACGGAAATCTCCAGACTTACGTAATTCTTCAATTAAGTAAGTGCGCAAAAGTCTAACATTCGAGCTGCCACGACCATCCCTCTCGTCAAATAATATTACTGCGGTTAAATTAGTCACTTTTTTAGCGGAGTTAGTTGGATTTGAAAAGTAAAATCGACACCAAAAGTCTGCAATTGCTTTAAAAGTTTAATTGAAAATAATTCTTACTTATAAAAGGGGAAAATTATATCAACAATAGCTCAGGATATAAATTGACTGCTTTCTTTGGATGGGATGTAATCGCGATTCTAAAGTGAATAGGATAGTAAAGAGTAAAGTTCGAGATGCTGAAAGCATGAAAGATGCGTTAACATTGAACTTCACAAACCTTGGGAAGAAGATTTCAGAGATTGAAAAAATGATGTCCTATTGTCACAGAAGCAGTTTCTATTGAGTTTTTTAATTATTCAGGAGAAAGCTGGGTTTTTACATAAAGATTTACAAGAGAAAATCGGCAGTACAGACACGGAGAACGCACTTAACGCTAGTGCTGGACACTTCGAAAGATTCAAGAGGCGTACATATCTACACAACATCAAAGTCATGAGTGAGGCCGCAAGATCAGATGCTGAAGCAGTTAGCAAACAGCGCGAGGCCACACAGTACTTTATAAATGTTTATTCTACTAGATACGTTTGGAGGTGCTGTTCGCAGCGTCATCAAGATGACAATTCAGACTACTAGGGGATTGCCCTTACCCTTCGACATCGAGAGGGGTAAAAATGGCCAAAGAACAGCATATCTCTTTACAATCATCCACCTGCAGCAACTTTCTAATTGAAAAGCTAAATTAGCTGTTACAGTTTTTTTTTTATTAAAAAGGTGTTTTTTCAATCTGCTTTCATATTCGTATTTTTTATATTTATATTTTGTATCCGAGTAAATACTGGTGCATAATGTGTCATTTATAAATGTGTAAATATACTTATATTTAATAATAATAAATATTGCAGTTTCTTTTTTTTTAACGAAGTATCATTTAGGCGAGTTGCAAATTCTACTTAAATTACGTTAAAGTTTACAACATAGGCAACATTTATTTACAACATTTATTATTCTAAAATTCTTACATAAAATTTAGAAATGGGCGTATTAATGTTATTAATTACCAAGGAATAATTTAAATTTTTTTTTCATATTTAGTAAAATATGCGGAATTGCTTATAGAGTTACACCTTGCGAAAACATCTTGCAATAAGCAATTTAACCTGAAGCGCATCAATCTGAATTTATTTGTAACATGCTCACTTTTACCATTTCATATGTTTCAAAGAATATCATTCAGCGTGCAATAATCTACAGTTAAAAAAACTCCATTTTAACTCAGGAGATATAAATCTTATTCGAATATGTTGGAAACAAAGTCTTCTAAAGTGTTCTATATTTGTTTCTTGCTTAGCAATTTCTGTCAAGAGAATTGACCAAATTGTTTGATCTACTATTTGATTAATGATGCCAAATAATAAACTTTTACAATCGCAACCACTTTAAAAATCTTTTAAATTATTATCATTACTTCCTTAGCGTAACATCTGCGCTGATGGCAACTTACTTACTGATGCGCCGCGCATATTTTTAGATTTGTATCAATACATTGACTTGATACACATACTCGCACCCCAGGTTTCGTGAATGGGACCATTAGGTTCCCACTCTCCCCACTAGCTTCGAAGTCGTTAAGTCCAATCCTGTGAGTCACTGCGTCCGAACATTATAATTCCTTTCTTTTCGGACCCTCTCGCTATCGTCTGCGTTTCGAATATGAGAATTTTTCGCGTCCGGACGCTTTTGTCAGCTAGGGCAATTAGCATATCATTACGACACATTATGCCGCACTATTAATCATTTTGATTTTTGTGCTTCCATTTCTTTTTTTATTCTTCCCTTTTTCTAAGTGGTTTGTATTTCATTGTGCCCGAATAAATGGTTCGGCTTAATTTTTGCAGGAGAGATTTTGTTCACTTTGAGTGGCAATGGCACTGCAGCTATTTGAAAATAAAGATTCGAAAGAAGTAGTTTCTTTTTCTGGCAATTATTTTTCTTTCGCTATTTTGTTCATTCGAGTGTAGTTTTTCTTCTTTATATAAAAAAGCAGTTTGCTTTACGATCATTTAGAAGTACTTCTTAAAAGATGAAGCCATGGCTGTAAGCCAGAGATTTGTTAAATTGCTTCATTGGTTCATAAAACTGCAGCGGAAGAGCTTTATCCCCCCTTCTTTCTTAAAAAAGGAGGATAATAACTTAACTTGAGCACGGAATTTCTTGAAAAAAAAAGAGTTTTTAGAAAGAAGCTAGGAAATGAAATAAAAATTCTGAAGTATTAATTGTATGCAATTACTCTTTTTTTGCAAAAGTAAATTTAAGTCATTAGCCATATTGTCCAACAAATTCTAATAATATTTTGAAATTCGAATTGGAAATATTTGAAAATTTTTCTATTTTTTGGAGAATAACTCTAGTTAATTAAGTAAAGCAATTTAAAAAATTAAACACTCACCTTTTTTTCATGAAACCCTTTTTAAAATATACAGTGTCACACATTAGTGTTCGCACACTTTAAAAATTTGCAGAAAAAGCGCTGTAACCCAGAATTGAATTTGAATGTAAAGCCCAATATTTTTTTCACATCATATCCGTGTTATTTTGAATAAAACCAAACTTTTAAATTTTAATGCTGACTTCTTTTCTTTTTCTAAAATTGAAAATTAAGGAGGAATAGATAAAATATGCTACAAAAGTGATCGTACATCGAGACATTTTATAAAATTTCATAAATAAAATTATCGTCTACTACATTTTCTTTTATTTTTGCATTCTGATGACTTTTAAAAAGTTTTTTGGCTTTATTTTTTCCTTGCTTACTTCGTTATATTTTATTTAACGTTTACAAATGTCTCGTAGTCGTAAGGAAACAACGAACAGCATTCGAAAATTGATAATTTTTATCCTAAGGATAGAAATTCGATTCAAGATATCACTAAATTAGCAAATTTATCCCATTCTATGGTTGTAGTATGTGATAAAACACTGTAAAGAAGAAAATCGGATCGAAAATAAAGTAAGAAGATGTCGTCTGGCAAAGTTAACTCAACGTGATCAGAGATTTACAGTTAGAAAATCTGTGAAAAATCCTCGTTTGAGTGTAGTAAAGATTTCTAGAGAATTTACTGAAAGAGTTTATGCTTTCATTTCACTTGGAACTGTTCGACGACTGCTCAGATTAGCCGAATTACATGGGCGCTCTGCTCGAAGAAATATTTTTGGAAGAGTAAAAAATAGAAAGCTTAAGTTTTTCTTCTCAAAATCAATGGTAAATTGCCCGAAGCGTATCTTGTGTTACTTGCAGATGAAAGCAAATTTAACATTTTTCGTTCTCATGGGCGTATAATTGTATGGATAAAAAAATGAGAAACTTAATCCCAAGACCTTGGTTGGAACATGGTGGTGGAGGTATTCCAGTGTAAGAGTGCATGTCAGCATCAGGATTAAACAGTTTAGTCTTTACTGATGGCATAATGAACCATGTTCTTTATTTAAATATTTTAAAAATAATTTAAAATTATCCCCCAAATTCGGATACTGGAAACAACTATATTTTTTTATCAGGGTAACGATCCTAAGCACACAGCCCTTAACGTTGGCCTTTTGGGTGTCTATAATTGTCCACAAGTTCCGAAAACATCACCTAAGTAACCAGATTTAAACCCAACAGAAACACATTTGGAGAGAAATAGAGGTTAGAGTACAAAGACACAACATCGGAACAAAAACCGAACTAAAAACTGTAATGATGGAAGAATGGAGGAACATTGATGCACATATTACAAAAAAACTGGTTAACTTTATGCCGAGACGTTTAAAAGCTGTCATAAATGCTGCAAGATATACTACAAAATACTAATTGACAGAAATATTACAATATTTACTAATATATGCAGATTTCTTTAAAGCGTACGAAAACTTCTGTGAGATAATTTTTCTGTTACTTTTTTAATAGTGATTTTCCAAACAAAAAATTTTAATATGATCATAAAATAATTAATGTAGCTTTGCTAAGAGAAATTTATATATATTATTAAAAAATTTCACTCTAAAATAATAATTTTTATTAATGAATAAAGCAATGTTTCACTGAAAATCGTAAGCGTAAGAACAATTTTGTGAGCTACTGTAGTATAGCATAAAAAAATGAACAGTGTAAATTTCCGAAAATAATCTTAAATATTTTAAATGACTTAAACAAAAATTTAAAAAACACTTTTTTTAAGTAATCATTTGCTTATTCTTTTACTGGAATATTTGTTTCCCTAAAAGTAAAATACTGCTCTCTAAATTTAATATCTTCACTTTAAAACGCGAAAAGCATTTCATAAAAGTCTCCGGATATTGTTTAGACCAAGGGTCTCCAAACCTTTCAGCCTGCGGGCTATATTGGCTCTTTCACGAAGCTTCGAAGGCCAAGATTCAGTTAATTCATCATACCACGGTGATGCAATTACAATGAACATCATACATGTTTTCAAACGAGGGATTGAGATTTTTATGATCGAACCTATACGCTATGATTTTACGAAAAGCCTTCTTTTTTAGACTTTCAAGCAGTTTCACTTAACATAAATTTCATAAAGCTGTTTTCAAACATTTGTAAAAAATTATTTTTGTCCTAGAACATTACAAATTTCTTCGATTTAGTATGTACTTTAATTTTCGATAGTACCTCTGCAAAGACATTAGGTTATTTCGAAGCAGGAGAGATGAAAAATGAGCAATGCCCTCGCCAGAACTCGAACCACGGACTTCTCGAATGCGCGCCGAGGGTGCTTGACCATTACGCCACGAAGGCGGGAGAAATAGCTTATACCTCCCAGTTGTCACAATTTATCAGCGCATTTTATGTATATTTTGATCAGCTGCAAACTTTCGCTCATAAGTATTCCATATTTTGGGTAAGTTTCGTGTGAAAAAAAACATCTCCAAGATTAAAATTATTTACAATATGCACAGAACAAAAAATAAGTTTAAATAAAATCACTACTGAAAATTTCTATAAACCGACCTAGAATGAAAGTAGGAATAATAACACATGAAACCTTTACTCTTGTAAAAAGTACAATGAAAATATTTTACTCCCTTGTGCGAAATAATCCCGAAAAATTTAGGGTATCGTATTTCAACGAAAATATCCATTTTGACCTTTCTGGAATCCATTTGAACGATTTTTTTGTGTGACATCTGTACGTAAACATAGAAAAAAGGACTCTCTTTCCCAAAACGAATTGCAAAATGGATTGAGGAGAGATTTTTTTTCGTGAAGTTTCTACGTGTATGTATGTATGTAGTTATGTATTTCCTATAATTCAAGAAAGAGTTGTCTCAAAACGTTGAAATTGTGTATATGGGACAGCTATAACATTTAGTTGTGCACCTCCCCTTTTGACTGCAATCGGCTAAGTCATGTTTCTCTCTCTCTCTCTCTCTTTCTCTCTCTCTATATATGTATACCTGATTTGTTACCCGGCTCGGTGAACTCATTTTTTTTTATTCTTATATGCTAATAAATTGTAGATTTTTCACTTTAAAAGTAATGGAATTATCTTGATCTTATATTCTGGTTAAGGTTTTCGTGACTTTATTTAATCTTCTTGCAATACTTGTAGAATTATCAACAATTTAAAAGTTGTTTAGGTAACTTCTAAGCCTAACGGATCCGCTATTTGTTTACATTTGAAACCCTTGCTTTGTTTGAAGATGTTTTGGTTTTTTATGTATTTTTGCCTTGTCGCGACGTGAGAACTGAACTGATTGAATGAGAAATATATCGCTATAGAAATTCGAGGAAGTAAGTTTAAAGGAAGTGCCTTAAAAATGTGTGTAATTAAAGGATGTTTGAGGAGGTCATGGGTGTCTACATGAAATTTTCTTATATAGAGTGTTACAGTATTTCACTCATTATTATTTGTAAATTTAGAAACGGTTGCATAATGTTTATAATATGTTTCATAAAGAATGGGCATGATAAGCAACTCATTTCTAGATTGGCTGTTATATAAAGTAGTTAATGTGTATGTTATTTGTCAGTTTAAATTTTATAACACTATTTTAAAGAAACCCCTGGCGGGTCCGATCATTAGTGCTCATGGGCCACATTTTGTCCTTGGGCCATAGCTTGGAGACCCTGACTTAGACTGCAAACAGTAACATTTGAAATGTATAAAATATATGTCTTTGTGACATTACTTTGCGTCAAAATACAAGAAGCAGTATCTGAAAAAGTCTTTCCTTGAATTTGTTTATAAATGTGTTTTAGAATTTATGTTATTTCAGTGTTTTATTACCATGAATTCTTCAATATTATTACATGGGATTATAAAGTCATGAATCTTTCTTAACATGCAGGTAGAAAAACGGAAATCTAATAGAAAAGTTATCAACATTTTTCAATCAAAGTATTTGAGATTTTATGATAAAACAAAATACTATTCAAATCATAACAGAATTCTAAAAGAAAAAATACTTGGGAGACAAACCAAGATAATCTGGGAAATATAACATCATTTTCTAAAGTAATTAAAACAATTGAGGACTCAGTGTTCCCAAACATGAAGCAGCTTTACTAAATATGTAGAATACGAGAAAAGAAAACTTCATCTTGTTTCTTCAGATCTATCAAAAATAACAATTCTGAATACTGGAATAAGGTAATATTTCATAAAAAGAAGCTAATTGAAAATCTTTGAATGCAGGTAATCACATTTCAGCAAGCAAAAGATCCAAAGAAGAGTTTCGAAAATTGAAGTTATGTCGAGCATTAGAAAATGGCGGAGAAGAAGTTAAGAAACACGAATTTATGGCATTTTTCGAAACTATTTTTTCTGTTATATGAAACATACTTATATTTTGAAACGAAATTTGAATTAACACATACGAAATTCAAATTCTAATAAAATAGTTTTATTTAATGCAATGTTAGGAATACGCATTTCTGACTTGCAATTTAATATTCTTGAAGTACTCCAAAGATTACCTCAGTGTTCAGGTTTAAACCTTATTGAACATATTTAGTAAAAAATTAAATATGAAAGTTAAGAAATAATTTTAAACTTTTGAAATTAGTACTGCATAATGCATTAAAAAATAAAAACTGGAAATAATGAATCATTCAGTTCATGCCAGAAAGATTAAAATATATTTACTTACACATAAAAATCCGCTATAAATCAATGTCACAACTTAGAAACCATTTAATAAATTTTTGTGGGTCATTTATGATGCACAGATTATTTTGTCTGAAGAAAATAAATGCTGTCAATGGCTGTTGCTATGGGACTATTAAAATATCCAAAAACAATTTGAAATAAAGAGAAGTTTTCAGAGACCTCTTCTGGTCAATTGCATCAAAACAAGCTTGTTGTGGTACCGAAATGATTCCAAAAAAGCGTCGAAGGGTCTCTGGTATGGAGGAATATACCAAATGATAGAATCTTAATATTATAGACTGTTAGAGAATCTTATTAGTATTTATGCTGCTGTAAGAAAACTCATGCAGTTAATTGGAGATAGCACACAGTAGATGCTTCAAATTAACTCGTAATTGAAGTTTGAATTCATTTATAAGCAATCCAGTTATAGCGACGTCAGCCATATCGAATTCGCTGCTTTAAATTTCACTAGCCATTCCATGCTTTTTGTCTTTAGAGCAACTTAAACTCACTTCTGATCATGAAGGATTTTCCAAGAATTCGACCGCTACAACTTCTTTTCCTTTTTACTCCTCTAAATACCGTCTTCAAGAATCATTATATCCAAAACAATAGTTTTCAACCTATGAAGTTTTACAATGGTAAAAAAGAGATTATTTTCGATATATTTCATTATTAACTGAAGCATTTCTGCATAGTGTTACAGAAAAGCGAGATTTTTCTCAGCACTAAAAGTATGTAATATTCATCTTCTTTTCCTGAGTAATGTGATTTTAAAAACTTGCTTAGTTGGCTATCTTTCCCTGCCAAGCTTACTTTGAAAGCTTTAAGGAGTGGAGATGAAATTCTAGCCGGGGCGCAATAAAGCCCTACATAAAAGATCTCAGATACTTCTTTAAAAAAAAAGGGCCCCAGTATTTCTTTTATGTAACTGAACCACAATTTCAGCTAACAAATTTTATTTTAATAACGTATATGAATTGATTCTAACTTCTGAATGCATGCCTATCTTTCGCTGGCTAACAAATACACAGTCCAGTCACATTAATGTGACCATCTGTCAAAAGCCAGAATAACCACCTTTCGCAGAGCGGACTGCTGCGAGACGTGCAGGAAGAGAGTCACATAGGTCCCTGAAGGTGTTCTCTAGAATGTTGAGCCATGCCGACTCTAATGCCGTGGCCAGCTGCGCTAGATTACGCGGTTGAGGATCCATGGCGCGAACAACTCGATCGAGATGGTCCCACAGATGCTCGATTGGGTTTAAGTCAGGTGAGTTTGCTGGCCAGGGGAGGACGGTAAACTCATCCTGGTGCTCTTCGAACCACGCACGTACACTGGCAGCTGTATGGCACCTCGCATTGTCCTGCTGGAAGATGCCATCATCCTGAGGAAAAACAATGCGCATGTAGGGGTGAACATGGTCCGCAAGGACAGATGCGTACTTGTATTGATCCATTGTGCCTTCCACAATGATCAGTGAACCTAGAGAATGCCAGGAAAACATTCCCCAGACCATAATGCTCCCGCCTCCAGCTTGGACCGTTCCGGCAATGGTTGCAGGGTGGTTCCTTTCAGAGGTTTCACGCCTTATACGCCAACGTCCATCTGTCCGATGGAGCATAAAACGCGATTCATCCGAAAACGCAACCTGTCGCCACTCAGTGGACGTCCAGCTGCTGTACTGGCGTGCAAATTCTAGCCTTCGCCGTCGATGAACAGCAGTCAGCATAGGTGCACGAACCAGGCGTCTGCTTCGGAGGCCCAGACGCAGCAATGTTCGCTGAATAGTACTTTGGGAGACACTTTTGGTAGCCCCTTGGTTCATTTTGGTGGTCAGTTGCTCAACGGTAGCCCGTCTATCTGCCCGAACGCATCTCCGCAACCGTCGTTCGCCTCTGTCATCTATGGCCCGTGGTGCACCACATTTGCCACGTCGCTGATTTTGGACAGTCCCATTTTGCCATGCACGGTACACTTTTACCACGGCGGCACGCGAACAGTTCACAAACTCAGCCGTTTCGGAAATGCTTCCACCCTTGGCCCGAAAGCCAATGATCATGCCCTTTTGGAAGTCGGATAAATCGCTTCGTTTCTGCATTACGCCAACGATTGAAATGTTTTCCGAAGCCCTCACACACCCTTTATATACGCTCAACTGCACTGTGGTGCCACCTGCCTTCTGTGATTGGTTATTTAACTCTGACATGGAAAGTACGTGGTGGTCACATTAATGTGACTGGACTGTGTACTTGATGGAGGTTGAGACTTTTAACGATAGAAAAGCTCTCACCCACATATCAAAGGCTTATTCTCCAGGGAAATGCATTGAACTTATGACAGCTGGTAAATTTTAAGTTTCATTACATTAAACATTAAAAGTTATCATCCTGATCCTGCACTTCTACGGGAGAGCTCCTGCAGATCATTTTGAACGATATAATCAAATGCGTAAGACGGAAACTTGTACAGAGCCTTACATTTGTTCTCATGTTGTTACTAGATCATAATCGGGGGAATTGTTTTCTTCTGTCGTAATTCTGCTTTAGAGCTAATATTATATTAGCAGGGCATCGCCCTCAGAAAGTTTTGGACTTTTCTGTCTTTGGTTTCGAAGCTATTTTTCTCCGTTAAAATTTCCTTCTACACTCTCATACAGTCTCCAGCATTCCTCACAAGCATACCTAACCCTTAATTTCAAATATCCAACATCCTTTGCAACATATATGGAGTAAATTCTGTGTAAGTCTTACAGGCGATGAAGCAGCGTCTAATCTAGCTAAAGAAGCAAGCAGTAATTATGAAGCCGAAGAGCTAAATATTCCGACACCTTCATCTCATCTAAAAAGCATTCTACATGAAATGACAGTATGACAATGGCAAACGAAATGGGATCTAGAATAAACCGGCAGACGCACATATACTTTCATTCCTAAAGTCAGCACAATTTGACGCATAGATATCTCACAACTAACTACTTTTATTACAGGACATGGCCCCTTTCCAACCTATTTTCATCTCTAGCTGAGCGCCGCCTGGGATAACTACTAAGATAACTTTGTTGTAAGAGTCTTACAGTGTTAATAAACGTCCTGGCAAAAGAGTTTGTTTCTTCCATATAAAAATATAAATATTACATGTGTATGCAGGGTATACAAAGCCTGTAAGCTTACATTGCAATAGTTTTTGCTCTGACAGTCCAGTTACTATTCCACTGTTGATTTTCAGTTGTTGTAGTACTATCTGGCTTAAATTGGGTAAGGAGCTGCGTGACTCAGCTTTCTGGTACCTTAGCTGACTTGCTTGGAATAGTTGTAGTACCTATCAAAGGAGTATCTTTGTTACCGTTTAGTTACTTGGATATTGTTATAAGAGATAACTACACTATTCTGCGGCTCCTCTATCTTCCAGTTGTCAGTTCAATGTATTCTGCTTTTGTAAGGCCTCTCCCCACCACTTTGATCTGACATTCAAATTATGCTGCGAACATCCAGTTCTCAACAAGCAGGTACTGTCCGCCCATTGCGGCCAGGAAGGGACCATGGCTAGTTTAGAAATGAGTTGTGCGCCGCTGTATGTTTTAATTGAGCATAAAACTTTCGGAAAGAACTTGCAGGTTCTCTTCCCTGTGATTTCCTTTTCCCATCTTTTTTGTCATTCATGTTCAAGGCTATTGAGCGTATGTTTTTAAAAATAAGACTGCGGCACACTTACTGGGATTTCCAGTCGACTGGCGTCATTGGCTGCAGATTTCGTGAGCAAGTCCACCGCTTCGTTTCCAGTAATAACCACATGAGCTGGAACCCAGATCAGGTTGGGTCGGTCATCTGGTGAAATCCTTAGGAGAATTTTTGTATACCTTTCACTAAAGGAATCCTTGTCTTATGCCCTCGGATGACCTCCAAACTTGAAGAGGAGTCGCTATATATTGATGCTTGCCTTTTGTTGCTAATTGATACTTTGCCAAACTGATGGCTGTTTTTAATGCTCAGAAGTTCCGCCAAGAAGACGGTATGTTTGCCTGAACCATTTACCTGAACCCACCTGCACAATGAAGTCTTTCAAGAAATTCGTCCTCAATCACCTTCATCAAAAGAACATCTGCAACACAGTTAACACTATTTCAGCTATAAGACAAGGCTTTTTGTCAATAAGAATGAAAACGACAATAAAGCTAGAACTAATAATTACTATAGAACACGTGCTAAAGAAATAAAACTATTCATTGTGTGCCAGGAAGAGCTCTGTCATTTATGCGTTCTCATGGAATGCAAATGGAATGGAAATGCAAATTGTGTTCTGTTCAAGACGCCAATACAGTTCAGAAGTTGTAATTTCTATAAAACAAGTGCTAAAGAAATCAAACTGTTCGCTATGTACTAGGAAGAGATCTGTAACGTATAAGATTAACAGTCGGCACCTTTCTTTGGGCGTACAACAAAGCCCCCATTTAAGCTTAAACTCAAAATGTTAGAAATAAGAACTAACTAATGATTAACTGAAGAGATTTAGCCGAAGCTAATATTATTCTCAGCTAGTTGGCCAGTGATAATAAATTAGCCACCTAAGTATCAAAAGGCTCGTAATACGGCCGAGCATAGTAACAGCTTAGACAGATTTAGTCCAAAGGCAAACGCGCGCTACTCAGGAATACTCCCTCTGTCTGCCGAAGCCAGTTGACCTTGACTTAAATACTATTCTCATTCTCATTTTTATTTAAAACGATTCTAAAAACTCATTCTGGTAAGGAATTGTAACATGAACCTAGGAAAGCTACATTAAGTTAAATAACTGTTATAAAATTAAAATATACCTTACGTACTCTTGCCCTTTTGGCCATAGCAAAATATTTTCGTTTTTATAAGCTCCTGATAGGAATTGCCTCCACCATCCTTATAGAAGGATGAAGACAATTCCTGCTAACTTTTATAGCCACCAAAGTCTCCACTCTCCCGTGAGCTGTCACTTGCATCGAGTATTCTGTCTAATCTCAAAAGCGACGCTTTAATTTTTTTTTACTTTTTCATTGGAATTTTGGAAGAAGAACGGTTTTTGCTTCTTTCATTCCCTTTAATAGTGCATTTTGCCATATATATAAATTCGACTGTATTCGTTATTTCTTATTTTTTCAGTGAAATTGTATTTCCAACCGGAGCCCCAAAGAAGACGGGGTGCGAAGTTTATTTTATTACACTATTTATGATTAATGATATAATGTACTAAATTTTGATATATACTTTTACATTTTATTTAATTTTCACTTATTTATATTAATAGTTACGTTGATATTTTACTTACTTATCTCCCTTCTTCCTGACTACTTTCCATAGAGCTCCGCAATTGTAATTTCAGCAAATTTAACTCTGCTCACCAGAAGATATTTTAAATTGCATTGCAGTTCTCTATTAGACGCTGCCGTGTTCTAACTCCTTTACACAGAATGTTGAAGCAGCTACCGATGACTAAAACTGTAGGTAGTCTCTCAATTGATTATCGACGCTGCTAAGGTGTCTGCATGAATTTTCAAGGTTTTCTTCGCCTATATTTGTATGAATCAGTTTATTGCAGAATGTTCATTCCACAGGAATTCTTTCCCTTAAGCAGATACCCTTCGTGTTCTGGGCTATAATTAATTTACCAATTAAATTTACATAATATTTGTTTGAAATGAGACAAAGGTAAGCAACAATTTGTCCTTAAAACTTTGTGCAAAACTCTTTTGTCTCATTCTTTTTAATTTGTAAGACTTTCCTGTCCATTCTTAGGTGATTCAGTCATATGTCTCCATTTCCAAACAACATTATTAATTCCTAACCTGAAATATCCAGAGTGGCTGAAATGTCTCAAAGAGAATGCTTCCTAATGACGGCATCTAATTATAATTTCGTGCTGAGAGTCTCTGAACTCCTCTGAATGCGACATCTAGCATTATCACCTTTGAAATGCAAGTTCATTCAAAATCCAACATGCGTATTTATAGGAAGCAGCATAATGTGTTGCATGTGTGAATCCTAATTTGCGTTTGATGGTGTTGTGTTCTGATATTAATGGTAGATTGTGTTACCTATTTTTCGACAGCTTGATAAGTATTAGTTTTACATCAAAAGGCTGACAAACAGAGATTCTTTTAAAATTATTTAAGCATTCATAATTAATTTTGGTATTTAATACACTCAGTGCATTAATAAATTTCAGTTTCCTTTCGGAAGTGTTAAAATATCCACAAAAACACGTAACAATAATACTAGTTTCAATTCTGTGATGCATTTTAATAAATAGCAAGAGTCGACTTAGTTCACAGTTAGGAATTATTTTATTCATTGCATATTAACCACGAAATGTCTCTTCCTTTATATGCATTCATATTTTAATGATATGCATATTAGTGCATATTATAATGCCAGAAATGCCAGAAAATATGAAACAGAAAGAATAGTCAAGATAAAGTGCATACAATTAGTTAAAATTGAAAAAAGGCTTTTTCACATAATTTAAAGTTACAGCTCTGTTATTATTGCCAGACGTTTTGAAAGGATAATACCTGATTATGAAAACGTTTTTATTTCTTAATAAGTGAAACGCAATGAAATCATGAGTTCCAGTGTGTTAAATGATATAAAGTTCGTGGAAGTGGCCTAAGGTTGTAAATAAAAACTTTCTCAATTCTTGAATCAAGGTATAGGGAACAATTCGAATTTACGCTGATGACAAATCGTCATTTCCGACAGCATCTCAAATTTGCTGTCTTATCACCATCATATTTAACTTGAACAAGCCAAGATCTTAATTTATATGCATGAGGAATCGAAGCAACTAAAGAAACTGTAATTCTTATAATTCAGGGAGCTTGGACTGATTACTTTGTAGAGACATTAGGCCGTTTAGAAGCAGGAGAGATGAGAAATGAGCAATGCCTTCGCCGGGAATCGAACCACGAACCTCTCGGTTACGCGTCGAGCGTGCTGACCACTACACCACGAAGGCATGCAAAGAAGATGGGAGAAATATCTTAACGAGCTGATTACTCTTTCGAATTGGCATTTAAGATAAATGAAACAAATATCGGAATTAATGATGCAATAACACATTCTTTAATCTTTCTTAGCATTTTTTATCTTGAATTATGTATATATATTTAATAGTATCTCAGTGCGTGCTTTTATTTTCCGAGCATTGTTTTAAAATGAGCTATATTTAATGTATACTTACTACAACTTAGTACTTCTTCAATCTAACAACTTAAAATTAATTACGAAAGTGATAAAGTAAGGAATAGAAGTTTAGCAAAATACTTCGATTTGATACGGCATTCCGAAAAGAATTCTTCAGTTGAAAATGTGGATTCAAATTTCTCGAATCACTCGAGATGGGAATGTTAAAAAATAAGAGTCAAGAAAAATTTCCTTTTAAACTCACTTATCCGACTCCATTCCTCAGAAGAGATCTTGTATAAATATACAGGTCTTCACGAAACTTCGGAATCGAGGCTGAAGAATGACCCGAAATCTACCTCCGAGCGATCTGGATTCTATTTCTCCCTTTCCAATTCAATGTTTACTTTCCCAGTGTCTACCTCCCCGTCCTCGAGCAGCTGGGAAAACGGGAAGTGAGATGAACCCTTTCCCTTCTGGTAATCTCAAATGTGAGGTATTTTGCAAAGCCCAGAGGGATCAAGTGAGAAGTATTTTCCTCCAATCATCCTTGGCAATCGGAGAAGGCAGAAATTCTAGAGAGTGGGTTCTGGACGTCGGGTCGGAGAAATGGAGAGTAACTCTTTTACGAAGGGAGCAGTGCTCTGTGGATGAGGTTTCAGGTAATGTGAAAACTCTAGGAATAAAACTGGGCGAAAAGGATTTCGAAAACTATCAAAGGGAATTATTACGATATTTAACATACCAACTGTGAAATTTGTAAATAATTTAATTAAATTTAGAAATGAAAATAAAATATCAAATAAAACAGTCTTTAAATGGAAAGGGAAATATAAAATAAAGTAAACTTACTTTTGCATTTATATAATACATTAATCTATATATTATATAATATATTATTTTAACAATATATATATATATATATATATATACATCATATTGTTAAAGTAATATATTATATTATATTGCTACTAATATGATAAAATACAAATACTACTAATATGACAAAAAATTAAATAGACACCAATTTGAAAACATTTGTGTTGGAAATATCATGTGTTATCTTTGAGAGGTATCAAAAATCATGAATTTTCAAATGATATGAGAAACTTCTAATTAAGAAACCTAATATTTATATGCACTACTCGACTCTTATTTTTTTATCTTTCGAATCGTTTGCCTGTGATTTTGACACAAAGATGTAAAAATTGTTCCACTACTGTTGCCACTATTACATTGATATGGAGTATCAATTTGTAACACTGTGCAACGAAAAGCTATTATTTTCCAATTGAGAAAGTAGTTCAAGGTTGACCGGGACTTTTATTTCTTCAGAGGAAACAGATAGCACAAGAGGCATCAAACTATGTCAGCTTTTGAAAGTATTCTCCGTGCGCATCGAGGCAGCGTTGCCATCGTTGTGGCAACTCCCTGATTCCATTGGCGTAGAAAGAACTTGGTTGGGTTCGTAGCCACTGGAGGACATCGTTCCGCAGTGCTTCATCTATCGTGAATTTCTTCCCTCCCAGATGGTCTTTAAGTGCAAACAAATGATAATCACTGGGAGCTAAATCTGGACTGTAGGGGGGATAGTGCAGAACTTCCCAGCGCATTTCGGTTAGAGTTGTCACATTGGCCACGTGAGGGCGGGCGTTGTCATGGAGAAGAATGACATTTCGAGACAACATCCCAGGTCTTTTCTTGCGAATGGACTTTCATACAGCACCACTCAACAATGTGGAATAATACTGGGCATTAATTGCGCTCCTTTTGTCCAGAACATCCACAGGGATAACATCCTTCATGTCCCAGAAGACACTCGCCATGATCTTTCCGGTAGACGGCTGCGTTTTGCTTTTTTTGTGTGGCGGGAAAGCTTTATGCCACCACTCCATTCTGCTTAGCTGACGGGGAATCCACCTTGCACAGATTTTGCGGAAATGTAAGTGGTCGCGAATGATTGTCTCAACACTCCCGACTGTGATATTCACCTCGGCAGATATATCTCACACTGTTACTCGCAGTTCTTAAGAATCATTTGCTCAACACAAGCGATATTCACTGGTGTGACTGCATTCGGGCGAATGTGTCCATATGATTTATTTGTCACCAGCTCCTGTCGTTCGCGAAATTTTTCACACCATTCGAACACTCTTGTCCGTGACATCGTTTGTTCAACATACTGTGCTTGCAAACTTCTGAAAATCTTAACTAGTTTAACTTTCTCCTTCAAAAGAAATTTGATTACACACCGCTGCTTCACAGCCACAGACACACCATGTTCGCCATGTTCGCTGCATGCGCCAAATACGTCATGCCGAGCGCTAGTTACACGAGAAGGAATACATTACATCACCCGCAAGTTTCATCATGATCCGGCTCTTCATCGATTATTTACGTACGAAAATCCAAATAATTTACTTAGCGCAAAACAAAAATATTTATAAAATATTATAATGTTCTGTCTTTTAATGAAAATTATTTTAATAGTACGTATAGATTATAGCTATATTTACACTGTCCTCAAAATTAAAGGATATTGGTAGAAAACAAATATTAAGACCAATTCATACAAGAGCATTATTGAACGTAAGTTATCTTCTTTGCCATTTGAATAATCTCAAAACACTTAATTTAAAGTCACATTTCTAAAAATTTAAAAATAATGAGAAAATGACTTATTTTGCGAAATATGTTTCTTTAATAGAGTTGTTATCTTTAAACATAAATGCAGATCTCAGATATCTATTTAATAAAATTCACCGAACTAAATCTGATGGAACTGCCACCCTTCTGAAAGAATTCGGGGAGGCATTTGGCATGCTGCAGTTCCTCGGCTACGATCAAACGAGTTCAGTTCTAGTAAGTATGGCGAACCCATTCGCGTGATGTCTTCTGCTTCCAAGTATTCTAATATTAGAGATGATCGAGACGAATGAATTGTGTCATTCATTAACAAAAATTCTGTGTCAATAGTATACCTAAAGAGCTTTATATGAGTTTCCAAGAACTTATTCCCATGTCTGTGACAGATTACAAAACCCCATTACAGAGCACACCCCAGCTGCTATTTCTTATGGTTCTGCTCCAAACTGCGAAACCGCGTGAAAAGGAATCTTCCTTAAACAAAGGAAAGGATACTGCGTGTTTCTCACCGCTTTTAGATCAAAATAAGTCTAGAATCACAGTTCGAATTGTAGAGTCTAGTTCTTTTTGGGAGCATAAAATGGAGACCCTACTGAAGAAGTAGCGAATTTTCCCTATATCTTGAAAAAATACAGATGACTGCCGACGAAGATTATAACAAATGTTTTATTTTAACTAAACAGAACATGCACGCCCTCGATGCTTATATTTTAACCACCACATGTGGCTAAGTAACTTAACACAAAATCGTATGTACAATCACAATAAATTAAATTTTAACTACACGACTGGCTCATACTTCAACCTAAATCCGAGTCTAGACCACGAATGTAAATTACAGTAAGTGACTAGCACAAAATATTCAGCAACAGAGCTAATTGCAAACACGGGGCATAAACTAGTAACTTAAATTCTGCTACTTAAATACTATTTTCGAACTTATTTAGATTTCCGTATACGTCATTTAAATTTGCATTCTGGCAATAACTGAAATCAGAAGGGAAAGGAAAGTTTCTTAAAATAAAAAATAATTGATTAGTACAAAATAAGGTCTTTACAAAATTATATCTGGAATCGTCAGTGCGCCTTTCCAATTCCTCCTGAATCTACGGAATATGAGGACGACATCAACTTTAACGGGACCCTTTAGAAGGGGCACAGACCATTGTTTTTTTCGCATTTTCTCTCCGTTTAAAGTCTCTCTCCGTTTAAATTTTTTTAAGTTCCTGATATTATACTTTTAGGGATTTTTAGAACTTGGACGACCTCCATTTGCGTTTAACCCTGCCCCCTTCTTCAATCTACCAATTAACCGTCACATTTACTCATCACATAAATGATGCGTCTGAATCACAACTAATGAATGCTTTTTGCTTTCAGAAACCCCTTTAAATTTAAACAAGAATACGCACCTAAATTAAAACGTGCATCCATTGCATAACACGATGCCAATCGCCAAATCTGCATACTTCATAATAGAATCTATGAGCAGGAATCCAGTTTTGCATTCCTTTTTACAGATCGTTAACATAAATAATAACACCATTTATCAATCATTGTATACTGGTTGAAAACGTTCATCACCGAACCTAATATTTTCAGGTTATCCTGTAATTTTTACAAACAGCGCACACTGCTTCTATGCTGAAATACTAACTTATCATCATCTGAACATATCACTATATCAATTACTACTGGAAAAACTAAAATACAATATATTTGCAATTTTTTAAAGATAATGAAGCATGCCTGTTTAGGATGACGATAGATGGCAAAAAAATTATTTTAATGAAATTTCTAACATCTATTATGCGAACATTTCTAAATACGTCTACTAACTCTACGTGTTAGAGTCACTGAAATTAAAGTCACTGAAGATACATGGATATAATTAGGACCTGAGCTGAGAGGAATAAAGGACAAAGATAAAAAGAAAAGAGCCCACAGTGTTTTTGTCAAAAATTATTTGGATGGTTTGAGAGAACTTAGCCACTAAGGATTCAAAACTTGAATATAAATTCCTTAAATGAGAAGTAAAGTCACGAAAAAACGGCGAAACACACGCAAACAATTTATATAATACAAAAAGTGCATGCAAAAAAAGAATAAAAATAGCGATTCCAAAAGGACAATTACAAACGCTTTATGTTTATATATTGCGAAAGAAGGGATCGGAGGAGTAATGAAAAACGTTAATTATTTAGCTCACTAACATGTCTTCTAGGATGAAAAATATATGTTTCTATGTGTTCAGTTATCTCTCAAGTTATGTTCAGCTAATTTTAATACGCGTTATGCACATGTTTAAGAGATAAAACAAAGTTATCATAAAATAACAAAAAAAAATTAATTTTCTTAATATAAATACTGAAAAATTTTTCAGAAATATATTAAATACGGATAATTTACATTAAGATAAAAACAAGACCATTGTATTCACTTAACGTAATATATTTTCCGACTTACATTAAAAGACTCTTGCGCTTTCGGAACAAGATATAGAGAAAATCAAATATGCCCTAACCTGGATTCGAACCACGGATCTTTCAATTTAAGCAGAAGGAAATATTATTATTCTTTATATTCTTCTGCATATGAGAAGTGAACGGGGAGTGGCACGAGACCCAGTTAATCAAATCCATATTTAAACTAGTTATTGTATATCATATTTAAGTTCGAGTGCTATTACAGAGATTATCAGGATTTTTAGAGTTAGGTATTTGAAGATTCATGCCGTCATTTCGACATATGGAGCTACCACTTCCTAGCAGACCATGCTAACCACTTGCACCAGAGGACACACATAAGGAGATGAGGTAATTCTTTAATGATTTAAAATGATTAATCCAAATAATACATCACAGAAGCCTGCATTACTTACGTTCGTTCTGTGCAAGTCACACAGAAATATCTAGGATGGCAGTTGAACCTGTCAGTACAGATTTACGTAATAAAGCTATAGTTTTGCAAATCTTTCTGACTTAGTTTAATTGAAACAAATGAATTAAACGGAGTCAGAAATTTCAGTTTAATTGCAGTATTGAATAATTTTTAGTTTCCACTTTCATAAAACTGCTAACGGTAGATTCATTTATTTTGAATAATTTTATGTTAATATGGTTTAAATAGCAATATCTGACAACATAATTAAGGCTTACATTGAATTTATTTCAAACAAAATTTCAGCATATCTTTTTTAAATATAGATATAGTATTTTCCTTTTAAAAGGAAATTAGTACTGCGAATGTAGTTGGATTCCAGTTCTCCTATGTTTTAAGAAATACACGAGATTTAATTTTACGTTATGTTCAGAAATGAACTATTTAGAAATTCCACTTTTAAAGCAGAAGAGGAGTTTTAAATTGAGATTCGTGTCCTTTTCGTTCTAGTTTCAGCTTCATTATTTCTCAGTTTCATCGAAACTCACGATTTAAATCTTTTGGTTATTTAAATTCGTAGATTTATTTTTATACCTTGAATTTGCCTTTCCTATTCAAGGAGAAATTTGATAAAAGTTTGGGTACAGAACGTAGTTTACCTTACACGTTTCAAAACAAGTCTTACCAAGCTGATTCGAGCATTTGATACTGAAGA
Organism: Stegodyphus mimosarum; assembly: GCA_000611955.2. Classification (NCBI taxonomy): domain Eukaryota; kingdom Metazoa; phylum Arthropoda; class Arachnida; order Araneae; family Eresidae; genus Stegodyphus; species Stegodyphus mimosarum. The sequence continues at coordinate 823,804 of KK119763.1, forward strand.
CAGACAATATTTCTTCTTGTCTGAGCTCTGTTGCATTTAAGTGGAAGAGATGTTTACTAACAAGCAACCTAATTTGGTTTTCATGGAAATATGGAAAAGCAGGGCGATTATCGCTCTTTTCTTAACCTCTCCTAAATTTGCTGTTAGTATTCTATCACAAATTTGAAAGAGTTTTATTTAAATGACTATTTGTTTTCTTTACTTTAGTTCTTTTCTGCCTTTTTTACTTGACCATGAAAGGGCGATTAACATTTGGAATATATATGATCAAAAGGTCAGTGAAAGAGTTAAAGCTAAGCAAATGTGAATTAACCATTTTGAAGAGCTAAGTGCTCTTATTTTATATATATGTATAAAGTATTACGTTATATAAAATAAGAGAACGTTTATGTATGTCATAATTTAATGCATAGGAGGAATCGGCTACTTTAACAGCTTGCAGTCTTAGATTGCTGAGTGGAAAGACGAATAGACGGCGCTGACAAAAAAGAAATTTTTAAAAAATCCCATTCTTTATTTTCATGCCCATAAAACTATCTTAATAGACATTTAACCAATCATAATGAAATATAATAATTTTTATATACACTGGTTTTGAAAGTAAGACGTAAGCATTTAAGCAAGATAAAGCAGCGTGGTATTGGCAGAGCAGAAGTTAGGAAAGAGATAACTGGCGTAACCGCTTGCGAAGAGTATTTATACTTAGCATGATGCAGATGTAGAGCTCAGCTATGATTGGTTAATTTTGGGTTGTTATATAACATGGAAGGATTTCGAATTTGGGAGAACAGATGAATTCAGGCCAAGAGTATCAAAATTAATTTTGAGGTTGCCAATTATTTTTAAAGCAGTCATCTATTTTGTTATACCTTACATTTATATATATATATATGTATAATTATTTTGACTTCTCAGTGACCTCTCTCAAATTGTTTTTACTCGTATTTTCGAAAACATTACCAGTAAATATAAGCATTGATCAGATGAGTGTCTATATTGGTTTAAAATCGAAACGTCAATTATTTTCATTTTCTTACTCGCATATGCAAATTTTTAAACATATTTTCTTAAAGGTTGTAACACTTTTTGTAATCTCAAATATGGCAAGGTTACACTCATAATTTTAGTAGTTCAAAGTAGAAAAATAGAATAAAAGTAAAATAAACAAATAAATAATTAAAAACATTTCAAATAAAACGCATTATTGAAGTTCTTTTTTCGAGTGCTTATTTTAACTTAATAAGAAAGCACGTAATTATTATTTTTGGAATACCGCCAGCTGCAATTACACGTCTATGCTACATATTTTCTCTTCCACTTTCTGAATCATATACATCAGGATGTTGATGTCATCGCTAACGACAAGATTAATAACTTAAAAACAATGTAACAATGTTAAGTAAACAATAACTAAAGCCGGCAACTCATGCCTTAAAACTCATTCATCTCATGATATCTCAAAAATAACATCAAAAGAGTTCACATAATACAAATCATAAAACTGGATCATAATAATAAGGCTTATAAATATCCTACAAATTGTATTATTGGAATCTTAGAATACGCATTTGAATGTATAAAAATAACATCTTAACTGTTTTCCAAAACGAAAGTATAAAAATTTAATACTCCATTTGAAATTGCTTTACAAATCGCTGCCATCCAGAGTTTCAAAATAAAGGATAATTGAATTAAAGATTTTGATATTTCTCAATGTTTTCAAATACAGAATTAGTATTTTTGTCTATTAATAGTTAGTGTAAATTTTGTAAACAAACATGCCAGAACAAAATTTCGATCATTTTTATCAATTCCAAGCAGTAACAATTTTTACAGGTAATGATACTCGGCGCAAATCATTAGGATGCTTTCATTAATTACATCCAACTATAAATATAACGGATAATAAAACAACTACAGCAACATTTAACACTACGTTCCCAGCGCACATATTTACATTTTCTAATGTAAAATTTCATACCCACTAGTAGCAAAAAAAATTCTTGTTAATTTTGGATTTTAATTTGTAAAATATATAAGCCATACTATAACTATTGAGTGTAGAATTGCTTTAGTGTGTAGTATGAACAGTTCCTGTACAGACACCAGTTAATTTGCGACGACAATAATTTATCCGAGTAAAAGAAGATTGCGTTGTGTGATGATCAAAGTTGACCCAAAACTTACAATTTTATTCCATCCGTTTCCAATCCATTGTGTAAAACTTGAAGGGCGTAGGTGTCCTGTAGGGTTGACTTTGATCGAAACATAACTTCCTATATGGAAATAGCGCTGTGTCAACGCGCTTTTGATACTTTTACAAGCTTCTAGTTACACATCATAGCACAGTTTCTCGCAATGATTCGTTTGTTTTGTTGTATTGTCCATGAAATTTCATGGAAGAATGGCTGCCAGAGCCTCAAAGAGGTTAGACTTTTACGTTCCACACCAATTTTGAGGCAAAGTACCCAGGAAAATGGTCAGGGGTCTCCCACCCCTATCCCCTACCACCAAACCACACGAGAGGACTTTCGGCTCGCCATATATTTAGAACGCCACCATGCCGCAAAGATACTTTACATTTACAAACATCCATGCCTTCTCCGGGACTAGAACAAGGGATTCGGCACCGAAGTAGGCTTCTCTAACTACTATACCATCTAGGCAACAAACTTTCCAATCTAACCCATAAAATGAAACGTTTATTTATGTTCCATAACATTACATAAATCAGGGAAAAATTTTCAAAAAGTTTATTAATAAAAAGAATAACACAACTATTCAAATCGCATTCGTATCATTTGAAAAAAGAAACATATAAGTCTCATTTTCTAGTAACCTACGGGAACATGTGATTCGACAAATGCCCGCATGGTAATCCACTTCATACCATACTTCCTTTTTTTCTGCGGTGAAAGTTGCAACATCTGCAACTCTTTATTTTAATTTTTGAATGTCATGCAGCAGACATAAATTTCACTTTTGAAAGCGTCTATAAATCCCCTTCCAAAGATTTTGTCGTCCATTTCAGTAAACAAGTGTCATTTTCTTCATTCTGCTAGATGCATTAATTTCGTAACTTTAATACAAAACAAAAGAAAAGAAAAAGAAGAAGAAAGAAAAATCTGAAAGGTTTCAGATTTTTAACCAAAATTACGTACAAAGGTGCGTTTTTTTAACATTTTATTTGTTACCTTTATTTATAAAATATCCCGTTCTTCGCAATGAAACCATAAAATTCAGTTCAAGGGCAATATCGCAAAATAATTTTAAAATGAGCATAGCTTTGGAATTTTCGATACACAGTCTCAGGCACTAGGGATAAAAAATATTTTCCCTATACAACGTTGCCATTGCTCGCTTTGAAATCCTTCAGTTTGTTAACAAAAAATTCGTTAAAGTTTTACAAAACAGGAAATCGCAAACAAAACAAACTCAAAATTTTAAATTTGGGTTTCCAGATGCCCATATTCGGGTGCAAACGTTCAATATTCAAAATTTGATGGCTCTAGGTACCGTCATTTTATCACAATGTGAGAAACATACATGTTTCTCACATGCAGATTCTTCATTTTTAATTTCTTAAAATATAATGCAGGGGGATAATATTCGGTGGCAACAATTTGAAAAGTGAAGCAACGCTTTTAGTGAAAAAAAGTTTATAGTTTAACTTTTAGTTTAGATGCATAATGCCAAAATGAAATTAATAATCCTTCTGGGCAAATCGTCCCTTTGGACTAAAAATACAAAAAAATATGATAAAACAAGCGTATACAAATATTTGCCTATTTTTTGTTTCCTGGCTGTATGGATATTATGCTCATATATAGCTTCGTTTCCGTATATATATATTATAGAAAATGGCAGGCCCATTTGTAAACATATCACATTAAAATCAGAATTACATGCTTTATCGCTTTAAAAAATTATGGTGTTCTTGCGAAACATTTTCTGGTACGCGAAAATGCTGTAAATCGAAGAAACCATTAGAATTACTTTACATGGCCTGCGTTTTGAAAGTTTAAAGGTTCTAAAAAATTTTAAATCATATTAAACATTTCCAAAAATCATTGTAGTGAAGGTATAGTAAATAATGCTAGAATAAATATATATATAAATAGCATATGCGATGTAATTTTACTTTACAAAACTGAAAAGAGCAGGTTGGAGAAATTTAAAGTGGAAAACCTGACGATGGTGCATTAAAATCATTCGTCGGTGATTCGGTGATAGCGATACATAGCCTATGGTGCAAACAGAGACAAATAGAAAATCTGCTTATGAGTACGACATTGTCATAATTTCCACCGGTCTTGCGTCTGCAAAATTCTACGACTACTTAGTTCAGTACCAAAACTCTAGATTTACGGCTCATGTTATTTACGTGCAAACTTCGAAATCAGTTATTATATTTAATTACCATTTTCCTTGACGCAATCCTTCGTAGGCGATCAGAACATTTTGTAGAACTGCAGTAAACGTACATATTTTTAAAAAATTGAAATCTCACTCGTGGGCATTATTGCGTTAAAAAACTATGAATCTTCTTTAAACTTAAACTTCAGCGTATTATGTAAAAGGATAAAAATCGTCTTGGGATTTGTTTTGAACCAAAAGCGAAGTTTTCAAGCTAAAGGATGCTAATTTAAGTCTTTTGTAAAAGCAAAACAGCATGGAACGAGCCTTTACGTAAAATGAAAAAGGGGAACATGTCATTAGAAGGGAAATATTATTTCATCTCCAATCTTTATCTTTAATCCGAAGGTGTATTAACTTTCGTATCTTAGTTAATGTGATGTAGAAAGAAAGAAGGTAGGAGAAAAAAATAATTGGAATTGAAGTAACCTAAAATGTAATTTTTTTTTTCAATATCGGTTCACATTACCAAGCTTTAAAAATGCTTTCAGTGATGAGAAATTTAAAAGGATTAAGAATAAAAAATAATCAGAAATGAAACATTAGATAGTAAAATTTCTTTTTCGATTGTATTTTATAATATGAGATTAACGGGCAGAGAATTATTAGAACAATTGTAAAAGATGAAATAATCTAAAACGTTTTCTAATCGACTAGTTTGATTTGCAAAAATCAGTCACATGTAATTAGAAATTTTAGAACAATTAGAAAGAGTTAAAAATCTAGAAGACGTTAAAAATTAAATAACATGAAATATTTCGTCGTTTGTGACTTTTAATTTTAATCCTGAGATGTATAAACACTTTATTTGCTCAAAGATCTTCCAATGTTATCAATACTTATAATTAAAATATTTTAAAAATTATAGTTCACAAAACATAATGACGTTACCTTGCTAAAGAACAAATTTAACGGAATTTCAAAGCTTGCATAATCTTGAAAAGAAAGCAAATCGTACACTTCAATGTACTTTAAATACCTAGATTTTATGCAAAGAAAATTTTCTTAATCAAAACTTCACAAATTCTCAACGCTTCCCTCTTCAGAGTACTATATTAAGATGCAGAGCATCCTCAGAACAAGTAAAATGGGAAGGTTAAAGCTTCATTACAATGCAACAAAAACGTCCCTCTACTCCGAGAAAGATAACAAAAGTCTGCAACCTGTGATTAAGCCATGTCAGCACTGCTAAAAGAAAAAAAGATCTCTTGATAAGCATATTATCAACGCCATCACGAAGTAGGTGATTTTGGCGGGCCTTGAGGTTCCCCTAGGAGACTGTAGATTATGAGGGGGGGATTCTTCGAGGCAGGCCCCGTAGTATTACTCCCATAGGAAGCGCTTCCGGAATTAGTAAGCTGAAAGATACGTTTTTGTTGCTGATAGCCACATAGGCATTTTATCTCATTCGATGGCTGGTAGTTATTTCTTTAGCTTGATTTAAACGTAGATTGCTCAGTAAAGAAGTTCCTTAATAGGTTTAAGCTTGAATTAAGTTTACGAATGAAAAAACATAATTTCGAATAGCTTCTATTTTCATTATCATCGCTGATGTTACTCCCAAATGTAAATTTATTCATATGGCTCTCAGCTTATTTTCTTTTAGTTTCAGGAGAATTTTCTGATGGTCGGTTTCGTGTTAATCGCAGATGTAGTAATATTAATTTTTAATGCTGCAGATATAATGATATTGCTGTTTTAATGTCTTGATGCAAAATGAAAATAATCATAATTAATGAAGGAATAAGAATGCCATAAATATTATTAATTGCAGAAATCTTAAGAGGAGAGCATATTAATTATATCAATAAAATGTATTAAGCAATGAGTGAGTATTTTTACTTTTGAATTTGTTTCGTTCTTGAAGAAATGAGATCTAAAAATCAATATTTTGATGAAGCGGAAAATAAGGCACCAAAAAATGTTATAGGTTATACAAAAAAAAACTGCCATAAACAGATGCAAATGTTTAAAATATTTTACAAACATAAAAGGGAGCTAATGAAATCCCAGTACTGATTGGTATGAAAAACTATGATAAGTATTAAGAACAGAAATTATTTGTTGATTTTTCCATATTCCTGTAATCGATGCATTAATTAAATCTGCAGAATAAATTTGCGGTAAATGCATCTCAGCATCATTTTCCTGCAACATAACCAACCAGTTGCAGACTATTTTCTTGTATATAATGCTGTATATTATACTCCCATAATTACAGCAGCAAGAGAATACTTAAGACCGCCCTGCGGCGAAGTGGCTAGCGCGTCGCGCAACTACACCACAGGTCCGGGGCTAGATCCCTTGGCTGAGCAAGGTTGATTCAGCCTTTCATCCCTTAAGTGGGTCGATAAAATGAGCACCGAGTTCGCTTGAGGCCCTGGGACAAGCTGACCCTTGACCCTTGACCCTGGACCACCCTTGGGACAAGCTGACCACTTGCCCAGGGCATATGTTGATGCACTCCGGGGCCCATAGTTCAAGAAAGCAGGAAAAGGGCACTGCAGGCCGTGGCCCACTGGGGCTCTTGCGCCACAGAGCTTAGTTTTTAGAGAGTATTTAAATGGGAATTATTGGCGAATGCAATTTAAATTATGTTGTAGCGAAAAATTGCGAAACCATAAATGCTTCACGATATTTGTCGTTTGTTTTGACACATCTTTCAGTTTTTAGATTAACCTAATTATTGAGAATTATAATTATTTTTCGAATTCCATCCGCTGATCGAAACAGTTGTTTCATTTCAGCTGAATATCATCCCACTAAGATGAAAAAGAAAACAGAAAGTTTTCAAGCAAAGATGGACATACGACTGTCTAGTTCTTGATGTATCAAAAAGAAAAATGAAAAATTGTAAAAGTTGTGTGCAATGAAGCTAGATGAAAACGAATTTAAGTATAACAGAAAACCCATATCAAGAATTTGGAAAGAGGCTTCCGAAAACGATTATCAAGGTGAATTTTGTGCAATGTGGATTCTTTGGAAAAACGAAACTGTGGACTTAAATGCAAAGATTATGGAGAAAAACTTGAACGACTAAGGCATATTTCTCTTATCAGAAGTGGAACCATGGAAGCAGAAAACTTAATCCTTGGTAGTACTTCTCCAGAAATATTGGATAAAATATTTACAAGTTATGCTGGAAGCAATGAATATTGATACCAATAATTTTAAGTTCACGCATATGGGGAATGCAAAGCTTCGCAGTGAAGGCATCTTATCTACAAGTTTAAAATGCAGTAACAATGTTATTGAAAATTCCACAAATTATCTGAACACTCAAAATAAAAATTGACAGTAATATTTTTAATTGTTGCTTAATTTAGTTTAGTTTTTCAAAAATAAAAGTTGCATTCTATATTTATTTACTTTTGCTGCTATTATTATCGGGCAAATTAAATTTATCAACTGCCACTATTATCTTGGAACAGACACAGTATATAGTTTGCTCAGTAAAACCTCGACCAACATCTTTCCATCTTAAGCAGAAAGCTTTCAAATGTTGATACCAATATTAACTAGTTACAATAATCTCATAAAAAGCCCTTCTACATTTTCAATCAAGCTTTAAAGAGAAATTTTATTTATTTTTATTTTTATTTTTGTAGCGATTACAGTATCTTTTTCAATATTTATTCGTATTCGAAGAAATTCAGGTATAACGACTCAAATAATAACAAAATTCTGTCAGCTGCATTTTTTAGTTTTGAGTAGTAATAACGTTATCGCTGCTTTGTTAAGATTTCATTCATTGTTGTACATTATTGTCACATTACCATAATTACATTACTGTCATTCATAAATAGTGTCACATTACCTTTCCATTTTGATCTGCAGCCTTAGCAAAACGCATCACAGTTACTGTTATGGATCCATAAGACAATACTGATGAAATCAAATAAATAAACAATTCATCTCGTAAACAATCGGTATTATTTTATCATATCAAAGGATATAATATTGTTCCGTTATACGGGTTCGTGGATTTGAGAGTATCCGATGAAAACACAATGCAGAACAATAAAAAGCACAATTTATTTACAAGAATCACTATTTACAGCACAGTTCCAAAATTACCTTTAAAAGCGTCGAAAATCTACAATAAATACGCTGAAACAATCAGCAACACAGCTTCAGGCTGTAACTGTAAAGGTAGCTTCACGGCAACACTAAACTTAAAATAAACACCGTGGAACAATCACCAATACACTGTCAAGCTATACTGTAAAGGTAGCTTCACGGCAAAGCACTATCTCGATCGCTTTCCGTTCACAAAACTCTCGCGTAGCTTAGCACTCACAGTAAGCAGCAATTCTCACAACTCTCACAATAATTCTCACAACAACTAATCACACTCTTAATCACACTGCCGGCTCTCAGTAACGCAGGGGTTTATATAGCTTTTCTTTAAGTTCCACACGTTTCGAGAAATATCTCGACAGGGAGTTATTCTAGAAGCTTCCTGATTGGACCATGGGATATCGCCGATTTGGTCGCCAAATGGGCGATAAAGTCGCCAATCTGGCAACCCTACCATACATTATTTTATGGCAACCCTAGTGCTATGCCGGAAAGCTTACATACAGGCGCAACCGCCGAATTTTTCGCAACAATATTATAGATATCTACATATTATAAGTTCTATATGATAAATATTGATGAAGCAGTACAAAAGCATACGAAACTCTCGTTGAATCACATAAGCACCATTTTATTCTATGATGTCTTAATATTCAAGGCAGCTCTAATGTTGTTTTAAAAAATGTCATGATGTTGTAAGGTTTATCCTAATTTTATTAACGGTTATTTTAAGTTATTCTTCTTTCCTATCTTCCTAGTTTCAGTTTACAATTTCCTACCAGAATGTAATTTCAGAAACGCAGTGAATTCAAATGAGTAAAAGTACTATTTAAGTCGATGTTTTCCACTGACTTCGTTAGAGAGCCCGAGTTCCTGACTATCGCGAGTTTTGCCTTTGGCTACGTCTCTCTCTAAGCTATTGCTAAGCTCGGCCGTACTTTAGGCCTTTGTTTAGCTTCGCCGACTTAATTAAGGTTTAGGGCCCAACTACTTAGAATTTTCACAACTGTTTCACCGACTTCTACAGCGAGAGTCTGATTTCCTGACTAGCGCCGCGTTTGCCTTTTGGTTACATCTCTCTTAGATATTACTATGCTCGGCCATACTTTAGGCCCTGGATTGGCGTCGCCGATTTAATTAATATTTATTGGCCAACTACTTAGAATCCTGATAGCTTGGGCTATATATTTCAGTTAGCTTCAGTTAAGCTTAGTTAGTTTAATTTGATAATTATTTAGGTTCAAGTCCAAGTGGAGGCTTTGTGTATACTCCGAGTTAGGAGTTGATTGTATTTATTCTGAGAAATAAAGGGTAATTAGCCCTTCTTAAGTGTTACGTGTTTGTTCACACACTTAGGCGATTACTCGTTACTAATGTTTTGTGGGGTTCAAGGTTTTGAACACTGAATTAAATAATGAAACTCCACAAGGTCTAATCATAAAGAAATTATTGACATGCTGTTTGACAGTCTCCAAAGCGGTGAATCCCAGGCCATTCAGAGAATTATGAAGTGGACTGAAGACATGAAAATTCGAGGAAACAAGGTCACTTTGCTTTTAAAAATTCTATTTGGGAACAGTATTTTATCGATTCATTTCCAGAAGATCCATTCATTTAGTGGCAACAATTCATAGTATAGCCTCCACTTTCGATGAGAGCTTCACCTTTTAGATGTGCTTTGCATTTCGTTGTGTTTAACGTTTTTAGTAGTTTGAAGTGTAACTACCAGCTGTGCTGTGTGATACTGAGAACAGCTGTACGAATATTTTTGTGGAAAGTTCCAGAACTGTAAATGAACTTGGTAAAATAAATTTTATCAAGCTATCATCGGTTCTATGTTTCAGTCCATTATGAACTCGTACCCACGCTATAATATAATTAAACCCTTCCTTTTGTAATATTTAAAAAATAATATAGTATCGATATTATTACATACAAAACATTATTCACTTTAAAATACTCAACTTTTATTTTTTTACCGCCAATAAAATATTTCCGACAGCCTTTGTTTTCACTCTCAAGAATAAAAATTTGCAAAATATTAACCTGAAAGATTTATTATAAAAAACTATTTTAAGCATTTGGTAAACTTTTTTTTCCAGTTTTCTGTACAAATAGCCTCTCTCCTTCCGTTCGCAATGTGATTTTAAAAATAAATTTTATGCCCTTCAGTTATATAATCATTAAGCTACTTCTGATTATTTTTAAAAATAAATTACTCGTTAACTTGGTCAAGTAGCGTTGTAAATTCTGAAAAAAATCTACCTGAAAAACATTGTAACTAATAAAGAAATAAGTATAAAAAAGAAATCTTGAAAGCAATTCAGCTTTAAAGGAAAGGTACTTTTATTAAAAGTATTTTCTTCTTTTATATTGAATGAAATAATGCGTAATTATTATTCATAAAAAAGGGAACGTTATTTCACATAAAAATATACCCTAAATAACTTAAGTATTTAAAAATGTTATGAAATTAAATTTATTTTGAACAAAAGCAAAAATGTTTTTAAATTCCGTTTCATGAAAAGTTTTCAATAAAGCCGAAATTTTTTTATAAAAATTTAAATTACTGTTCTCAGTTATAGCATTTTACAAAATTCTCTGCAGTAAAATAATTTTGGTAATTTTAGTTTAGATTACTGTTTCTGTAACAGGATGAGGGTAGTTTTCAAAGTTTCACACAGACAACAACTTTGTCAATATATAAAGTGTGCGTCTAGCATTGTTCGGGATTTGGAGGAATGAACGTTAGGCTTATAAGGACTATTTGTGTTTTGTATATTATTCTCAAGGAGCTAAAGAATAGGCAGAATAATAATTAAATGAATTTACAACAATGTCCTACCCTACGTACAAATAACTTAGCAAACAAACGAGATTAAAAGCACTGCAACAATATCGACCGTCTTGTTCCAAAAACCTCCTCAATTGATCTAAAATGTTAGTAAAATGATTTAAAATTTTATAGATGTATCAATGTCTTATTATAATTAACATAAAAGGAACTATTAAAATTAAGAAAATTATCTCGTTACTTTTATTGTGTTCCTTCTTGAATAAAAATAAAAACGTTCTGTTTACTTATTTATTAAATACCATATTTGAATTAACTAAGAAAATCTGAAAGCAAGCATTCATATTATGCTATACATTTTCTATGCTTATAAATAATATTCTAGATTCCTTTTATTTGAAGCTATAAATGCTTATAAATATCTGGAAGCATGAATGCAGTAGCATCAGGGAGTTAAGGTCAAGCTGTAGAAATAAAATCAAAATATACTTATAATATATTATTATTTTTATGATTGTAAAATATTAATTAATTTAAATCTGTTTTTTAGTTTTCACTATTGCTTTTAATTGATTACTTCAATTTTCCGGACTTCTTATTATTGTAGACTTTTCAAGACAAAAATAGCGACTAATTCACAGAATCATAGTTTAAAATGTGTAATCTTCTGGATCTTCGATCTTCTTTTTTCTACTAGTATGAACTTTAATAAGTTTGGACAACTGTCATTTGAATTTATATTCTAGCAGTTCTCACAGTAAAAAGCTAAATGCATTTTCATAATTTCACAAAAAAAAGAAAGAAAATTATCAAAATTCTAAATCAAGATTCTAGATCAGAAAAATGATAAAAAAGTCAATTTAGAACCAGTATTTCTTGCTGTATCAATAATATGCAACCATCTATAACAGAATAACAAACTGTAATGCTATTGGGTTTAGTGATCAATGGTGAAAGCAATTTAAGTGACATAAAAAGAGAGGAAATAAAATGCAATCTATAAGCAAAAATTCCTCGCTTGTAGTACATAAAAAATGCCCAAGAACCATATTTCTACAAATCAGAGTTTTCGAAGAAAATGAAAAGAAAACAAATGGGATATCACATTCGGGTGTAAAAATGTAAGCTTTATTGGAAACAAGAATATTGGTACATGCATATGAAATTATGTTACACGTTTAAAATAACTACTGCGGAAATCAATGCATGCTTGAAGCGCAATTATTAAGCAACATGATGTCCACAAAAATGAATGCAGAACGACAATGACAAGCTCCCTTTCTGTAATAAATGGGATTTTATATACTAAGTCTTTCAGATGGCACCATAGAAAGGAATCTAAAGGTCTAGCAGTCGTATCAAGCACATGATTGGATACCCTGACGGACCGCGCAAGCTGCATATTGCATTTCCAACCAATCGTACAAGAGATCAAAATGTGACAGCGTACTTTTTTACCTTGGTGACGGAA
>KK119763.1:843005-863091 GCA_000611955.2 Stegodyphus mimosarum
AACTGAACATTCACAGTCTCAACAACTTCTGTTGAATTATGTATAAAAATAGCAGCATTTAAAAGACAGGCTCAACACTTGCATTAAAAGTATTATGTTGGTATTTTCTTAATACATCTTACAAATTATAAAGCAGGTCTATTTTTACCAGAATCATTAGTAATATAGGTCACATCGCGGGTGTTAACAAATATGAAATTCGCCTCCCAACCGGGAACGTGATTAGCGACGATGACTGCCGTACCGAAGGGCCTGATTTTGAATCCCGGAGAAGGCATGGATGTTTGTAAATGTAATCTTTCTGTGCAGAATGTCGGTACTCTAAATACGCAGCAAGCCGAAAGTCCTCTCGAATGGTAGGGGAAGAAGGATGGCAGACCCTCGGATCTGTCCTCCATCCTGGGATGCTTTCCATCAAAATTGGGGACGGAACTGAACAAAGTCGTACTTACACCTATAAGGTGCTGAAGGGTCTTGCCAACGACAGACGCAATCTTGCACTCCATACCACGATGAATTTTTTGGGCTTGTTCTGATGCTACGGTCAAACAAGTGAGATAAGCCACAATAACAACAACATCACATATTAAATTTGTATGTAGCTTTTGGTATACCTTTCTTAAGCTCTTGGAGCATTTCAGTTGGGCCATGAAGCACAGAAACTCTAGAAAGTAGAGTATACAAGCTTTAGATCGATAATAACAGTCTAAAATGTCTGGCAGATGAAATATTTATGAAATAACGATTAAAGTTGGTATTTTAGTTAAAGTTTAATTAGCGTTAGAATAAATTTACTTTCTTTTAGTAGATGTCCTCACCAAGATTATTAAAATTAAGGAAATGTTTGAAATAACGAAAGTAATTTATAAACTTTTCCTGAATAAATATAGATAGTAATTTAAAATATTGCTAAATAAATATAAATAAAGTCTCTAATTTCTCTGAAATCTAATTATAATCTAGAAGATATGCTGTGTTAAATATAGTTCTTTGGATTTGCAAAATCCCAAAACATGGGAAGGTAAAATTCCTAATCCGGCGAGCTTCGGCGAAAATTGTTTTTAAAAAAATGGAAACAGTATTTAGATGGCGGAACTGTCTCATTTTTGACAATTCACTTACGAAAGCCTTTTCCAAGCGCAGGAGAAAAATAAATACATAATAAAAAAAACCTCGACTAAAAGAGGAGAATGAAATGCTCAGGACTTTCCAAACGGAAGATTGCAGCTGCCTAGAAAAATATATACACTAAATTCCAGACTTTAAGGGCTTAAACTTTCTTTCCTACCGCTTCTCCTCTTCTTCTACTATCAGTTGTTTATTTTCTCGCAAGTTTTCTCCATTCAATTTGCCGTGAGCTAGCGAGCGTGCAACGGATGGAACGAAGTCCTTGCATCAGCAGTGACACGACGGATTTTTCGGTGCCTCTAGGGTTAGCGGAAAATAAAATAAAATAAAAAAAGAACTTTGACTCCTTCGATCAATCTGAGCGGGAAGAAATTGGCATGCGCCATCTTAACCAGGAAACCGTGAAATTCGTTGGCTATGATGAAAAAAAAGTAAAAATAAAAAATTCTGAAAAGCTTCTTCGTCCTATTTTCATTGGCTTCATTTATCCAGTGTCATGGCGTACGACCTCACAGAAGAGAGCACTACTGTTATTTTTAGCTTTATTTTATTTTTTTCTCTTCCCACGTGCCAATTTTGTACCATCTTTTTCCATGCGCCATAAAAGCATGGTTCTGGGTTTATTACTTGCTACAATTTTCGGGAAGGTTCTCATCGTTGTCCGATATCTCATCTTTTATACGCTGGAAGAAAAAGTTTACGAGAAAGTGACGGCTTTACGTTATTGTTATGGAAGAGAACAAAAACCGCAAAATTTTATTAATCGTAATTCTCCTCTTGAGAGGATTATGCACTAATATGCTCTGCAACGTCTTGACATTTCATTTTTCATTTCAGGCTTTTCATAGCGTATATTTCTTATTTCTGAGTGCCAGAAGTTTTTCTACTCCATATTCTGTAAGAGTGCCGCCTGACTATTATTTCAAATAAAATACCTCCTCATTTTTGAGATATAGGTTTTGGGCATTTCGCAGACTTCTAAAGTATATTATCTACATTATACTGTTATGCCTGTTGTTATTGTATCTTATTTCTTTGATATATTCAGAACAAACCCACCAATTTTTATCATGGCAAGGAGTGCAATTTTTGCACCTGTCATTTGGCATGAGCCTTGAGTGCTTCAAAGGTGACAGCATGTCTTCTACATAATATAATACGCTAATTTCATAATAAAAATTTTCCTTAATAAACATTTCGAGCAATTATATCAGTTTTGAACTGGTTTCCAAACAGGAGCAGCAGCAGTTTAAACAATAGTTCCTAATAAAATTTTAAATTATTATTCCTTTTCTTATCAATGAAAAACATTATTCTTTATTAATTTCAATTCGTAATAGAATTTATATCATGAATATGCCTTACGTTTTTCCGCATTAGGGTTTTATACACTTTTATCCTTCGAACTGAAAACCTTGAAATACCATCTAATATTTATTAATGAGAATTTTTCGTCTGAAGTTTTTATCTTTATTGAAATATGGAGGAGGGAATTTAAAAAAAGACATTTAAATGTAAGAACGATTTAAATAACATAGTATATAAAATTCGCAGAAATTGTGCACGATTTGTTTTAATTTATAGTTTGTATATGATATTGAAAAGTCTTCTGACTCTGTGGTTTTCTTTGTGAAACAGACAAAAGTTTTGCAATAGTAGTGGCAAACAGGAAATGATTTTTATAGAATTCATTTATTTATAAGTTGCTGTTGTGTGTGATTATGGCAAAAACTCAAGGGCTATGTGTCTAATGAGACGGATATCTTTGTGGATGACTTTCTTAGGGATACTGGCTCGTTTATACGTTACGCATGGGGGAAACCACGAAAACGCCTATGCAGTCAACCCGTTTGCGGGATTCGAACCTAAGACCAAACTACCAATATTCAGTGACTTTACCGCTCAAGAAAGTTCTTATCAGTCAAATTATTATGTGTAATATTTGAGGATCTATTTACAGAAATTTATGTACAATTACTAAAGTTTTCTTCTCTGTAAAACAATTATGAAACTCTGCAAAGTATAAATAAATAAATACAATAAGCTGCTTATCATAAATACCTTCGAAATCAAATCCTCTGCATTACTAGCATTTTAAGGTGCTCAGAATTTAAACGGCAGATATACACAACAATATGTCAAAGTTATTTGATACCCTGAAAAATTTCTAAGTGTTGAAAGATAAGAAAAATCAACTGAAATAAAGTAGGCAATGCTTAATGTCATTGCGGCTAATGCCATGAATCGAATATTGTTATCTAATTGTCAAATTTGATAATAATTACCGCCCTTTGTATCCGAAAACGTGGAGAATACATCTCTTATTGTAATGAACGATTCATTTAATATGATCAAAATATTACATAATAAATTTTTCAAACTGAAGTAAAGTCGTTAAATAAGTTTAAAATGCATTATAGAATTTACAAATGTACAGAGAAATTTGCCACGGGATTCAGTAGCCAAACATTTCGGTTTCGATTTTACTCAACCATTAAAAATTAGGTAAAAGAACAACCATACTTTGATGTAGATTTTCAATTATTCTACCGATTTTTAGAAGATCAGACACATATCCATCTTCTTTAAGAGCAAAAATAGTCTGTAGGACTTCTTTTTCCTGAAAACATCAACGGCTAGCTAAGATTACTTTTTTACCTAATTTTGAATTTTAGCTTGGCAAGTTCTCTTCCATAGACACATGTGCTCCCATCAATAAAATTATATAAAATGCATTTATAAAATAATTTCCAGGTTCGTTATGAAGAGTTCACACACATACTTTTTCATTTTTACTTCCTTGTACGAAGTAAAAAGGAAGTATTGTAATCGCAAGAAACGTCGGCTATCATATTTCAAAGAAAATACCCATTTTGACTGCTATCTAATGCAATTTAACGATCTTTTTGGGTAACATATGTATGTAAGGACACAATAAAGGACTATGCTCTGGTTTCTCTTCATCCTACGAGTTAATCTTTCGCCTTTTATAATAAAGGACTCTTTCCACTTCCCCCCTCCAAAAAGTTATAAAACTGATTTAAAATGGATTCTGAACAGATTTTTTTCGTGGCGCCTGTGCGTACTACGTATGTATGCATGTATCTCGCATAACTCAAAACCGATTAGCGTTGAACGAGTAGAACGTTGAAAGTTTGTATATAAGACTGCTATAACAGGTAGATGTGCATCTCTTATTTTAGTTGGAATCGGTCTCACGAAAATTATATATATAAATATATATATATACACTCTGTTACTCGGCTCAGTGAGATCAGTTTCTTTATTCTTATATGTTTGTAAATTGTGCAATTTTTGCTTTAAAAATGGTTAAATTATGTTGGTCTTATCTTTCGGTTAAAGTTTTTAGGCCTTTAGTTAACCTGCATGTTACAGTTGTAGAATTATCAAAAATTTAAAACTTGTTTAAGTGCGGCTAAGCCTAATTTTTTTGGCCATAGCAGCCATATTTTTTACATTTGCGACTTAGCAGAATAGTGGATTTGTTGCTAATCTAAAGAAACTAAGCTTCGCAACAACAAAGTAACGTCTTCTTTTATTATTGCGAATTAAATTATGCTTTATCCATTCTGCAATTATTATTTAAGTTATTAAATTATCCCATATATTGACACAGCACAGCGTCCACAACAAATTAAATCAGTTTGTGTCTTTTGGCCGAGTGAGACCAAAAGTAAACTTTCAGTTTTGTGCACCGAAATATCTGCTTTCTTACCCGCTGAATGAATTGCTTTGTTTCCATAGAAACTGTAATTTTAATTGTAAAAAAATGTTTTAATTGTATTTGTTGTTTTATGTTTTTCTATATCTTTCAATTTTTAATATAGATATTTTGAGTTTTTATGTATTTTTTCCTTGTCGCGAAGTAAGAACTGAATTAATTTAATAAGAAATATATCTCTATTGAAATTCTAGAAAATAAGTTTAAATGAAAAGGCAGGAAAAAATGCGTATAATTTAATATTTCGTATAAGGAAGTCATGTGGTGTACACATCAGATTTTTTTTAATTAAAAATGAGGTGAGAGTGCTTAATTATATTTCTAGTTATATTAATATTAAATTAGTTATATTCGATTGCTATTTTGAAGGTTATTTTTTCCCACCGTTTAATATTACCATTCGGTTAATGTTAGCAGAATAACCGTGGATAAATGTGATCACATTAAACGGAGCTTAGTGCACATAACTCTTTGTTTTGCATTAAAAATAACTGCAAGTATGTTCACATTTTTACTTTCGTCTGTAATTAAATTAATTATTAAATTTAGTGATACCTAATTACACATTACTACTGCAAGATTAAATATTAATATACACTAAAGTGATGATATAACAGAATTTCAAAATCAATATGTTTGCAAACTTATTTATCAGTAAAATATTTTAAAAAATCTAATGTGACACCACATGACTTCCAATGTACGGAATATTAAAATAAGCGCAATTTTCCTGCATTTCATTTAAACATATTGAATTAACAGTTAAAGAATTCTGAATTAAATCTACTTCGTTAAAAGCGCGTAAACCATAATAGAATAAATGCACTCTTTGAAGTTCACTATGTTTATTTACCATAGCCACACTTTGGCGCTAGGTTTACTTAACAGCGTTACATCTGATTCATTTTATAACTCAGAGTGAGCAAAAAATATAGCATCTGAAGAATTACCACAAGTTCTATTCAAATACTATAATAAATCTAAAACGATCGATGTATAAAAGAAATTAAACAAATAAAACAGGAACAGTTTTTCACAGACGATTCAGCGCCGCTTCCCTAATGCGCGTGCGCTACTAATTAATGCAGTTCTCACTTCGCGGTAAGGCCAAAATACATAAAACTTCAAAATACTTTCATTAAAAATTGAAAGATACAGAAAAACTTAAAACGCCAAGTACAGTTAAAGCAGTTAATAAAACAATTTTTACAATTAAAATTACAATTTGTACGCAAAAATCAGTTAATAACTTAAATGATAATTCCAGAATGAATCAAGCGTAATTTAATTCGCCATAATAAAAGAAGACGTTTTGTTGCCAAGACTAGTTTCTCTAGATCGGCAACAAATCCACTATTCTACTAAGCTTCAAATGTAAACAAATATGAACGCTATCATAAGCAAAAATTAGGCTTAGCCCCACATAGAAAAGGTTTAAATTGTTGATAATTCCACAATTATTGCATTCAAGTTAACTCAGGGCATAAAACTCTTAACCGAAAAACAAGAACAACATAATTCCATCATTTTTAAAGCAAAAAATGCACAGTTTACAAACTTACAACATTAAAGAAACTGAGCTCACTGAGCCGAGTAACAGAGTAGATATATATATGCATATATTTATATACTTCTGGTGCGGCCGACTGCAACCAAAATGCGAGGTGCACATCTACATGTTATAGCAGCTTTGTATACAAAATTTCAACGTTCTGAGGTTCTTCGTTTTTGGGTTATGCGAGATACATACATACATACGTACGTACGCACAGACGCCACGAAAAAATCTCTTCAGAACCCATTTTAAATCAGTGTTATAATTATTTTGGAGGAAAAGAGTCTTTTATTATGTCCTTACATACGGATGTCACTCAAAAGCATCGCTAAATTGTATTCGATAGAGGTCAAAATAGATATTTTCGTTAAAATATGGTACGTGAAATTTTTCCCGACCACAATACTTCCTTTTTACTTCGTACAAGGAAGTAAATATATGAATCCAGTGTGAATATGGCTACTAAATTGATTTCATTAAAAATATTCGCTTCGCTAAGTTAATCAAAAATTACCTCATAAAATGTGCAGGAATGTTAAAAAGGTTAAATTTGATTGAATATAAATCATTAAATCGATTTTGCATTTAGAATACCAAACAAATAATTTCTTATTTATTTATTTAAATACAGCAAATTAAAATTGATTTTCCTTGCCATACTCCATATTTTATTCCCTTGAACATTGCCGCACTTCAAAATTTATTAAATAAAAATAATTAAATAATTATTTTTGTCCGATCGTATAGCTTTTCGAAGAGCATTTTCCACTGGGATTTGTTTCTCAAGTATACGCAGATTTCCGGAAAAAGAACGTTAATTAAATTTAAAAATTTGTCCCTTTTTTTCTGTCAATGTTGATGGGAAGTAAAGTAGCGATAATGAGGGAAATAATACGCAGCAAGACAAAATTCACCGTTCAGTTGTTTTATAATAATTCCTTCCAATAAATGAGAGTTCTGTTTCATTCGTTTGTTTTATTTGGGAATAAAAACAGTTAACAATCAGAAGGATTTTCATTTGTCCATCTATTTACTCTTATGTACTGACTTTCAGCAGTGAAGTAAATTATTACTTCAAATAGATGACAGGAGTTATTAAAGAATATACATTTTCTAGAAATTTTAATGGCGAATTCATAATATTTTGATCCATATTCTGAAGATATTTGTGTGTAATTTAATTTATTATACGAACTTCCTGGTTCCCAAAAGGTGTAAGACTATTTTTCTTGAAGAAACTGAGGTTTTGAGTTTTCGTTCTTACCGAATTCACTGTGAATGGTTCATCTTTATTTCTCTCACATTTATATATTTTTGACGCTAAACGTGCTCAGTTTTTGCTTTCTATGTAAGTAATTTCTGGTACTGTTCAAAAATTTGGGATTTAGACCTAACCGTTTTGAAGCTAATGTTTTCATATGTTAATGTAGATAAATGTGAATAATGATTTAAAAATGTTCTGATGTGAACACCATACGACATCCTTGTATGGAATATTAAATTATACGCACTCTTTTCCACATGGAATTTTTGTTACGTAAAACTAAAAGTTTCCTTGTGGTCCTACTCGGCAAAGAGACACTGAAGATGCAGAAATACTTAATTCACTATTCTGCTCAAATGTAAACAAGTTTCAAATGTAAACAAGTATGGCTTCTTTGGTAAGAAAAATTAGGCTTAATTAAACAACTTTTGAATTGTTGATAATTCTACAACTACTGCATGCAAATTTACTAAAGGCATAAAAACCCTAACCGGAACATAAGGACAACATAATTCAATCATTTTTAAAGCAAAAAAATGCACAATTTACCAAAAAATAAGAAAAAAACTGAGCCCACGGAGCCGAGTAACAGAGTGGGTGTATATATATATATATATATATATATATATATATATATGTATATACTTGGTGAGGCTGTCTGCAGCGAAAACGACAGGTGCACATTTACATATTATAGCAATCTTATATAAAAAAATTTCAACGTTCTGAGGCTACTAATTTTTTAGTTGTGCCAGATACATACATATATACGTACGTACCTACAGACGCCACTAAAAAATCTCTTCTGAGTCCATTTTAAATCAGTTTTATAATTCGTTTGGGAAAAACGAGTCCTCTATTCTGTCCTTGCGTACAGCTGTCAAGCTAAAACATCGTTAAATTGCATTTGATAGCGGTCAAAATGGATATTTCGGTTGAAATATGATACCCGGAATTTTTCGTGATTGCAATACTTCCTTTACTTCACACAAGGAAGTAAAAAGTGTTTAATTTCGTAACGCATTATTATATTTCACATTGAGGGATATCGGAAAATGGTCACTCTTCGGTTGTTTACGCTTTTGTATAACTCTAATTAAAAGGAAACGAGACAAGACCAACCAAAGTTTGAAAATGTACAAGATTTTCACCTCCTTCTAAAAATACTTAGCTGTGATACGCGTCTACCCCAGCACTCCGACTGTCCCCAGTGTGTTTTCGATAAATTCTTTAAAACTGCAATATTATATCCACTTCCTCTGCAGCTTGGAATGAAAGTGTTCTCAAATTACGCAATCAGTATCTCAAATTACGGTACTGGCTTTGATTTTTCATCTTAAAGTTGTAGCTATGATTGTAATCTTAAAACGAAAACCTTCACGTTTCCTAAAAGTGAATTCCAAAATCTAAATGGGGACGGATCCGAAATGAAATCTATATTTGAAAAAAGGTATATTTTTTAAACATGAAAATTATTCCAAGTTAACTTCAAGCCTGAAACCCGGGAAGGCGTTTCAGTCTGAACTTGTTGGGATAAGACCTTCATCGTGAAAGGTCTCTTCTCTGCAAGAACGGAATCTAATTGTTTCATCCTAAAGTGCACCAAGTCACAGTGCCCTGCAGAAGCAAAGATGTATATAATAAATTTAATTCTCACTTATTTCTTGTCTCTGTATGTCCCAGAATTGGCATCCAGAAAGCTCTAAAGCAAAGAATTACCATTTTACTTTTGTGAGCATCTTTCAAGCCGAATTGTAGAAATATATAGTTGCAGTTCCAGAACATTTCTAGTTAAAATAAAATAGAATAAGCACATAAATCAGCAATAAACACATAAAACGTTGCCTGAAAGTAAGAACATCCTTAATTAAGGTAAGTTTAAAAAAATTATTATGTCCTGTAGTTTCTGTTTGATCAGCCTAATTCACTCAGTAAATCATTTACAATAATTCAAATTCAGTTGAAGCATTTTAACTTGTGTGAATTAACTTCTGAAGTGATAACCAAAGATATGTAAGTTAAGAGTAATATCAAGTTCTCAGTTTATAAGGTACTTCTCCTGCCTTCTTCGTATGCCTTCGTGGTCTGCATACTTAACGCGTAACCAAGAGTTCGTGGTTCGATTCCCAGCGAAGGCGTTGCTCATTTTTCATGTCTCCTGCTTCCAATTAACCTGATGTCTTTACACTGGCGCCCGAACTAAAAAGTTGGTGGATGATGCTTCTTTACCACCGGATTTGGCGATTGGGACCCAAAAACCCCAGTCGCCCTTTAAAAGGGGGAGTATTTCTCCCGCCTTCTTCGCATGTCTTCATGGTCTGCATACTTGGCGCATAACCGAGAGAGAGAATGATACAGCTGTAATCATTCTTTAATTATTGATCTTTGATGTAACAAAATTGGGTGAGGCTGTTTTCTTCTACTATGAGTTATTTTTATTAAAATCATG
Source organism: Stegodyphus mimosarum (assembly GCA_000611955.2). NCBI lineage: Eukaryota > Metazoa > Arthropoda > Arachnida > Araneae > Eresidae > Stegodyphus > Stegodyphus mimosarum. The sequence continues at coordinate 853,144 of KK119763.1, forward strand.
ACATCATTAATATCCGCTAGCGTATTTCGCCTATTTTCAATTTTAGTCGATTAAATGTGGCAAAATATTGGTCATAGTTGATCAGAAATCAATAAAATAATTCGAAAAATTAATCGATATTGATACTCGAAACTCCGATTAAAAAATTTAAGCTTATAGTTTATTTCCGGGTAACATCTAGCTTAAATTTAAGCTAGCTGTTACCCGGCATGCGTTGTAGTGCTACTTAAAGGAAAGACGAGTGTTTGCGTTTTATTTCTGTTTATTGAAATGCTTTCGGATACAAAATATTTTTTTTCCATCTGGTGCACTTAACCGACATAGCAACATTCCTGATGCTTCATCAACGACGACTGTAATGAAATTGTGCCTAGTGTTTTAAATGTTCAAACATTTTTTTTTAATTGGTGAGTTACTTTTTCAAAAATAAATATATGTTTTGTATTATGTTTTATTGTTCAACATATTTATATTTGTAATATGTTTTGACTCTTATTTATCCATATTGAATAATAATGACTCCGAAGAAAATAGCAAATCTACTGATAATACTTCGGCTTGATTTTACAATTTATATGATGAAACGAATATGATGGCAAGATAAAAAACATGATCAAGGACTATGAACGTTTTTGAAGGAAGTACAAGCAGAATACATACACATTTAAAAACACAACACAACATTAATATGTTGAAAAGAAAAGGATCAAACACAAATTCTAATTCACCCGAAAATGATATTACTAAACCAAAGACATCACAAATTGCAGATTTTTTAATAGAAAAAATGCCAGAATTAAAATTAAATGGCAAAAAATTAAGTCTCACGTTCGATGAATGGAAAGGTGTGTGAAATAGACATTACTTAAATAAATATTCATTCAGAAAATAAGCTTTTGAATAAGGATTCGCACGTGTCTCAGGAAGAACTGCAGCTGCAAAGCGTGTAGTAGTAGTTAATTGAAACTTTGAGGAACATGGGTTATCTCTTGAAAGGAGATATTATCAGCATAACTATTAATGGAGCAATGGTGATGAAAAGAAATTGGGGAATTGACTGATACAAATCAGCAATTATGCTATGCTTATGAAATTCAGCTTAGAGTGATCAGTGTGCTGCATCAACAAAATCAGCAGCCAAGAATCAAGTGTGCTTTTGTACCATTTAAAAAAAATCCTAATACCAGTATTCTGGTACAACTTTCGAAAAAATACCAGCTATCGGTACTTCAGTTTTGGTCCGGTTTTTAACGAACAGTAATTCTGATTTATTCAGTAAATACTGTTTACAGCTAACTATAAAAGCCTGTCCTTTGTAAATAAAACTCAGAAACACGAGAACATATTTTGGTAAGTACACAGTTTCGAACTCTACACATAAATAAATCATAGTAAAGATATTAAAAGTAAAAGCAAAAATGATTTATAGATAAGCAAAAAAATTCTTTCTTCCTGTAGATTAATTTTGATTTTAATCCATGAAAAAATCTTAAAGATCAATTTTAAACTTTAAACGCGGCTTTGGGAGTTAACCCACCTTAATGTAATTTCCTTTAAATGCTCACGAGATTAACTCTTTGATCTAGCTTGGCAATGCGCAAATTTATTTTATGTAAAAAAATTAGAACGCATTACGATCTTTAAAAGGCTTATATTGAGATAAATTTTCCTGAAAAGTACATGACAGGTTATGCTATTCGGTGCTGTTGTAAAGGATTCGCTATTTTTACATCCTGAACAAAATGTACATCATTCAGAAAACACGTTCTCAAGGAACTACTTAAGCGAAGAAGAATTTTGATTCTTGCCATAAAATGTGTCAAAAGTTTGGCATTTTTGTGATATATTGACTGTTTCTCTTATTTTTAGGAGAATGTCTTTACTTTTCCCCAAATAAAATAAAACCGATATCTTTTCAGAAAGATATAAACTTTTAACGATTTGAAATAACAAGACTTCTTTACCGGGTTTTAACTGCATTTCTTTTCGTTCAATAAAAATTTGTGAAGATGATTTAAATTGAATTAAACAATGAAACAATGCTTCGAATTAAGCATAATTATAAGCATTGTTTGATGTTTTTTCGTCTAGTATGGCTTCCATGAAACATTTTTCCGCTGAATTTGTTAATAATTTAATATTTTATTCAATTTAATTAATAAAAAAATAAATAAAATCTGAAAGCTTTCAGATTCTATTTTACGTCCAAAGGGACTTTTTTTCCCATGGGAAATTCAAAACGGGATTTGAAACGTGATACAAAAATTCGAGGCAAATTCGAGGTCATTCGAGGCAAAATACCGTTAACTGTAACGACTTCTTTGCTTTGCTAAAGTCACTAACATAATACTAGTAAGAAATGTAAAGAAACTTGGCGCATAAAATATCCGTGCTTGAAAATGCACACGATGTTAATGTTCATGTTTGAATTCGTTTAGTCTGTTAATCAAAAATTCGTTAAAACTGTACAAAATATGAATATTATATATGCATATAAATATAAATATGAATATAAAATAAGATACTAAAACAAATTCCAAATTCCAAATTTAGGCTTCCAAATGCCCATATTCGAGTGGAGGGCTACGTTATTCAAAATTTGATGTCTCTAGGTGCCGTTGTTTTTTCGCAGTTCGAGAAACGTACGTACACATACGTGCAGATTCTTCATTACTTAAACTGGCTTACTTAACCCCATTTCACTCAAATGTTTTCATCATGTTACTTACTTTGTCACGCATACGATATCGGAAACATTCTTTATGCGTTTGCTTTAGTTGAGAGGAAAATTATTTCCTCAGCAAAATGTTAACTCATTTGAAACTTTCATGATAATAAAAAGCACACAATAAAAGTAGATTCTGAAAGGGAAAGAAGCCGAAAAAAGGGAAAATAATAATAATAACGGAATTTTTATAAAAGCAAAGAAGAGTACAAAGATTGGCATTAGTAAAAAGGCTTTTATCGGATTGAAAAGTAAATAGAAAGAAAAATAATTGTATAGAACCATATTAAAGAGAGGGATGCCATATCTGATAAATCATGTGATTGGAATAAACTATGAATACTCTTATTTTCATAAAAAGTTGGAAATGAATCTTCACCATATTGATTTCGAGCGTCATCTTACAACTGAATGTATTTTGCACAAAACGAACTTTAGAATTTCCTTTTCAATTTTTTATTTTCGTTTACATTACATGAAGGAAATAAATATGCATTTGTAGCAATGAAAAACTGTAATTTACTTTATTACAATGACCACTTCTGTTTATGTTCAGTGACTGAAGCTGATAAAAGACATGATGAGAAATGAACATATTGTTGCAGAAATACATGAATATTCAGACTTCAAATTTTACTATAAACATCTCAAAGAAACATTCTAGTGACATTAGGTATTTTTTGAAGCGAAAGATGTAAAAAATGTCCAATGCCGTCGCCGAGACTCGAACTCAGACCTGTCGAATACGCGCCGAGCGTGCTGACTTCTACACCACGAAGACATGCCAAAAAGGCCGAAGAGGGCGGAAAAGTTGCTAATTAAAAGTTAACGTGCAAAAAATTTAGATATATAAAACGTCCTACAAATACATCGTTTCCCTTCCTAAATAAAGTTAATATTTATTGTTGCGAACATTTAAAATCAATTACAAAAAGATATCAAAAAGAGGTCACTGAGAAAATTTATGACACACACACAAAAAAGAAAAAAAACTAAAAGCTTCCATATTTTTCGTTACGCTTTTTGTTTAATTTTCTGTGTTGCCTCTAGTTATTAAATATCATGTTCTTTGCACTTAAGCCACATAAAATTCAATTCAACGGCAATATCACAAAATATTTAAAAACAGCATATCTTTACAATTTCCGATAGACAGTTTCGCGTGCTGGAGATAAAAATGTTTTTTCCTGTTCTGTGTTCCATTGCTCGCTTTGAAATCGTTCAGTTTGTTAATCAAAAATCGGCTAAGTTTTACAAAAAGTGAAATAAATAACAAAATAAGTATGAAATTCAAAATACAGACTTCCAGGTACTCATCTTCGGATGGAAAATTTCTTTATTCAAAATTTGATGGCTCTAGATACTGTTGTTTTTTCACAATGAGAGAAACATGCATACTTTAATGCAGATTCGTCATTATTGAAATTCTTTAAATATAATACAGGGCTCTAATATTTGGTGGCAAAAATTTGAAGAATGATTTATCGTTTGATAGTGAACCAACGCAAAATCCCAAAACGAAATTAATATGCCATTTGGTCTAATAAATTTAATTTCCTTGTGTTAAGTTAAATAATTTTTAAAATTTTAAATTAGAACGGATTTTCTTTAAAATAAGTTTTGTAATTCCAATAATTCTTAAATATTATGCTTAAGATAATATAAATTGATTGAAAGGTTCTCTTAAATAATCCGTACCCGTTTCTATTTTTTCACTTTATAAGAGCTGTAATTTTACATTCTTGGTTAACTACATGAAAGAAAAAAAATTTTTAATGCACCGAATATGTGTTAATTGTAATCTAACTTCATAGCGATCATTATTTAAAAAAATGACTCAAGGATGATAAAGGAGGAAATGTATCATTTCCTTCGTTATTCTAGACAAACCAGAACCGCTTCTTTCAATTATCTAAATATTTCTACAAAATCTTACAACTCCAAAGTTATGCATCTTAAAATAAATATCAGATATGCAAACTATTTTAAAATGGTTCCACGATTAAACATCTCTTCAGTGTTTTCAGTATACCCGAACAACTTAACTTTAAAAAAAGAAAAAGAAAAGAACTCTGAAAGCTTTCAGATTTTACATTACGACTAAAAGGGCGTTTGTAACGTTGTCTGTATTGTATTTATTTATTAAATATGATATTTTTCGCACTTAAACCATAAAATTCAATTCAACACCAATATCGCGAAATAATATTAAAATGAATATACCTCTAGAATTTCCGATACACAGTCTCGCGCGCTGGAGATAAAAACGTTTTTTCTTTTGCATAGCCTTGCCATTGCTCGCTTGGAAATTGTTGATTTTCGTAATCAAAAATTCGTTAAAGTGTTGCAAAATATCACATCAATAATAAAACAAATTGGGCTTTCAGATGCCCATATTGGGAGGAGGATTAGGTTATTCAAAATTTGATGGCTCTAGGTACCGTTGTTTTATCACAATGTGAGAAAAACGCATACATTTATGCATATTCTTCATTATTTAATTTCTTTAAATATAACACAGGAAGGTAATATTCGATGGCAACAATTTGAAAAGTGAAAGGGACATTTACAGTGAACCGACGCAAAATGCCAAAAAGAAATTAATAACCCTTTTAAGCTAACCCTCCTTTGGGCTAAAAATATAAATCAAATAGATTTTAATTCTATTATGTGGTTGGTCACATGATAAGCATTAATAAAAGTATACAAACCTTTTCTCTAACAGTTCCAATCGGTAAGTCTTTCTTCCTGTCATTAAATCTCCGTTGGAAGATCTATTTTTTCTATCATCTATAAAAATTCTCTACGATGGAAATAATGATGAGAAAGAGTTTCAAAGCAATATGACTTTAAACTACATTTCACTTGAACAAAATTGCGCCAATTTCAAGGGCCATACAATATATCGAACTTTAGAATTTCTGTGCACTTTAAACTGACACGTGTGTCTAAATTAATATCTTTTCCGACATAAGGAATGTATCTTGTCAAATTACACATTCTACCTCTAACATAAGAGACTATTTTGGGTAATATTTGCAAACACATTTCCCTTTGATTAATTAAGCTATAAAAATATTCTCTTCAGTAATTGGTTCCCCAAAGGACTTATAAAAATTTTTATTCCACATATTTTTGCAAAAAAGGCGTATTTCGACAGACAGTTTCGCAATATGAAAGTTTAATTGCTGTCTTTCTTAAACTAAGTTCCTTGGTCTGAAACCACTCGTTCGATAGAAGATATTATTCGTGCAATGTCATTAAAACATTTTATGTTAGAAACGTTGTTTATATTTATCGCTGGATTGCAAATGCAAGTTTCCATTTTTATTGCTTATTCCTACAAGAATCCGATGAGATCAACCATATTTAACATTATTCAAAGAATAAATTTTAGATCAGTTGTTATAATAATAAATTACATATAGAACAAACGCATTTACCTGAAAAAATAATAATACGCGTTAGGTTTAAATTCTATGTCTTCAGAACCCTTTTACAATCATCATCCAATTATAAAAGCTTATTTTGGGGAGGGGGAACAAAGAACTTAATGTGATAAAAAATACAATTATACGATTCGATCAAGGTAAAACAGTACATTTACTCTATAACACGGAATAAATATTACTCCAAATACTCATACAAGAAAAGAAATGCGCTTCTCAAACTCATTTGTGAGCAGCATTAAACTTCCTGATCTAAATAATAAACATGAAAATGTGGTGATTTAATAATAATTAGTTCAAAAGGCAGATGGATGAAAAATAGTCTTCAGGAGCCCATTGGAGGAGACTAGATAGATTTTCGTTTCTCTAACAATTCTGTTTTTCATTTCAACCAAGGAGGAGACTTGATTAATGTAGCAAGTGCCATGCTTTAACGAGATTTAAAAAAAAATCATTGAGAACTTAGTTTCTAAAATTTTTGCTAGGTAGTCATTAGAGATTTGATATTGAGCACGTTAATTCAAAACATGTCAGTTTGCTATATTCACTATCTGATGAAGCTAAAGATATTAATAAAAGTCTTCTGCTACTGATAGCCCTCTAAAATAGCAAAGTTCTATGTTAACCACAGTACGTAGAGTTTCACTTTAATCTTTATGGATATTATATGGATTATAATATCCATGGTCACAACAGATAAATGAAAAATTGCTGAAGTTCAGTCATGAGCAACATATCATACCATAAAGAAAAGTTTTTGATGATCATTAAATGTATGTGTAAATGTTTCAAAGGCTATGGCAAAATACGCAAGCGCTTCTTGCTTAAAGCGAAGGTTGCCTTAGTTTAGGGCTTCGGCTCGTATCCACGTTAGACATAAAGCATGTTGGATAAGTTAGCACGTAAAGTTTGTCCGGTGCATTCGTTTCCGCTGAAACTTTATCCTCAGTAACCTTAATCCTGAATAAAAAAATCTGATGGGTACACCTCATGACATCCTTGTTCGAAATATTACTAAATTATACGCCTTTTGCATTTCATTTAAACACGTTGAATTGAATTAAATCTACTTCGTCGATAGCGCATAAACCACAAGAGAATAAATGCACTCCTTAAAATTCACTTTGTTTACCATAGCGACACTCTGGCGCTAGGTTCACTTAACAGCGTTACATCTCATTCATTTTATAACTTAGAATGCACAAAAGTTATGTATATCATATGAAGAATTGTTTAATCGTTGCCACATGTTCTATTCAAATACCATAATAAACCTTAAACGACGTATAAAAGAGATTTAAAAAAAAAGGAACAGAAACAATTTTTCACAGAACATTTCGTATTTCTCGTTCAATTAATTCAGTTCTCACTTGGCAATGAGGCAAAAATACATAAAAACTCAAACTATCTGTATTAATAATTACGAAGTAAATCTTAAACATTTATTTCCTCGAATAAATTCCAGAATGGATTAAGCATGATTTAATTGGCAATAATAAAATAAGGTGTTATCTTTGTTGTTGCGAAGCTTAGGTTCTCAAGATTGGCAAAAAATCCACTATTCTGCTAAGTTTCAAATGTAAACAAATATGGCTGCTATGTAAAAACAATTAGGCTTAGCCGCACTTAAACAATTTTTAAATTGTTGATAATTCTACAAATACTGCATGTAGATTTATAAAGGCATAAACCCTTAACCGGAACATAAGAACAACATAATTCAATCATTTAAAAAAAAAACGCAATATACCAACATATAAAAAAAATCTGAGCTCACTGAGCTGAGTAACAGAGTAGGTGTACATATATATACATATATTTATATACTTTTGGTGCGTCGATTGCAACCAAAAAGGGAGGTACATATCTACATGTTATAGCAGTCCTATATACAAAACTGCAATGTTCTGAGGCTACTCGTTTTTGAGTTCTGCCACATACATACATACATACATGGTGTCTGTACGCATAGAGTCCTTTATTCTGTCTTTACGTGCAGATGCCAAGCGAAAACATCATTAAATTGCTTACAATAATGGTCAAAATGGATATTTTCATTGAAATATGGTACTCGGAATTTTTCATGAGTGGAACACTTCCTTTACTTTGTACAAGGAAGTAAAAAATGTTGAATATATGTGTTGTGCTTGCCAGAGATTAGAAGGTAGTACGGTTAAAAGTGTTATGTTTCCTAATTCCACAATGTTCTGTTTCCTAGTTCTATTTGGTCACTGGCTAATGTTCCGTACCTGATAAGTAACAATTCAAATTATGCTAAAAATAAATTGCTTTCCAAAGTTTGTTCAATATGATTAGTAATTCCTTAATGAGTGGATCGTATAGTGGTATTCTGAGTAAACGCGTTTGTTTTACACCCGGGAACGGCCGTTGGAAAATGGCTTTCAATGGTTATCAAGCTCCCTGTCAATTAAAAGAATTCATTCCAAGTTTATGACATCATAATCAATGATATACCAAATATAGTCTCCAATATATCTAACATATCTTAACAAAAATAAAGGAAACACCAAATAAAAGAAAGAAATCACTTAATCTCTAAAGGATTATCATTTATTCCGTTACCTTAAATTCTAACATATCAATTACAAGGAAAATAAGCAAATCAATCTGATCACATTTATTTTTATCTTTATCTTATTTCTATCTTTATCTCTATTTTTATCTCCCGGGAGGAAAGGAAAGGAAGAAAAATAACCTTTTGTTCTTAATTACATAATTAAACCTTTATCAATACCAAAATTTTACATACATTACTCTCAAAGTATTGGCCAAGTTACAAAGATGTTATCGCACTTGGCGAGAAGATTGATGAGGTCAACGAAAGAAGAGTCAGAGTCCTTGACAGTCTAACCATAACGGGCGCGATTTCTCAAAAGGGATATAAAATGGGAGAGCAATAAAGAAAAAAAACTTATCTTAAATTACAGCATCACCCTGAGGCTTGGTCTCAGCAGGATACGGGTCCCTGGCACATCTCTTCCTTCGGCCCTCCGCTGGAATTCTCAGTAGAACACAACCAGGGTTCACGGCTCATCGGATTACCTTCCGAACACTCCTCGAACTGGCAGCAGGTGGTCAGGTTTGATAGCTCAAGAGGACGATTCCTTTATTCTGAAGTGCAGACATTCGGTGGACCCACGGCCTTGGGGTTTCAATCAAAAGTCACGGACAATCAAAAATACTGGCTCCCGTTAACTAGAAGTCTCATCTCGTTAGTCGTTACTCCTCCTTCGGAGTTCCAGTCAAAAGTGTCGAATATTCAAAATTCTTCCCTCAGCTCTCCCAAAAATACGGGCTGCCAGAAAACCAGGATTTCGCTCACTTTCAAGCCCAAAAATTCCAATTTTTCACCAAAACTGACGAAACAGTCAACTGCGCATGCGCGACCAGCCAAGATTCCGGTCAGAACGGTCTCTTTTCTACGAAAATGTCCATTATCCTTCCTAGAACGTGAAAACAACAACCCTTTAAATTTTCTCACGTACACCCTTTTTCTCACGACAACGAAAACAAAGAAAATCTAGAACATTCTAAGATGATTCATCTTTACCCGAACAACAATGACACTGCAAAACTTCGTTCCTCACCAATCTTTCCAACCAAGAACAAACGCCATAATTAAATACAAGGATATAATATTGAAGCATTATATATATATATATTTCAAACAACAATATAAATATTACCAAACTAAAATATTAATACCTTAATTAGTAATTTAGATAATTAAATAAGATTCTGATTTTTCTAAAT
>KK119764.1:2093-15200 GCA_000611955.2 Stegodyphus mimosarum
TATTATTATTAATATTCTGTTAATTTATTGCACAAACAATAACGCTCATGTGCACGAAGTAGGTTTTGTTTTGAAAAAATTTTCTCACATTCATCACATATAAATTTGGGAACAGTTCTTAATGTAGGAGCTAATTCCCCTAATTTCGAAGGATGACACTTAGTAATATGCTACCGTAGATTTCGCCGGAATGAATAAGATCTCGAATATTCCAAACACAAAAAATTGGCAGCCATACTGATCACGCTGAATAAACAAATTGCTAATTTAGGGTTAACTTCTGCAACGTGACAAAATTTAGCGAGACAACAAATCCTTATTTGCCAATCTGATGATACATCGCCAATACTGTGTAGCGGAAACCAGCCTATACCGCCAAACGGAGCTTGTCAGTGCACATGCTTGGAGCACAAATTTTGCAGGGGCTAGAGTCTAGTTACCGTGACAGCTTCTTGATCAGGAATATGATACCCCTCGGGCCATTTTGTAAAGTAATCAATGACAACAATGATGTATTTGTTGCCAGAAGTAGTTCGTGGCAGAGGTTCCAGGATGTCCAAAGCGATGGTTTCAAAAGGCGCTTCTGTATTATAACTTTGCAGCTGTCCTTGGCTGCATTTCGTGGGTCCTTTCCAACCCGGACACACATCGCAAGGCACAACTTTTGCGCGTCAGCCTTTGCATCACACCAAAAGAAGCGCTTCGAAATCTACGCAAAGTCTTCCAAAATGACCTCCAATCGGACTGTTGTGGAGTTCTTAAAGGACGTCCAAATCAGAGATCTTGGAAGTATCTTTCAAGATCTCTGATTTTAATCTTTCTTGTGAAGTAGATTTTCATCTGCCATTGGAATGTCTTTCCATCATCAGATTCTAACTTACGGTAAAAGACGCCGTCTCGAATGCAGACTGAGTCAAGAGAGCCCAGTAGTCTTCTGTCGTAGGCCTATAGATTGAAATGTCCTGCCAGGTTGGTTTCCTATTTGAAGACTCCGTCAAGACAATGATAGGATTACTGCCACCGTCTACTAACTGGTCTTTTCTGCCTTCTTCGGCACTGCCTGTGTCTCGATCACAGCATGTTGAATTTGTAACTTCACGTATGACCAGAAAAATCAGCTCCCAATCCTCTTGGTCCCTTGAACAATACGACAGCTTTCTGGATAGAGTCTTCTAGGCAGGTCATCGGCGTTTCCGTGTGATGATCCTTTCCGGTGACAGACACTGACCTTCAGTATTCTTAAAATTTAATAGCAGGTCAATCTGTTACGGAGCAGAAATTTCTTGTCTAAGAAGTAATGATGTAAATGCTCTACGGCTTTAACAATAGCAAGCAGTTCTTTCGTGGAGATACAATAATTCCTCTTCGGTTTAGATAGACACTTGCTCGAGTAAGCTATGACACGTTCTTAGGTTAGGTTAGGTTATTCAATTATGGCAAAGCACACGAGGGCTATCTGCCTAAAGGGAGGGATGCCTTCGTGGAGGACTTTCTAAGGGAAACTGGCTCGTATACACGTTACACATGGGGAAAACCACGAAAACGCCCATGCAGCCAGCCCGTTCGCGGGATTCGAACCTCGGACCGAACTACCAGTGTTCAGCGTCTTTACCGCTCGGCCGCTGGTGGGCACGATAAGGAGGAATCTACATTTGTTTTTTTACATTTTGTTGGTTTAGTAAAAAGAACCTCCAATTCATCTGGGTAAGTCTTCTAGTTGGCCTTTCTAAAATTCCACTTGTATTTAAAATAATACTGTTGTTTAGTAATTTCCCCCTTAATTCGGAATGAAGTAACAATAATGCGATGGCCAGAGCCGGGATCATATGGGCACGATACGTTCTTAACCGTTTGTTTCTTGGGACTATGACACTCTCATTCTTCGCATCCGTGTCAAGAATAAATGGTTTGTCGAGCTGAGGATAAGTTAGTGCTGTTCGAGATATTAAAGACTCCTTCAGTTTCATAAATGCATGCTCATGTTCTTTTGATTACTCTCTTTCAGTTTGTAAAGGCAACTTGAAATGGAAGAAAAGTCCTTCGCAAATTTCCTATAGCAGGTGCAAAGCCCCAGCAAAATTTCCAATTGATGCACATTAAGCACCTTTCTAATGTTTTCGAAAAGTTCTTCAAAACGTTTTCCGACGTTGATGATGTCATCCAGGTATATGACAGGCTTTGTAAGAAAGATCTCTCAGTACAATTTCCAATACGACTTCGAAAGTTTCCGGCTCATTACATAATCCAAACAGCGTCATCCTGAACTGCCAAAGTTATTGTCTGGTAGTAAATGTCGATTTTTCTCAGTCATCAGGCTGCGTATGTCAGCCTGATGATTATCCAGTCTTTAAATCAAGTTTCGAAAACTTATTGCATCTAGAAAGAATGTCCAGATTATAGTCAATTCTAGGAAAAAGCTTAGTAGTTTTTTTTTTTTTGTAATGTAGTCCAACTGGGGATAAATGAATCCTATAATATACAATACTGATGTAGCAGCAAAGGCATGCATCTAGTTAATCTTGCATGCCACCTAGAAGATGTCGAATGGCTGTCATCATGTTCAGTGGTCTACATTTCCCAGCTAATAATAGCTCGACTGCTTAAGAAATACCATTGGCCAACTGCCTGGGTCCGAGAAATCGAAAGCTTTTGTCTTCGTCTTTCTGCTGACCATACCCATCTAAATGAAGAGTTCTTTATATCTTGGTTTCCCGTCTTCTAGCTGTTCACTTGAGGTTGATCCCTGAAGTTCTTACTTTAAACTGTTAGCGGATGATAGATGCAAGATTCTTCATTTTGGGCATGCGAATTACAAGAAATATTAATATCCTCTAGAATGTCAGCATCATCGGAAATTATGGCAGAAGTTGCGAACAATTCACCACTTCAATGAAGCTATTTTTTTCTTGGCTCCAATTTATTTTCCCTCTCCGACTCTTTTTCCATATCCGTTCCCCAGAGAGATTTTTCTAGGTGTGCCCGTGATTTTTTGTTACTCTAAATGAAATACATTATGTTTTGCCTTACTAACTAAAAACTGACGTAATTACTCTCGATTGTCTTAGGGCTGCGTCCGCGCGCCCTTACTAAATGGTTGCGTCTCGCTAAATATAGTGCGGATAACTGAAAGCTGACATATTTAAAAAAGAGAACAAAAGAAACTTAATATATACATAAATTCCAGCTCAAACACGACGAATCCCTAATCATTTATAAGCTTTTATTCAGTCCACGCCTATTGTTTGTCGGTTTAAAGTCAAAATTTCTCATTGATTTTCAAACAACTTCCTGATAAGCTATCGAATTCAATATTTTTATGCACTTTTTCAGCATGACAATAGTGTGGTGAAACGATTTTGTCCAAATTCAATTTAGATTTTTTAAATATGCTAAAATTTAAAACAAAATGCTGAACAGTTTCAAAGTTATAACAACATTACACTGAACAGTACTTATTATTAATATTCGGCAAGTGACGTTCTTTCATATTTTTTTTTCAAATCTTTAAATGTATATAAATCTTAACAACTGTATCATTAAAAAAGGTTTCTATTACAAAAATTTGAAACTTTCGAAGCTTACAAAACAAAATCTTCCCTCCCTTTCAAAACAAGAATGATAAAAAAAAAAAAAAATTATTGCATAAGCTAGCATTTCTCAAATTGTAGTTCTATATTTACAAAAATAACCTGTGCTTTGCAAAGAAAATTACCAGGATTTTACATCATTTCTTGCTTATGGCATGTGGTTGAGTATATTGGAATCTCTCTCCCAAAACCTGCTTTTGTAGAGGCTCTTTATGTACAGATGGTGCTATATGCAGAGAATATTTTATTATGTTCTGATTAATGGCAAAGAAAACGCTGGCCTGAAATTATGACCACCAATTGCATGTCTTAAATAAATGTTCTATTGTGTTGTGTGTGAATAATTTTAGCCATGGATCACTTATTCATGAATTCTGTGCATAAGCCTAGAACCTACTCCAAGACAATGACACCGTATTCTCAAAACTAAGCACTTAAAATTGTTTTCTACAAGGTCATTCTTTGACTGTTCTCAATGCGCTTGAAAAATTAAAGCAGTCTGAAAGGAAATTTAAGGGTTAGTTTTGTAAAACAAAGAATTTTTCTCGATTTCCAACTTTAAAATCTTTTTTGGCAGAAAATATTTCTGGAAAAGAATTAATGACATATGTTCACATCTTGAAACTTTGAGGTTGTAATTCAAAACTTATTTTCTAAATGGTAAATATAATGCATTTTCATGGGTTCTTGATTCTTTCCATTGCAATTTTGAAAATAAACTGTCATTGAATGAGAAACAGTTAAATCAACTCTAACGACACCATACTTAAATTCCAAGCAGACGGTATGCTTAGTCTGCGAGCTCATTACCAGTGAAAACGAAATAGTAAACTGTACAGCAGTGCTCTAAAATTATAATTTAATTTGCTTTTATGTATCTATGTAAGGAAGCCTATTCACTATCATATCACATAAAAACATAATACAATACCGACTCGATGTATGTGCCGACCTCATTAGCTTACATCCAAACAAGGAACGGCTGGACAAAAACCGGTAGGCTCATTCATGACATTAATGTAAATACCAATATTTATTTTATTTTTAGTTAACAAGATAAAGATTACCCAAACGTCCAATATCCTTGAATTATTAAAAACAAATGTAACTTTAGTTTGATTAGTACTAATATAAATTAAATGAATTTTAATTACTCGCATTTTATACATATAGTGGTAGTAACATGGTAAAAAAGTTGCTTTTGAAGGGATGGGTATAATGGTCTGAAGAACATTCTAACTTAGTAAAAATTATGGCTACTAGGAAAAAGTTTGAGAACTGCTGAGTTCACTTTCAAGAACTTTTTTAAACCAGCCACATTACTTAACTCGTTAATGGTGTTTGTCATAATGGGCTAAACAATTCCACACACACTCATTGTGGATGACAATACACGAGGTTTTTATAAAATTCAAAGTTTTTAAAATTTAATATTCAAACAATTTCATATACATACCTTCAATTAATAAATGAACTCTCAGAATTTTATTGTTAACACAATTGTAAAAGCAGGGAAAAAAATCTTTCAAACGAATGAAAAAATTTAATTGATAACAGATAATTGAGACTAAAAAGATGTTAAAAATGTATATTAAAAAGTTTTTTTTCAATAAAATAACCTTTTATTTCAGACTAATGAAATCATTAATGAACTAATAGGAGAAAATAAT
Source organism: Stegodyphus mimosarum (assembly GCA_000611955.2). Lineage (NCBI taxonomy): Eukaryota > Metazoa > Arthropoda > Arachnida > Araneae > Eresidae > Stegodyphus > Stegodyphus mimosarum. The sequence continues at coordinate 7,351 of KK119764.1, forward strand.
TTATCATATGGTTTGCTAACAACAGATTAAATAATCCTCTTTACAAAATTCATCTATGATTTTATATCATGAATAATAAAAAGTATGGATACCTAAAATATGAATAATCAAATTGCATCATTAGTAAATATTTTTAACTTCAGCATTCCATGCTTTTATCAGTATAAAATTTTAGATGCATTTTATAAAGAGATTTATTTAATCTTTTTCCATTAAATTTTGTATGATATTTATTTTTCTCCTTTCCGCTCATTAATAATTTTACAAGTTTCAAATAAAAACCTTTTTTCTTACACTGGTGTCATTCTCTACAAATTTTAATTGATTAAAATTAATTAAAATTGATTAAAATTAATTAATTAAATTTTAATCTCTACATAATTTAATTGTTCATAAGCACTTTTCTTGTAGAAGTGGGTTACGAAAATTGGTGTAGAAAAATCAATTGTAAACATATGATAAAACAGCAAAAAATACAACAAAATGTTATAGAATTTTTAATAAATATCTAAAACATTACACATAAGTACATAATAATCAGACATAAAATAAATATTTGTATATATGCAATGCAAAAACAAATTCTCATTCCAAACACTACTTTCCCATAGACACACTATTTTACTACACCAAAGATAGTTATAAACTCTGAACCAAACCAACATAAGTGTGGGAAAACCAAAACTTTGTATCTACAGATTATTTGATAATCCTTCAATAGATTTCACATATATTTCAAAGTTCCTTTTACATGAATCAACTAGATTCTTTACTATATACACATAAATATTTTGAAATTCATTCCTGTGCTTATTCTTCACCATCATTCTAAAACATCACAAAACTAAAAAAGATAACATTCGGTTATCTTTTAGCAAAATTAATTTAATGCAAATGAAATTCCTCCCAACAAAATATATTAAAATGAGAAACAATATACAATAATGTTGAGATAAAATAACACTATGGGTTTGAAGACAGACACAAAATATTTAACAATTAGAGAACAAGTATATACTTTTAGACTCAGATTTATCTTATTACTTTTTAAACTAGAAAAGTTCACAGTTAGAATACTTACTAAGCTTGTAAGCACACTACATATATAAGAAATAAACGACTGAGAATGGTGAAGTATACATAACTGTTATTTAACATACATATTTAATAAGCTGCGGAAGTGAAAGAAAAAAATACAACCATTTAGAGAATGCCAAAATACGTAATACATTTCAAGACGAATTCTATCCATTTACAAAAGAAAAAATGAAAAGAAAAGAGAAAGATATCAAGCTGGGATATTTATTTTCCTTTATTTCTAATTTTAAAATAACTAAACTGATCTTAGTCATGAAGAACTTTTAAGCCAGTTCATCAAGTACTCATGCATAGCTGGTTACCTGCCTATACACTGCCAATAACACTATCTATGACTCAACTTCTTTACAGGCACTGCTGCAGCCTTAGAAGCTCTTCTAGACTTTTCTGGAAAGATGTGTTTTTAAGAAGGTTAAAAAAGCTCTTTACAGAAGGTTCTTTTTTTTAAATTGCAATGTTCACTTCTGATCATTTGGAGCAAACACATACGTTAACTGCTTTTTTTTTAATATAACACTTTTCTCACAGCAGAAAGTTTTCGGGACATCTGTCAATTTTTACTGAATTTTTGATTCCACTAGATACGTCCAGAAATAAAGCAGAAGTAATGCCATTATCTTTTAACACATCATTATTTTACCAGAAAATCGTGAGCGTTCCAAATCTCCATCACTGCAACTGTGCACAACAGAACATGTACCATGGAAATATACCATTAACAGCTGCCAACGAAATATCAGAAAACATCATCAGAGTTCATAAGAAAACCAACAACATTTACCAACAACTGTTCCTGAACTGTGGCCAATGGGAAGTGTCTCTTTAAAATGAAATTCAGGTATATTTTTATATACTGTTGATTTAAATAAATTGCTTACAAAACTGTACTATGTCCCCATAAAAAACATAAATTCACACTAAATGTGTTTTGTTTCTGTATGTATAAATTAATCGTGTAGACACTGAATGAACTGCTTATGCATATCAGTAAGCAGTCATTGCCAAAAGGTACCAATTCCCATTTCTTGCTTACTCTGCAATAACACATAAACACTATAGATTTCAGTACTGGCAACACTAAATAATTGCTGACAGTGTACTGGCAACTGCTAATTAAAAAATACCAATAATTTCTTTAGTATTGCATTTGAATATTACTTATTAAAAAAAGAAGTCAGTAATAAGGCTCGGCAAGTTGAAAAATAAATTAATTAATTAATTAAAGCATTTAGCCCTTATTCTCCCTAGCAGGGATTCTCAAACCAGAGGAGATTCTCCCCTCCGGATGTAAATTTCATAGATTCATATTTTAGGTCAGCCTTTTATTTATCTGCTAAGTATTTAGTTTTTGTTTGTGACTATAAAAACTACTTTTATTCAATTATTAGGAAATATTTCTGACACTTTTTCTTATTTAATTTATAAAATAAATCTGAAAATAATTTAAGTTTAAATAAATTTTTCTATGTATTTTTCGAGTTTGGGAAAGGGGGATGTTCATCTAGCAATAGTGAAAAGGGTTCACAGAGTCAAAAAAGATTTAGGCTACATATTATAATAATCTGTCAGTAATACACTTTAATTCCAAGATATGAAAGAAGAAAAAGAGATTCTTCGGGATATGGCACTGCATAGTAACAAACTGTATAGGAATAAAACTTTCTTTTATAAAAACGAAAGAATATTTAATCTTTGGTTGTGTGAGTGTGAACATGGAATGTAATGGGTGCCATTCTCTCACTAGATTTATCACAAAAGTTAAACAGACTACTCAGAAAAAAAGTTTGCAAAAGAAAAAAAAAAAAAGCAGTATATATTAAATCAGAAATCAAGAGCACATCAGATATGAAATATAACAACAAAAATCTCCCTTTCAAGCACATGTGCATGCACATTTATTGACACTTTTGAAAAACATGATACAAAAATCCATTTCTATACATCCAACTGTGCAAATTCAAATATCAGCAGCCAAATGTTCGAACATGCAGAGCAGTTTCGAAATAATAAAAATTTTAAATGATAATATCAGAAAAATACATATTTTAATCGGATAATATGCTTTTTTAACAAGAACTGTGAAATTTCCTTTCAAATGTACAAGTTATTCAACATCCAGCTCCACTGCCAAACTAGAAGTTTCAAAAAATTTAATGATTATTCAAGACTACATGATCAAAAAATGGCTCATGCGAAAGCTAAGAAAAATTACAAATCACTGAAATATTAGTTTCCTTTAATAAAAAAAATACCCTTTTCAATTCATGCAATAAATAAGAATACAAATAAAAACTATAAAAAATTATACATATAATACACTTATAATATAAATTTCATTTATTATAGTTTACTTTTCTGCATACATAAAAATGTTGCACATGAACATGTCTTTTCAGCAAGTACAAGCAAAGCGGGTTTACAAACATTCTTCTTCCTGTCTCAGTTTTCCAATCAATGAAAATTTTTAATACAAATTGTAAAATAATTTCATTAACTTAAGAGTTTTTTCTTACCAATGAATAAGTTGAAAATCAGGTATGTGTGGTTGCAAATGTTAAGATAACCATCTCGCTTAGTTTTAAACTGACATTACGAGAATAAAGCATTACAGAAAAAATATTAAAATAATTTAAAAAAAAAAACTGCGGACAAAATAAATAAAAAAAATATTCAGATATTATGCACTAGTCATCACACTACGAAAAAGTTCATACAAAATAGCAATTTCTACAAAAACCTTCAGGTTTGGTTCTATATAAATTAATAAACTAATCTCTGACACAGTCATTCAAATTGCAAAAATACTTTTAAGAGCTACAAAGAAGATTTTTAATATATATATATAAAGCACAATTTTAAGCAGATTTATAAAAATGAAAGTAAAGTATATTATATAAAAACACTAGGCACAACCACGGTAAATAACAAATGCTATTACAAACTACTTTTGGTTACTGGAACACCGGCCGTATTGTCCATCAAACATAATATCTTTTTTAATTCACTTCACAGGCACAAAAAACTGGGGGAAATGACTATCAATCCAGAAATTTTCCCACCATGATATTCAGTTGCTTTATTGTTGAGGTTCTGGCTTACTTTAGTCCACATCTAACTCGCATCCTATTTATAGGACACATTCTCAATTATTTTTTTCCTGTGATGCTAATTTTGCTCAAGAAATGGCAACGTTTATTTAATAAAGAATGCTCGAATATTCATTATTTAAATTTCTGCCACATTTGAAAAAACAGATTTTTTATTAGCATAATGAAAAAAGTATTCTTTAATAATCTCTTATATATACCATGAAAAATTTAACTTTTTTAAGTTAATACAAGGTCAATATTAGTTGATTTTCATATGAAACATTTTATTATTCATTATTACAACTTTTAGATACGTTTTTCTTCCCTTGCATTTTACAGTCATTCGAAAACTTGTACTCTTTATATGGGATGTCAGAATAATGCACATAAATTTTAACTAACATTACATTTATCACTTGGGTATAAATATTATTGCGCACAGATTTACAAAACTACTGAAAATTAGTTTTTAACATCTCACTTTTTGATGTTTAAAAACACCATTTATATATTTTATAATTACTTTTACAACTTAAATAAAATTAAAAAAAATATGTCTTATGAAATATATTTTGCTGTCTTTGCAAGAAAACAAACTAAATATAATTTTTGTCAGCTGAAACTACTTGCATGTTATCAAAAATAAAATACTGTACTGCACATTAGATGTTTCACTACAAACCACATAAAATTGTACTTCTTGTAATATTCTATAAGATGTAAAATAGTACTTGTTTTTTTCATATATGTAATAAAAGTTACACACAGTTTCATCACACTTTGTATATATGCTCGATAGATTTCTACTTTATTTTTCCCTTTTAGCAGTAATTTCTAAAATGTACATTTTTCTTTATTAAAGTTATCCAAAGTAATTAATAGAAAACGACTAACAACTTTTATAATATTGATTAAATTCAATGTAAATAACTTTAGCAATTTTTATAAATATTGATTAAATTTAACGCAAATAACTCTCCATTAATAATATTAAACTTATACTCCACTTTTATCTGCAAATTATTTAGAAGCATGACTGTAGAATGATTCTGCATACAAATGAGCTTAATCATAAAATAAAATTTATGTATTAATAATGCAATCTGGCAGTCTTTTAGAGCACTTGGCTGCAATTTGGTAGATTTTTAGAGAAGAAAAACATTATTTTTCAGGTACAACTTAAGGATTTTTAAACAACAACAAAAATATCCATATTTATAGTAAACCTACAAACTATTAATAATGTATCAAAAGAAAAAGCATCTTAGCAATTTTAATATACAACTAATTATTAAATGGCTGCATGATAGCTGTTCTCATACACACAGCAGCCATTTTCATTAAAAAAAAAAGATTTGAGTACACCTGACATTGGGCACCGGCTATTTACCAAACTCATCTCATCATTGTTACCTGTATCAATTTTGCAGCAAAATATTGACCTCCCATGAAATTTTTATCACAATTTCTCCCACTGCTGGCAAATTCCACAAGTTATATTTTAAAACTGAACTGGAAGAAAAAATATCATGATTTCTCAATAGAAACAATTAAAACTCCACACAAAAGATAAATGGCGACACTTGTTCCCTGAGGGGTTGTCATAAATATGGTTGTATGAAATATGTTTATGTGCATGGTTTGCCAGTGTTTGGCACATTCTGAAAATTTGGAGACTTCCACTAAGATGGTTGCAATAACGCTTAAGTAACAAATTTATTAAGTTTCTTTCATAGTTAGTTTTATGTGGGCTGAAAAAGAATCAATACGGTATTACACGATCTGGCAGTTGTCAAATGACAAAAAGTCAAAATTAAAGATTTCCACTATACGAATATCATCCACAGTGATCCTTCTAGCTTCAGAAAACCACAAAATGAAACTACATTTTATTGTGACCTAAGCACCACAATGGCTTTGCAATAAAAGGTCATACTGCAAGATAAAAATGGTTTATGGAGCAGATACCAGTTTGAAGGTTCGCACATTCTTTTTCAGGACAACTATTTGGTATGTTTATATCTGGCATCGAGAGCTCACATTTGTAGAAATTTATCAATGGAGATATGAATGAATCACTGTATAATTATATACTAGAATAATCACATACTTCCACACTTTAGAATGCAGATTCTAAAAAACACAGTCATTGTCTTTATTCTCGATTTAATGAAATACCCATTCTTTTCAAGAAGCTGTATACATCATTAATTTTGCAATGCCTATTCCTCACCATATTTTGTACCAATATTTATATTTGGGCTGGATAGTGTACCAGTAATCGAAAAGAACAATGTTTTCCTTTAAATTCAAATCAAATGCAAGGAAATGAGCAAGTCACATTTAAATTCTACGTGAAAATCATGAATTATACAAAAAAACTAAGTATTTCTAAGCAATTATTCCTATTAAAAAGATTGCATATAACATGTCTTCAAGGTGGAAGGAATAATAAAAATATTAAATTTCTAATAATTCTTCCTATTAAATTTCTGATGATATTATTCTTCTGTTACTTCCAGTGCATTCTTTTCATTGTGAATAAATCAAATGAAATTATCCTCCAGATTATCTGCTTAAAAGCACAGGAAGTTATTAATAGTATTTTTATACTAATTATAATATCAGGTCTTCCTTTTTTAGTTTCTGTTAGATTAACCGTGATTCTGCGCTAATGGGTCCAGCACTAGCCCGGTTAATGGGGAGTTGACTGTGTCAACTGACTTCATTCAAATCAAAACTACTCAAGATATAGTTCTACTAAAAATCTTTTGCACATAAAAATACTATTATATATATATTCATTTATATATAAATATATGATGTAAGAGGCAGTATTCTGCTGCAAAGAAAATGACTAAAATGATTCAAACAGAACTCAAACAAATCTCTCACCTTTCAGGTGATGTAAGCAAAACACTACAAATACTCTACTCTTTTCGGAGGTTGGTTTACATTTCAACCTATCCAATAACGTTTTTTTATTAAAGCTTACAAAATTAAAACAACGGCACATCAGATTCCAAACCAAATAACTGATCAAGAAGTTTATCAGACTAAGCAAACGCTTGTAAATATACACACCATTTTTTTTTTTAAGTCTTCTCTATTCAAGGGGGGTGACACTCCTACAGATCTGAACATTTTTATAAATAGCTTACTCTACCATCCATTATGTATGACACTGTAACAAACAGAAAAACAATAAAAAGGTTTGTGCGATGCAACTATTCCTTAAAAGGCTGCAAATGCAGCAGATACACTGACCAAAAGTCATACCACCTGCAGATTCTAAAAAAGCAGTCATTGTCTTTATTCTGGATTTAATGAAATACCCATTCTTTTCAAGAAGCTGTATACATCATTAAGATTGCAATGCCTATTCCTCACCATATTTTGTACCAATATTTACATTTGAGCAGAATGGTGTACCAGTAACCGAAAAGTACAATGTTTTCCTTTCAATTCAGATCAAATGCAAGGAAATGAACAAGTCACATTTAAATTCTATGTGAAAATCATAAATTATAAAACAAATTGAGTATTTCTAAGCAATTACTGCTATTAAAAAGAGGGTTATGGCAGTATTTCTGGTATGGCTGTGTGATTGCATATAACCATACATGTCTTCATGGTGGAAGGAATAACATAAATTACAGTCAA
>KK119764.1:15213-46807 GCA_000611955.2 Stegodyphus mimosarum
TGAACCGGTTTTTAATTAACTGAGTCATTTTTTTTTGGGGGGGGGAGGTAAGTTTCTTTACCACTGGAAAAATTGTCACAAAACATCATCATAAAACAAAGCTGTTTCTGAAAACTACAAAAGGCAAAAGAAAAATGCAAGGGAAGTAACTATAATAACTAATAATGCCATAACCATTTATAGCTTATTTTTCCCTTTTTTGCTTACTTATTTATTTATTTATTAAATTTCTAATGATATTTTTCTTCTGTTACTTCTAGTGCATTCTTTTCATGTGAATAAATCAAATGAAATTATCCTCCAGATTATCTCCTTAAAAGCACAGGAAATTATTAATAGCATTTTTATACTAATTAAAATATCGGTTTCTCCTTTTTTCTTTTCCGTTAGATTAACTGCGATTCTAAGCTAATGTGTCCAGCACTAGCCCGGTTAATGGGGAGTTGACTGTGTAAAACGACTTCATTCAAATCAAAACTACTCAAGATATAGTTCTACTAAAAATCTTTTGCACATAAAAATACTATTATATATATATTCATTTATATATAAATATATGATGTATGAGGCAGTATTCTGCTGCAAAGAAAATGACTAAAATGCTTCAAACAGAACTCAACTTAAACCTTTCAGGTGAAGTAAGCAAAACACTACAAATACTCTACTCATTTTGGAGGTTGGTTTACATTTCAACGTATCCATTAAGGTTTTATTAAAGTTAAAAAAATTAAAATAACGACACATCAGATTCCAGACCAAATAACTGATCAAGAAGTTTATCAGACTAAGCAAACACTTGTAAATATACACACCAGTGTTTTTTTTTTTTTTTTTAAGACTTCTCTATGCGTGGGGGTGACACTTCTACAGATCTGAACATTTTTATAAACAGCTTACTTCACCATCCATTATGTATGACACTGTAACAAACAGAAAAACAATAAAAAGGTTTGTGCGATGCAACTATTCCTTAAAAAGCTGCAAATGCAACAGATACACTGACCAAAACACCAACGGGGGGAAAAAAAAACCCACTGGATGCTTGCAACTCTGCAAATTATTTTTCCCAGATACATACAAGTTTCTAAAAACAAAATAATTTACACTTTTTGAGATATTTTCTACTTTTATAAAATTCTGGCTGTCCCAAAAATATACTTTTTTAAATTTATCTTTACAGTGCACAAATGAAAATTATTTTACTTTCTCAAACTTATATGTGGCCAAAAAAAATAGAAAAAGAGGGGTGACCTCAGTAACATAAAAAAGGGTGGGAAATCACCCTTTGCTTATCTTTTTATCATAGTGTCACCACTGAGTTATGTGTCATGATTACCAATATTTTGAGATGAAAGACAAGGGTTCTTGATTTAGTATTATTTAAGTTCGTTTGCTTTGCTTGACGCCCATCTGTGTCAGGAGACTTTCGAATCTTCGGAAAGTGTAATTAATAAACACCCAATCCTTGTAACCAGGATCACCTTCTTTCGGAGCTGGTGCGGATGCTGAAATTAAGGATAAAAGTTTTTTAATTTTAAAAAAATTAGTTTATATGCAATTTTAAAAGACTGAAAACAGGAAAAAAATTCACTTTGGCTAAAAAAATTATTTTTGTAATTAAAATAGAAAAAATAAATGGTATTAGACTTGTGCTACAGACTTCCAAAATGATTCTGAAGAAATTTAACAATGAACTAAATGCAAATAATGAAGAAAATAGCTATTTTTGGAGTTTGATTAATCTATGCAGATCAGTAGTTATTTTAGGTGTTTGATTAATCTATCATGCTCAAAATATATTGGCAATTTATGCAGATATTTTTTTTTATTTGACTGCATCTTGGCTTTCATGTATTTTTATACTCTTACAAATTTATTTATTTACTTAATGCATTTTAGTAATAACTGCACAGAGTATTTTTGATTAATCATATGTGATCACTTACTCTGCATGTTGAGTATTTATTTCCTGCATTATGTTACAGATCTCGAGAATTTTGAATCAACTAACCTTTGAATGGCAAAGACAGCTTACTCACGGCTTGAAATATAGGCAGAATTTTTTCCAACAAGTCTCAGAGACAGCAATTGCTGCCACATTGGTAACATTTGGCAATTTGTCGCCAATTCGGTCACATTCAGGAAAGTGCTTTTTTGAAGGAATTTTTGTTTTTAAATTTCTTGAAGTCCTAGGCAACGCTACAGGTAGGTTGGAGCTATAAATTAATCAGTTCAGGTTGGAATATTGTAAATGTACTAAGCTTTAGATTTCATTGTGAGTGATTTTAATGATCTACAATAACTCTTTGAAAAATTCTCAATGACTCCATGTTAAGCAGAATTTGCCTTTATAGCTGCACTGCTTACTGTGCAAGCTGTTATTTCTTTCAATAAACTGTGAATTTCTTTCTACCAATTTGATATAGTTATTAAGGAGATCTCTAAGAAGCTGCAGGTGTTGTCTTAATGTCCTATAGCTGACATGACTCTAGGTCTAATTTATACAGACTAGACAGGCTTACAAGAAATTTAAAACTAATGAATAAAAATAAAATCTAGTCATTTTCCCTTCCCTGAAATAATGTTACAAAAAATAAAAGCTCTGAAGAATTTCCTGACAAAAGCCTTTACAGGTTCTAGTCTAGAGGTGACTTTTTAATATGTCCTATTTTACAGGTATAAGATTAAATATACCTTTACTTAGTAAATAAAAATTTGGAAAAAAATGCATTAAAAAAACTTAAAACATTTGTTCAGTTCAAGAGACACAGTTATCCCAAATAAATCCATCAAAACTTACGGATTTTGAGATCAACATCAGGAAATTCATCAAAATTCGATGTATCATCAATGCTTTTTACGTCAACTAATATAGCTGCTGGTCTTTCCCTGGAAAGAGGAAAATTTCATGAATTTATATGAACATGCAATTAAAAAGTAAAGACATGCAATTAAAACTTACATCCACTTCAAACAGTGCATCAATACTTATTGGAGACCCAAAATTTCAAAATCACACATCACATTATAACAATTTTGGCATGCAAAAAAGAAAAAGAACAATGATAATGACAATTAAAATCTGAAAGGATTCAGATTTCAACATTCATCAAAAGGGCGCTTTTAAAGTTTAATATGATTTATCAGCACAGATTATCAATAGAAATGACCCAGGCGGAAAAGTGAGACATTTTACAGTATATTAACGACTATGCATTTAGACCAACATGGGAATGTTCTATATCTTCTGTATATTTAAAAAGTGAAAAAATATGAAACCTAATTCTATAATAATAATGAATGTTTTTTATAAGCTAATTCATGAATTAAATGCATCTTTAGTTAAATCAATCAGATTAATGTAAAAAAAATAATATTCCTAGGTTTATATCAAATATCTATTGTTTTTAAATAGTTTAGTTTGTCTATCAGAAGCAGACAGATTAAATATAAAAGACTATCTTGTATTTCCGAATGGCAACAGACACGAATAAAAAGTGCTACACATTTACAAAGCACCATGCAAAATTGTATTTCGAAGACTAATAGATCGTTTGGGGTAAAACTGGGGGGAGACTTTAAACTTACCTTATATGTTCCCAGTCAACACCTTTAAAAAAGGGATGCTGTTTGATTTCTTCAACACCTCCACCGGCTCCAATTCTTTTATCTGCTTCACAGCAAAACCTCTGTATTAGATCCCGAGCTTCATTTGATATAGGAACTTCAGGTGGAAAGATTAAAGTTTCCCTCCAATTCATTACTTTCCTGTAAGTTTCCTGAGGTGTTTCCGAACAGAAAGGTGGATAACCTGCAAAAAATGCTGACATTTTACAGCTATCCTGCTATGCATCCAACTAATGAAATTTTTATAACTTATTAAAACTGCAATACCCCAAACCACCCATACAACACATTTTGATATTTGTGGATGTTTAAGCCAACCAGTACGACACAAGCTGGGTTTCTTTCTTTAAAAAAAAAAATCTAGAACAGTAGAAAAAACTGGAAGAAATTAACATTGATGCAGATGTGGGGTTGCTAAAAGGGATAAATTTACTAACAGCAATTTGTTGATTTAAAGATAAGTGTTTTATTATTTTTGCAACAAAATACAAAATGATAAATAGTTTTCCCAAAAAATTCCATATAATAAAACTGTTTAAACTGATTAGATATATATTCATACTGTATATGAATAAAATATAAACATATTAAAATTAATATGAAATAAGACAAACAAATTCTGCCCTGTTTTCTCTACTGCACACGATGCTAACCTTGTTACGAATACAACATTTCCAAAACTTTCCTTTATACTGATACCATCTGCAATATAATAAATCTTGTATGACAAAAAGGAATGTCATTTACGAAATTTCAGGCAAAATGTAAAACGTAGTTGAAATTAAAGTTTAGCTGGATTAGAGCATATTTTCTCCTCTTTTGAATTATCCAATCAAAATTATAAAATAAATTCTATGTGCAAAAGTAAAAAACATTTTAAGACTACTTTCACAATGTAAGGTCAATTTTGTAACTTTTTTTTTAATTTAAATTTGTTTTCCATTCTTTCTTAACAATTATTCTATTTTGCTATTTCTGTGATCAATGTGAACTGAAATTCAGTTTTAAAATCCATCTAAATCCAAAAGCAGATCTCACTGCAAATACACAAAAAACACATACCTAATCCCCCTCCCCTAGAAAATGGTTATTGTAAATGCACAAATGCGACTAACAGGGTTGCCACTGAAACAGGAGAATGAAATTCCCTGACTTTTCCAGGTATGTTTTAAGAAAATTCCAGTCTATTCGCGTAATCCACTTTGACTGTGCTATTAGGTAAATTAATTATGGTACCACTTGAAAACACAAAAATTTGCCAATTAGATATGACTTATATATTATCCTCAAAGGTTACTATTAAAACTATAATAGGAGTTGTTTTCTCCACTGAAGAATTGAGATCAAAATCTGATCAATGTGGATAAAAAATGTCTTTTTTTTTTTTTTGGCTGACATTTTGCAGCTAAACGAAAAAAAGAAATCTATTTAATGATATTTTTAAACAAATTTAGATATTTTATATTTATTTAGCTGGATACATAAGCAAAAAATATGTGCATTGAATTTCGTGATGTTATGTCATCATACTGTTAGAATTAGTTTCAGGATTATGCCAGAGAAAATTTGCTGAAATTTGAAACTATTATTTACTAATAATAAATAAATTTAAGGGGAAGAAGCAACATTAAATGATATGAACAACATTAAAATAATTTAAAAACTAATTACAATAATCAACGATATTTTGGCGAATATAGTTATATTAAATGGTTAGCCTAGATGACTGATTACTATTTTATTTTACTGAAAAATGACAAATAAGGCATTTCTTAAAAAGAAAAAAAAAAGTATTTAAAAGATTTTTATGGTAAAATCCTACTATACGCTAAGGTCTTGGCATGATTTTGAAAATTGCCACCAACATCAAAATGGCCTGTTAGCTGCTCATCACAATGTTGCCAAATCCTGTGTGTACCATACACTGTGGCTATTCTAACCTCCATGATACCGCTATACTAGGATTAAACCGATTTTGTTTGATACAAGAATACATATTTTCTTTAGTTCAACAAGCACTGCACATGCGCATGCGAGTATTTCGATTCTCGAGGTTACTTGGAACCAAAGTTACTGGAAAGTTGCTTCGCCTTTCTAAAAGACAATCCGTTTGGAGCTGCAAGAATTGGCTCTACGCCAGCTGCCCGAGTGACGCTAACACGCACCAAGAAAGTGATCAGCTTCCAACGTTGGCGCAAAACTCGCTTTTTTGGCGGATCGCTGTATGCAATTCCCCGACTTTTTTTGGTCAATTTCCAAATTTCCTGACTTTTTCTGGTTTTCCAGGTAGCGTGGCAACTCTGGACTAATTAAATTACATACATACAAATTAAGTTTCTTCCAAGCAATTTTTAAAAGAAACTTGACACCCCTGGTCAGCTAAAATACCAACAAAAGAGTATGAATCAAAACAAAAGAAATTTTGGACTACCATGATTTGGCAACTGCCCCAAGAATACCTTATAAATGATTTTCTTAGCTTCCACTGCATAAGTTCAGTGAGCTAGAACCTTAAATTACATATAAAGTAAAAAATATTTTGATATCTTCATTAAAAATCAGTCGGAAAGGCATCTCCTTCTTGTGTTGCAAACCCACCCTTCTATCACTGTTTTTTGTACATACAAAGAGACTATCATTGATTCAGGCAATTTTACTCATCTTCCAATTTTTCATTCATCATATTTGTTTATCTCAAGAACATATCTTCCTCATAAAATTATTCGAATCGGTGACAATATTGCAATGCTTAATACTTTCCCATATCATTCAATAAATATTATTGCTTCCAAACTTCAACAGATGAAATGAAATGCAGTCGGGTGGGCGAATCTCTTTCTGTCTCACTCTTTTAAAAATTTTTCTGTCTCACTCTTTTTTTCTAATTACTTTATTTCAGGACTGTTGTCATATCCTAGTGTGTGTAGAATTTTTTATTGGAATACCAAAACAGCAATTTTTTCAGTTTATTCAAATTGAAAATAGCTAACATGTTTATAGATGAAACATAAATTTAAGAATCCACATGGAATAACCCTATATTAACACACTGAATATGAGAAGCTGTCTCAGGATGATTTGTAGAAAGCATTCGTGAAGCAAGCACGTGAGAAAAATATAAGCTGCCATATTAGAAACTACTACTTTTATAGATAAATATAAATTTTAAAAAAGGATGGAATATAATTACAGCAAAGAACTGAACAGGTGAAGCTAATACATAAAAGATAAGGCATACATATGAAGAAATCACATGGAAAAAATTTAGGGGCAATAAAGATTACTACTGTGAGTTATTTATTGCAACAACTACCCCAAATTCACAAGTGGCTACTAAAATTTAATTTTAAAAAAATTAGAATATTTATTAAAAATTCAAATTCTGTATTTATTTATGCAGTCATTATAGGAACAATGTATTTATAAGTTAGTTTTCAATTCTCATGAGGATTTGATTTTACAATGTATCAACTTTTCCTGGATTAAAGATAAAAAGGTGAATGATGTCAACAAAGAGGAAAACATTAAATAAATTACATAAATATATAATTACCCATCAGCATTTCATACATAATTACACCAAGGGACCACCAGTCACAGGCACTATTGTAGCCAGTCTGCATAAAAACTTCAGGAGCTATATAATCTGGAGTACCAACAGTAGAATAAGCCTATCCAAAAATAGTTTTTATATGTTTAATTCTCAGCCAATATGAACCTGGACAAAACAAAATACAACTCAAATATTATTCTCACCAGTTGCCTTCTATTCTTTTTCCAACTTTCGGCTCTTCTTTTTGAATCCATTGGATTACTCGCTATTAAAAATTATGAATTATTATTACAAATTTCCTAGAAATAAATTTTTATAAGATCCTTTTCATAAGGGGGCAAAGCTAAAATATATAACATGTACTGTTTATACTGTTTGCTGAATTTTTTGTAACATAATTTAAAAGAAAAATGCAAAGTTTCTGTTAATTACTCTATTATCCTATTATTTTATTTGCACTATCATCAATTCCCACCATGATGCAAATTAGCAACATGTATATAAGAACAGAATTGTTGAAAGATAAAGACAGAACTTTGACAGTGATGCTGATCTTTGTGGTATTCCTTCACTTGGTTGGAAGACTTACTTTAGATATGCATAAGCCTTTTGCTAGCGGAGTTTGTTCATGCATTTTGAAAGCTGGCCCAAAACTTACTAGGAACTTGTTTTTTTAACTTCCAATTCTAATTACTTTAAAATTTAATTTACTTTTACACTCGCTTAAATCCCAAAAGTAGCAGAAATTAAAATGCCAAGCATGAGTTGTACAATTGTTAATTTAAGTTTTAAAAAAGTTTGTTGAAATCTTCTCCTGAGTCATGACTGCTTTATTTACACTCGTTTACATATCACATATAGTTAAAATCGTTTAACACGAAACTGAGGGGACTGAAATATTTTTCGTGTTAAGGATATTGTAAAAAAAAGAAAGAAAAAAAAATACATATTCTACAAAATTAAGTTTATTAGAGTACATTTTATTCACAAAATCATCATTTTAGTGAAATAGCAATTCTATCTTTCCAGCTTGATGGCTTTGACCAGTCCTGTATTTCTAAAGAAAGCGGCACACACGTTGTCTTTTTACCATTGTGCGCATAAGATAACCTTCAAAGACCCATTCTTTACTTTCTTGACATGTTGGGACATTTAAAAAAAAAAAAAACTATGTTTCATTACCAGTTACAATTTTAGAAATAATGTGATGGCCATCACTTTTAATTTAAGGGTTTCACTGATTCTGACAGGCTCCTCTTTTTGGTGCTCAGTTAAATTACGGAGAACTCAATGGCAAACTATTATTTTCATACGTAATTCTTCATGAATAATTTTATGCATGGCAGTGGATCCAAAATTAAGTTCATCCTGTATCATTTGGTAGGTGCAGCGATTTTCATTAACATTTTCCACACATTATCCGGGATCACTGTTGACAATGGCCTTACTGTGTGTTGATCATGCTGAAGAGAGTTGCAACATGTGTGAAATTCAGGAAACCATCTGAATACAGTAGCACAAGATGCATCTTTATTTCCAAATACTAACTGTAGAAGTCAAACTCATTCTTCATGATTTAATCCCACTTTAAAATCATAGGGCAATGTTGTTCCATTTTTATTTTCCAATCAGCTCTATTTTTATTCTATGCTAAATTACTTACAAATGGGCAATAAAAAATCATCTGCTAGGTTAATATACACTGTTTATCATAAATTAAGGAAAAATCACAAAAATAGCGATAATTCCCTCAAAAATAAGCCAAACCGTGTAAAATTTGAATATGTTGCCCCATGCTTGAGAGAAAGCCCACATATTTCACTGTGATAGTGACATCAGAAATCTGCGATAGCCAATTCGTAACAATGACTTCCAGGCATCATTTGCCCGTAGAACTACAATGGAGAGCCACTGGGAGATTAGAGGCAGGACAAATTCAAACAGAAGTGGCGAGATGGCTAGTGAGTCCTTCTGTGGTTCATTGACTTTGGAGGCAATTTCAAACCACAGATTTGGCATCAAGGATGGCCAACTGCTACGACAAACACCGATGACCGACACTTGACATCATGTGCACGCAGGAATAGAACTGCTACTCCGACTCTTCTTAGATCCTCCCTTGCTGCAGCCACCGGAAGATTGGTGTCGGCGTCAACTGTACGTAGAAAGCTTCATAAAGGTGGTCTGTATATGTGAGGCAACCAGCCATTTGCGTGTCGCTCACGTCACACCATAGAAGGGATCGTTTGGAGTGGGTACAACAACATGCCCACTGGATGCCTGATCAATGGAGAGCCACTCTCTTTATGGATGAGTCCAGGTTTAGTCTAGAAAGCGATAGTATACGTTATTTGATATGAAGAGAACCTGGAATCCATTATCATCCATCAAATATCCATGAAAGAGATGCATACGGAAGAGGCGGTGTCTGTGTTTGGGAAGGCATCTCTTTGGGTGGACGCACAGACCTCCATGTCTTTCCAAAGAGAACCGTGAATGCTCAGGTTTATAGAGATGACATCCTTGATGCTTATCTGTGCCCATATGCCGGGGCAATGGGTGATGCTTTCCTGTTACAGGACGACAATGCAAGTAGATGATTATGCATCGTAGATGATTATCTTCAACAGGAAACAATTATGTGCATGGAGTGGCTAGCTCGATCCCCGGACTTGAATCCTATCGAGCACGCTTGGGATGCTTTAGGGAGACGTCTAGCTGTTCTCAATCCGCCTGCTTAGACCCTTGCCGCGCTTGCAACTGCTTTGCAAGAGGAATGGCTCTTGCTTCCTATGGAACTGATAGACCACATACTTGAAATAATCACACATTGCTGTATGTGTTGTATTGCTTCTAGAGACGATCATATTCCATACTGAAGGTACTTTTCTTATAGCAAACTGGCACCTTCGATTTGTTCATTTTACACATGTGCTAATTTCTATACTACCATAATTGTCTGGTAATTTCTTTTTATGTTATTTGATACCTTACTATGTGTTGCATATTGTGGGTAAGTTTCATAAAATTCTACATGAACTTTTTCAGTAATCGTGATTTTTTCTCAAGTTATGATAACCAGTGTATAACAATGAAAATACTTTAAAAAAAAATTCTGCAACAGGAAGCTGCATTGAGCCCCGGTATCCAGTAGGGTGGTAATATCTGGATCTCTGGCAAGGCCAAATTTTGTATGACTACTGTATTCAGTTTGATTTGAGGGATTTACCTTCTCAAACGATGACTTCACCCTCTGACTAAATGGAACAGTGTTTTCTTGATCAAATATAATAAACTAATTCTCAAACTCTGTGTAACTTAATATATTTGTTAAGAAAATACGATGAAAAGATTATAAACATTATAAAAATTTATCTCACTTATTACTATGAACAAAATGAAAGAAATATATGCATGTAGGGAATATACATTTGAATTATTAAAAAATGTAAGTTTTCTAAAATATATCAAATTTTGAAAAAAATTGATCATTCTCCAAAGAAATTAATAACAATGCATTTTTCATAATAAACATTATCTGCATAATAGTATGGACATTAATAATTTTATTTTCATCATATTTAAAAGAACTTGATAAATAAAAAGCTTCCCTTTCCTATTTTCTCAGTGTAAAAAAAAAGTTAATTACAAAATGAAATTAAGCAAAGTGAAGGGGGGAGCTTCTTTTCAATCCAAATGTCATTTCATTTGTCACATATTTGCTTTTTTGTAGCACAGACCTTAATGAAAAGTTCCTGATTATATAAAACAATGTGAACCTAAAATTAAGAATATTTAATTAAGTATTTATATATTTACATCAGAATTGTATTAGAAATAGTTCAATATTTTGAATACTGAATTATAAAGTGGAGTCAGATTGGAGATCTTTTGAAATGACGTTACAACAAAATGCAAAAGACTTCTGAACTCTCAATTTTTATACAAGAACCCATCTTTTTAGTATTATTATTTCAAAGCTAGAAGCTATGGTAGTTCAAAATAAAACTGATGAACTACCTCTTAACTACTTTGAAAAATATTTAAAGCAGTTTTATTATTATTATTACTATTATAAGGCAATGGCTTCTTAACTGCCTATTTATTTCTAAAGGGTGACTATACTTCTAAAGAAAAGGTGGTAGAATAGTTATATTTCTAAAATAAAGTTCAGAAAATTCAAATTCAGAAAATGAGGGACTAATACCATTAAACCAATCATGAGGTGGATAAAGTAAAGCAAAAAAAAAAAAAAAAAAAAAAAAAAAAAAAGAAGCTTACAATAATTTCTAATGCTTTTCTTTTTAAGATGAATAATTTTTTATTGTAACACACACTTTTTATTATCTGAAAGGACTGATTTGCACTTATTTGTTTACTTTTCTTACTTTAAAAAAAAATCCAGTTTTCCTTCAATTTTTTAAAAAGAAGTTCACACATCTTTCATTCTTCTAATTTTACAAGTAGGAATCCTGTAATTTTCCAGCATGCAAGAGAGGATTGTAATTAAATGCCACCATATATTCCAAACATCAGACATGCAAAGTAATCATAACTGTAAAGTATTCCTTAAATTAATCTACAGAATGTTAAACCCCTACTCAGAAAAAGATTCTGCAATCTGCTAAAAAAGGAGAAACACAAGCTGGCCAATGTCATTCCAACAAAATTCATTTGGAATACAATACTAGCTTCACATAATAGTCCACCGTAGACCGAAAGGGAATGAGGTTAGTATTTCCCAACCTGAACACGAAGATTGTAGCTTCGGCTCCATATGTGGTAGTGCAACCGAACTCGGAGACCCTGCGAAGGGTTACCTTTTCTTTATAAGAACATGTGTCCCTGAAATCGGATCGTCCAGATATATGGAATGGCGAGTTCGTAACTGTGGCTCTTGCTGTGTCCGGTATGCTCCCGTTGACCATGCAAATTCCAAGGAAGAGTTATGATTTTCATACCAAACTGTACCCATATCCACAGCAGGTCTAAAGGCCTATTAAACAGTTATTTCAAATTTCTAAGTTCATATAAGATAAGAAAAAAAAAATAGTGTTGACCAATTATCCCATCAATTAATCGTGATAGTAGTCATCGAATTATGAAATTGATGGAATCTCCCCAAAGCTGTGCCAATCATTCATGCAGAATTCTAAGCTGCACTTCTTCCTGCTACTCTTGTAAAAAACTCATTCAGTCTTTCTACATAATCGACCAAATAGCCACTGCTGTGGAAATATTTGACTAGCTTCGTTTTTGTGCTTCATAAAAAAAGGCTTTTGGCAATTTATATTATTTTGCTGGAAACTTTGTTTAGAAATGCAATAGGTACAAACTTCTTGAAAGTAACTGCAGATTGTCTTATTGTCCACATTCAACTGTTTTTCCTCCTTTTAATAGATGCAATTCTTTCTATCAGCTTTAATTAAATGAAATGGAATTTGGTCACAAATACGATTCTACAGATCTTCAACTGCCTCTTCTCTCTCTCTTTTTTTTTTTAAGAATACAAGGGGAAAATACAGCAATAATAGCTAATTTATATCCTTGTTCATAAAAACTGACCTGGCTTTCGGGGTTACATCAGATGAAAGCGCAGATGTTATAAGTGTGTTTGATGTCACTAAATCATGCTTGACGACAGTTTCAGATTTGACGACATAATAAGTACTAAAATAATTTTAAAGCTTCAATCTTTAACCATTCCGGACGGGTGTGTCATGTATACCATGGCAGTATTCAGTTCATTTAAGGCAAGTGTGACGTGTGCATCTCGACGGCTGTAGTGTGTAGCCAGTTAGTGTGTAGCTGGACGGCTGTAACATACACGTGACAAACACATGGAATGAAATGTTGTTTTTTTAATTTTAATAGATAGCAACCTATGTTCATGGTACCAAGCTAAATGGAAATATGATGCCTGAATTTTGACGATGGGCTGTTTCATTTGATTCTGAAGGATAGATAGCAGGACTCAGTAATGTAAACACACATGCGGGGTATGCAGATGCATTTTTGTTTATGTTTCACTTTATATTCGAGTAGCTTTCTGAGGAAGGATTATTTCACATTAGTGAAGCTTTTAGTTCAGTTTCCTCTTTTCGTATGTACAGTAGGGTGTTTTTTCTTCTGTGTGAAGGTAATTTTTTCTTTTCTTCTGTTTGTTTGCATGTTTTGCTTTAAGATGTCAAAACGAAAGCAACATTTATCGGAAGGTAAGTACACAACTTTATTACAAGAAGATCTCAGTGGCTTTAGCAGCAGACAAAATTACAAAATGGTGAAGTATTAAGAAACCAAACTGAATACTGCAGTGCAAGAAAATATGGGACGAGTGGATATTAAGAGATGCAGTCACTACTCACTATTTATCTTATAGAAAAATCTTTCAAATGGCATAAGAAATTACTTTTTGGGGCTCCTCAATATTATAATGTATAATGCTCATGTTTTATATGATGTCAATATGTACGAAACAACTATTACTTCAGTTTCGATTAAAAGTAATCAAACAAATTGCAGAGAGGGTCATGTGAAGAAGAGAATGTAAATTTCGGGCATTAGCTCCACCTATGCCATTCCGCCTTTCAGAAAAGCACTTTCCATCTCTAATTCTTAATGAAAAGAAAGAAAAAGATAAATTCGTTGCTTTTGAACTCAGCACAAGAAGCAAGCTTCAGAAAAACATCTTACTTTGAACACAAAGATTGTAATGTAGGACTGATTCTGTGTGGACCCATGCTTCAAAATATATCATACAGAAAGAAAATTTTAAAATTTCACAGAAAATTTTAAAAATTCACATATGTGATGAAAAAGAGAAAAACATTTAGTAATGTTGAAGGTGTAGCATACAGATACATAGTGAAGAGGAAGAATTCTGATTGAACTGAATACTAAAATGTGAAATTCGTAATGACAAGGAAACATTTACAACTTTGATAATGCTGCGATAAAAAGAGAACATAGCAAAATAGCTTCATTACAGGAAGATAGGCAGAAGCTAAAGTAAATAGTTACCCAGTGTGGAAGCTCATCACGATGAAAATTTTAGGTTAGGTTAGAAAATTTTCAGTTTTCAAATTTTGAGTTCAAGTTTCAAATAAGGTACACCATCAGCTTTACGCAAGCTTTGTGACATAGATTAATCTATAAATGGTGCAGTCGAGAAAACTTATTATTATTTCTACAATAGAAAGAAGAAATACCCAAATTAAAAACAAGGAATTAAGAGACTGTGAGGTTTACCTATTTAACTAAAAGTTCATTTTAAGTTAACGCTTTCCTATCACTCTCTCTTTACCCACGCTTTTCATGGCAGAATGTAAATGAGATAGCAAGTATTTACTCAGATTAAGGTAGAAAAAAGTGCTATTTAAGCAAGAGTTTCAGAAGTTAGTTTTTGAGCATGTCCACCTATTCCAGGCCATGTTGTGCCGTGATTATAAGCAACTTTATTTAATGGCACTGAGTGCTTCTAGCCATTTGGCTTTGCCTTGTTGTTTTCTACAAACCAAAGTATTGCCTGCACATTAAATTATCCTGTGAACTGTTAGGCTAATCTACTACATTTTGAATTTGTTCAACATTACACATTTCTGTTAACTCGTTCAGGACCAGCGACATAACAATTCCACTCCTACCAGCCCTGTATCACGTATACGCGAAGAACTCCGATCTATCTCTTCAGCCCAGCGTTGCATATACATAACATGAAAACGGAACAATTTTTGAATTTTTAAATGCCAATAGACGATGCCAAATGATAACAATTTTCACATCGGTTAAGTCATGTGGCTTCTGACCTTCATGTATGAGCATCAGTTTCTGTTTTGTGCTTCTGGTTTTGATAGATATATTGGTGTAAACAAATTGGGAATCAGAGGTCTTTAAGTTAAAGGAACACTGGCGTGTGTACTTCATTAGAAATTCTATTTTTTCTTTGTCTTCGTTTTTATTCTGTGTGTTTTTCGTTATTAGAATGTGGGAATATGCAGACAGCTCAAGTTTTTTTTGGGGGGAGGGTAGGAAAATGTCGGAAAACGCTTCTAACTGACTATAGCAGGTGTAACATCGCCAAACTTCTGTGATGGAACAAATCAGAGCAATTGTCCTTTTTCTTAACATATACTTTCTTGGTTAATTTAAAAGTAACTTTACAGCACTATTAAAGAAGGGAAAAGATATCAGCTTTCCCGATGCGTGAGGTATTTTACTTGCTCGGCATATTCTCGGCAAAAAAAGCTGTCATTGTCCTGTGTGTTGATTTTTATTTTGAATTATTCCCCACATAGCAAAATTATTAAATTGGAGGCTAACTATGGATAACTGTTGCTCAATTTTCTTTTACATTTTGTATTTGTAATTTTATTTTCACGTGTATAGCACTTGTTTTCATGCTTATAGTTATAATTTTAGTATTTAGCATGTTTCATTTATTTCTATTAATGTGATATTCTTTATATTAATACGTATTAATTAGTACATTATGTACATAACTTTAAAAATTAAGGCCACTATATTAAAATGCTGCTTTTATATGAATTTTTTTGTAAAAAGAGGCTTTACTGCTGAAAATGCATCGGCTGGTAGTGACATTCCATTTCCGGGAGTTTGGCCCCTGGCTGCGCTTTGTTTTCTGCGTGCTGGTACTCAAGGGGTCAAGCCAGAAGTGCTTGGCTTGTGCAAACCCAAGTTAAGTAATTGTTAAGTGTGTATTCAAATAAAAGGGTCTTGTGCATCCTTCTTCTGACTTTTGTTTTGTTTCACATGGCCAGAAGAAAATTCTTCAATAGTCTTTTTAAAGTCTTTTATAGTGTGAAAATTAGAGCGAGCATCCACCATCCTGTGGAGATATCACAGATGCTCAGTGCGTCTCACAGCTTAAGAGCACAAAATACCAGTAAAGATTTAAGTTGCAAAATGCATAATTGCTTATGCAATGCAAATTTAGTTCTACATGTCATGTTAATGTAGTATTTTCTAAGTTATATGGCCTATTATGGTAAAGATCACACTACATTAAAGGGCTTTATTTCACTTCTCTTTGATAAGCGGAAACCAATGTGTTTACATCAAATATATCTTTGGCATATTCAGAAAATGCAGAGACTACTGAGTATTTCAAATAAAGCTGTATTTCAAATAAAATACAAGTGAACTGAAATCCATCTATGAAAACTCTCTATGAAACAGCATTTTTAAAAATATATCCAAAATGTGTTTTTCAAGATTTAAAATATTTACAAAAAGTAATTTTTAGGAACTCTGCCCCCTTATGTTTAAGGCCGTCATAAAAAGAATTACAATGAACTACTTATGATTTTATGATAGACATGCAAAATAAAACAAAGTACAAAGAAAACATACATTAACAAACACACATGCATGCTAAAATAATGTTAAAAAATAATATAAAATCAAAAAATGCTTAAAAAAGCATGCCATTTAAGAAAAGCCATTCCTTTGTATTTCTCATTATAACAGATAAGAGAAAAAAGAAAAGCATATGTATATGTAGATAAGACTGAAATGAAATGATTTACATGATTTATTTCTACTTTATGATATATTTAATATTGGTACGGCTGCCAAACCTCTGCTAGTACGTTACATATAGATGACAACTTCTCTTCATAAACATTTTCATGGCAATATATTATCTCAATTATAAAGTAATACTGAAATATA
Source organism: Stegodyphus mimosarum (assembly GCA_000611955.2). NCBI lineage: Eukaryota > Metazoa > Arthropoda > Arachnida > Araneae > Eresidae > Stegodyphus > Stegodyphus mimosarum. The sequence continues at coordinate 32,084 of KK119764.1, forward strand.
TGACAATAAAAAAAACTTACTTAAAAGACCGATAAAATGGGAATTTCATAAAATTTATATAAAGGTGCAAGCATATTATCAAATCCATCTTCCCCAACCTCGAAATGTAGTTTTTCAAAGTATCATTCATTGTTAATAAAATAATTGCGTTAGTATCAATATTACTGCTAATCCATCCACTGTGGAAGTACTGAAATGCTGACATAAAACTACGCAAATATTTTACTAAAAATATATTCAGTAAAATATTTGCATGGAAAGAAGTTTTCTGTTAGAATTAACCTTTAGTAAAATAACTCTAATTATGTTATTATCAGCATGAAGAAAAAATGAATAATACATAAAATTCCATTTGTGACAGTGTAAAAATAGAAAGCAAGAAGTAAAGGATGAACAATACTTGTAATAAATAGGTAACATAAAAAGGTGAGCAATTAACTTTTCCACCCCCCAATGCATACACACTATGTACGAGATCAAATAACAAATTCATAGTTCTAAAATAAGCTAAAATTGCAATGCTCTTTTAAAGAATAATGAAATTGTATCAACCAAAATAAGCACATACCAAAAAACTAAAATAAATTGAATTTTCTGATATATTATTTAATTAACCTTTTACCATGCAACCGATTTGCAATTTAAAAATCAGAAATACAATAACACCCACACATTTTCAGTGCATTTATTTTCACATACAAAACAATATAATTATTGAATCTTTCCCAAGGAGTTAATTTATACAAAACATATTTCCCAATGCTCAACTGTGGACATAAAAAACTTTCTTTTAAATTAGAATATTCAATACATAATAAAAGACGAATTTTTAAAATGAAAACTAACATGCAATATAAACCTAACTTTATAATATGAATTTTACACTCCATAAATGCTTCCTACCCCCCCTCCCAAAAAAAGACATTTCTCCATCAAAATATAGTTGATAATAATTATAAAATCCTTGAAAACTACTTGTTTGGGAAAGATGACTTTTGCTAGGTAACTTTTTAGTAGTAATACTACCTTGTAGTCATGTTAAGAATGCTAGTTTTACTGGAACATTGCTGAATACCCAACTTGCTAGTATAAAAAAATTTACTAAAAATCAAAGTTGCAATGAAATTATCATTGCTCATTGACTTCACCCATTCAAGTACAAGGAGGATTATTTTAAGAAAATTAGATAACAGCTAACAGAAATGAAAGAAATATCAGTACCAAATAAAAGCCAATGAATTATCTTTGAGAACCTTCAAATTACAAACACATTAACAGGTGTACTAGACTTTAAAAACTTAATTGTCTGTTATAAATGATAAAACTTTCTGACAGAAAGATTCACATACTAAACTAATCAAGACAAAATACATATATTAACACTCATTTTATGCCTAATAAAAGGCAAAATATATCAGGTATGGAAGCTATATGGTTGCTGATAAAAATTACTACCATGCATTTCTGTTCACATGGTAACATGCTGATTTGTAATTTTTTGCAATGTCTCCCAATTTTAAATTTCACAACATTACCTAAATTTTAAAAAGCCAACATAAAATTCTGTATGACATTCTTTCAAGACTTTTTTGACATATGAGATGATGATGCACAGCTCTTTCTGGATTACTGAAAATGGATTTGTTTTGTAACTGATCCAATATGATTATGTAACATCCAAATTTACAAAAGTTATTAAAAAAAACCAATTTTACAAAATTTTATTAAAAAAGTTTTGAAAAACATTCAGAATGCAGCAAAAAATAAATTTTAGGGAGAAAACTTATGCATATCTGAAACAATTATATAGGAGAACAAACTTACTATAATAAACGCAAAGACAGACAAGTGAAATTAACTTTTTAGTAGCTTTTTTGTTTTTTCTAAAAGATTCAGAAACTGTATTTTATCAAATTTACCACCTTGTTTAAGTTTCAGAATTGGCAAACTGAACTGTAAAGACAAATTAGCAATTCAAAATTCGAGCAGACAAACTGTTCTTTAAACTGCCAAAGGTTGAGATAAATCACCGAATTTAGCAATGCATAATTAAAATCCCTATTCCACAAAGGGAGCATCAAATGAATGAAAAATACAAAACACTTAAATGTAGGTTAGGTAACAAATTGCAATAATTTTAGTCACTTTCAAAAAAAATTCAAAATTCTTAGAAAATAGATTTTGAGCCCAAGATTGTAAAAATAGGTACAGTTTCTGCGAACATAAAAAATTCTTAAAATTTTGTGGACTTGTATGTGGGTTATGCGTAGTATATGTTTATGAGAAACTAGGCCACATAAAAGAGGGAGATGAGACAAAACAGGCAAAAATTTTCGAATTCCATACTTAAGTGATACAAATTATTACCTAGATAAAAGTTCTACAAATTCAAGAATTCTGTTCAATGTTCCACATATAACTCGGAATGTAAAGAAAATCATTACATTCTACGCAGTTTATAAAGGAGTAAGACAAGATACTCTGTTTTCTGTTATTCTGGCATTTCAAACTTATCTAATGCATTCACTGCAGATAAAAAAATCTTACGTGTACACGACATAACCTCCTTGTACGAAATATTAAATTACACACATTTTTTGCTGCATTTCATTTATTTCCTCGAATTTCATTAGAGATAGGTTTCTCATTCAATTCAGTTCTCACTTCGTGGAAGGCAAAAATACACAAAACCTAAAACATTTTCATTCAAAACTGAAAAATACAGTGAAAACCAAAATAATTTCACAATTGAAATTAGAGTTTCTATGCAATTACAAGCAATCTGGCCAGCAGAGAAGGCAAATTTTTCAGTACACAAAACCAAAGGTTTACTTTTGGGCAAAAAGACACTGAAGATGCAGAAACTGACTTAATTCACTATTGTGCTAAATTTCATATGTAAACAAATATAGCTGCTATGGAAAAACAAAATTAGTGTTGCACTTTAAACAGCTTTAAAAGATAAGAAAAACATAATTCAATCATTTTTAAAGCAAAAAATGCACAATTTACCAAAATATAAGAATAAAAAAAAACTGAGCTCACTAAGCCAAGTAACAGAATGGATATATATTTATATACTTTTGCAGCAGCCGACTGCCACCAAAATGGGAGGTGCACAACTACATGTTACAGCAATCCTAGATATAAAATTTCAGCGTTCTATGGCTATTCGTTCTTGAGTTATGCAAAATACATATGTACGTACGTCACGAAAAAATCCCTTCTGAATCCATTTTAATACAATTTTAAACAACGTTTGGGGAAAATGAGTCCTTTATTCTGTCCTTAAGTGCAGATGTCATGCAAAATCATCATTACATTGCATTCAATAGCAGCCAAAATGGATATTTTCATTCAAATATGATATCCAGAATTTTTTGCGGTTACAATACTTTGTTTACTTTGTACAAGGAAGTAAAAATGAAAAATCATACTGCTAAATATAGCACAGTCTTTTAAAAAATAAAGAATATACTATCATTGTGAAAAATTGTGTTACATTTATCTGTGAAAGGAAAATAATGAACAATAACAAACTGTATGTGAATTGGCTTTTTAAAAATATGAAAGTATGTGGGTTAGCAATCTTTACACTAACGAGCAAATATGCCAACAACCTCATGAAACCCCATAATTGAGTATTTGCATATCTGCTGCTATAAGTATGCAATTAAAATATACTGACACCACTCTTGACAGTAACCTTCATAGAACAGACAAAATGTATTTTCATTGAAATATGATATCGGGAATTATTCATGATTACAATATTTTCTTTACTTTGTACAAGGAAGTAAAAATAAAAATCATGTTGCTAAATACGACACAGTCTTCTAAAAATACAGAATATACTATCATGTTGCTAAATATGACACAGTCTTCTAAAAATACAGAATATACCATCATGTTGCTAAATATGACACAGTCTTCTAAAAATAATGAATGTACTCTCACTGCGAAAGTTGAGTTCCATTTATCTGTGAGAGGAAAATAACGTACAATAACAAACTGTAGATGGATTGGCTTTCTAAATGCATGAAAGCATGTGGGTTAGCAACCTTTATACTAGTGAGCACATATGCCTACAATCTCACAAATTCCATAATTCAGTATTTTCAACATATCTTCTGCTGCTAAGTATGCAATTAAAATATACTGACACCACTCTTCAGAGTAGCCTTTATGGAGTAAATTAATATCTTTTTTTTTTTTTTTAAATACTCTGATAATGAACCCTATTTTTTTTTTTAAATACTCTGATAATGAACCCTATGTAATTCACAGCAAAAATTTTTCCTATCATAAAAAAAGAACCACACAAGTTTTTTTAATGCATTTTGTTCTTAAATGATGTATTTACCACACGCTCATATTCAGCTACACTGGAAAGTTTTCCAGTATTGTAACAAATTACTCTCATTACACAAAATTAACATTATTTAAAAAACAAAAGGGTAAAAAAAGTTTTTAAAACTTAACTCTAATCATGTAAATAATTTATGAAGGTAAATTTTTTAAATTTCTCATAAACAAAAATAATCTTACAATCTACATAAACTTCATACTTTTTTATTTCATTTATTGCAAATAATTCACACAAATCTAAAATCTCTCTATCCTTAAAAAAAATATTCAAATATTTGTCTTGTCCTTTTTCTACATATTCTCAATATTTACAGAAAACTTAGAAAATATTAAACTAAAAAAAAGGACAAAACAAATATTTCAGAATTTTATCATTTACTGCATTATTTTTTATAAATGAAACTGTTTTCATGATTTGACTTCAATTAAATTTTCTTCTTGAAACATCTTCAAAATGTCAGTTTTCATTCTTCCATTAAAAAATAAAAAGTCTTACTAATATAACCATTCCTTCTAACTTAAAAAAAGATACTCTCAATTACTGCTGAAACAGTCAACTATTAAGTTAATTTGTAAATGTACTGATCATTTAAAAAATATCTTATAACTACAGACCCCATAATCAGATTCATCAATCATTACACAGTTTCCATAATTACTCAACATCAAATGAATTACTTTTGGCAAACTTTGACAGCAATCCCCCCCCCTTTTCCAGTTTTTGCTGATCATAAGAATGGTATTTTTTGTGAATGGGATGCTAGTTGAAATTCGTGCACTAAAATGCCAAATATGGTAACATGATTCTGAGTTTTTATAAGAGGGAAAAACAAATTTCAATCCCACATATGATTAAGTGCAAAGAATGAACATCACTACACGCAATTCTCGAACGGAACATGTACATCAACTCATTTATGAATTTATGTATCTACCTTTTTTATTATTTATGATACTAGCCAGTTTTACTGGCAACCAGCGATTAATCATTAAATTCGGTGGCATTTTATTGCCAAATGTTATAGCAAACCAAAAACGGAGTAACAAAAAGTGGGAAATTACTTTTTTCGCATTCAAACTGACAACTTTCAATTTATCATCAAATTAAAATGAAACTACTACATTCTATGCAAGAAAGTGGTATTTTGTCCTCCAATGGAATTTACAAAAGCAAGCATGAAATGAAGTTATACACCACAGTATAAGACATACACAGATGCAATGTAAACTGTCAGAAAAAGAAAGGCCTTTTTTACACAAGCAACTGGTTGGCTATTTCAAAAATTATATTCTTGACAGACATTTTATTTAAATATCCTCAATTAGAAAATTTTTTAGTATGGCACAAAACCTTTTCCCCTTAGCACTTTGGTTGCCATAAAAACCAATAGGTACCTTCTTTATTTATGATTTGAACAAAATAGTCATTCCAGTCAGATTTTTGCCAACATTTATATCTGATACCAAGCAGTATCTAAAAGTAACAAATATTTCTAAATCATGAACATCATTCATCAGCTTTCTGTAGCTTTTTACTAAATAGCAGTGCAAAAATACACATTTCAACTAGATTTATTCATATGTAAAGCTATTACTTACAATGCTGCAGATAAATGTTCACAGTTAAATATTTACAATCGTCTTTAAAAAATGTCCATCATTATCTAAAAATAGCATTTAGTTCTCAAATGCAAAATTTTATGCAAGAATTCCTTAAGTTAACAAAAGACACATTTATAAATACTTTCAAATATACTGTTCATACACATAGCAATATATAATAAATAAATAAACAGCAAATAAAATTAAAGCAAAATCATAAAATAAAATCCCATCAGAACAATAATTACCATTTCTGTCAAAATACATACTAAAGTCACTGGGCTTTGCTTGAGATAGATCTCTGTAGAATTCAGTCCGATGAGATTTCTTCAGCCCAGTACATAATCCAAAATCTGACAATTTTATATGACCCTATGGGAGGAAATTTACACATATATCATGCAACTTAATACATAACAAACTTAAATTTACACTGATTTATTATGTTTTCATAAATATTTAAATGTAGCTAATCATTAAAATATTTATCATTTAGATGAAGCAAAATTCAATATGATGTAATACAAGATCTATTTTTAAGAATATGCATTATAGTTCGATTGTAGCAAATGCAACCTTGGCTCGGATTCTATTAAGAATCGCCAGAATTACATACAGCAGGGTAAGGGAATCACACGAGAGTGCACTCTTTGTCGAAAAGAGGGAAGGAGAGAACGTTCCCACGCCATCGGGTAATCGTGTCATTGGTTGTCTTTTGGACCTTCGTTTCTTTATACTCACAGAAATCAATACAAATCTTAGCTACTGTAGAACTCATAAATGTTGATTTCCCCTCCCCCCATAATATATCAACTTTATGTGAACAGTTTTATTCCTTCACTTTTAAAAACAAGATCACTAAAAATAAAGGAACTATATTTTTCATTCTTTTTGAAGTTTGAAAAAGATCAAGTTTCCACCCCACATGAGTTGATTTAACGTGATAATTACCAATGCTGTGATTTCTCATGCAAGAATTTTCTTTTTCGACAATAAAATAATTTATTACAATATAATTATTATAATTATTTAGTACCATAAAATTACTATAATCAACTATAATTATTATATTAAAATTTATATTAATGACAGTTACATAATAAAGTAACAATAATGAAATAATTATGAATTAAGATTTGAAAACACCCATATTTATACATACATATAAATAAATAAATGCATAAACTGTTTGATTACTTTTGTTTAATTTTATATTCTAAGGCATATTACCTTAGATTATTTAAAAGTAATTTACTTTCTCCTTAAATCTATGCTCTTTGAAATGCAGTTAAAAAAGGGGAGGGAATAAGCATGGAAACATGCCTATTACATGATTCATGTCCATCCACCCTATTTTGTGAATAATTCTGTACGAATGGCACATGTACTTTTGCGCTTATGGCCGTAGTAATCACAGTCAAACTATAGCTGAAGAATTGCTTATAAAAAGCTCCAAAATAATTTTACAGTGATATTTTATTTTATTTTAATGATTCCACATCTTTTTCTGAATGCTAGCCTTTTTTTTCTTGATGGGGGGGGGGCAGTAATATTACACAAGTTTTAAACAAATTCAAGCCCACTTTTTTGGATAATTGCACTAAGTTAACAGTGGTTGAATACTTTAAATAAAAATCATTAAATTCTAAAAATTATTTACTTTTTTTAAACTTTGCGAACTATAAATTTATTTTTAGCACACAGTTTATAAAAATAGCAGCAGTTAAGAGCCTTAACTCAATTCCAACTACATTTCTCCGGTGAACTAACTAAAAGCAGTAGTTCACTTACTTCATCATTGTTGCAAAATCTGTGTACCCACAATGAAACTCTAGATATTCTATGTTACTTCTTTTTAATGTTTTTAGATTTATCAGGAACTTAAAAGACAATCTAAATTCTTTTTTAAAAATATAATTCAATCAAGCATTCATTTCATTGATTACATATATCAAATCATAAAGCCATTCCAAAAGTTAAATGCACCCTACCAACTACAAAAGTATCACTTTTTAATTCATTCTAATTTTAAATGGGATCATTCTGTTTAATAAATATGCAATATTAATGAATGCAAAAGTAATATTCTTTGGCATATAACTAAATACATATATATATAAATTATACTTTATACTGGCATATACAAAAATACACTTTTAAGGGCATTAAAATAACCCAAGTTCCCAGGCAGGAAAGACCCACCTTAATATATATATATATATATAAATCCAGGTTTTGAAATGATTTCCTTTTTTTTTTTTCAGTCCAAAGGGGCTTTGTCCCTGAAAGACTTGTTTTCGTTTTGCGATTTTGCGTCAAATCACTCTGAATGTCCATTTCACTTTTAAAATTGTTCTCACCAAATATTATCGCCCTGTATGGAAATTCTAAAGATATGCTCAATTTAACATTATTTTGCAATATTGCTGTTGAACTGAATTTTATGATTCAAGTGCAAAGAACATGATATTTAATAAAGGTAACACACAAAATGTTAAAAAAATGCCCCTTTGGACGTAATTTAAAATCTGAAACCTTTCATCGAGTTAGCGACCTTTATGTAAATATATAATATAGCCACTTTATGATCATTATCAACAATTAATAAACTTTTCACTTACTGAAGTATGAGTCGTAGCTACTTAAGGGGTGTACATAGCACGGTAAAAGTTCAATGCATAATACACACTTTGATTTTTAGTAATTCTAGTTTGGGCACATCATAAATACATTTGACAGATTTAAGTGAGCCACATATGGAATCAATTGCTTGCACCAAAGAACCACATAAATACAAGTAGAAAAACCTTTATATTGCAGTTCGATAATTATTTAAATTAATAATTTACCACTATCATATTAATAAATATTCTTACAGTCGGCAAAATAAAGCTGTGGATCAAATCTTGTTTTAAAGAGAACATAAAAGCAAAGATTATGAAAGACTTTCTTTTCTTCATTACTAAAGTATTTACTGTTCAGGAAAACAGTTAAAAGCCTTGCTTCAAAAATGGAGGAATATTATACATTCTGCTAACACTGCTCTTTTAAAGCAGATTTTTTAATTTAGCTACAAAAACATTTAGTTTTTTTTTTTTTTTTTTTTTGCATTTGCAAATATTCAAAAATATTCTGTATCAATTTTAAGGTTAATCATTGCATGTATACCGATATTATTCACACAGTACACTCTGTTGGTATCTAATTTTGTTAAAACGCTATAAAGATACAAAAATTGCTATAATAAAATTTTTTTTGATTAACAACAGCCATCACGACTTCCGGCTTGATTTTGACATGCTAATTATAAATCTCCAATCTAACGAGTTTTGAAATTAAAATAATTCTACTACGGCAGCATTTATTTTTATATTGGTATATTATTATTAGGATGGAGTGAAATGTAGGGTTCTCGAAACATCTACATACTTAGAATAGAACAGAAAAACGGCAATGTGACAATCAAATTTACTGAAACAACCTTGCATTTGGCGTACATTTACTAAAACAATCAATTTCGAGGGAAACTACAGGTCCCTCCTCATCAGGAGAACAAAATATCTAAAAAGGGAAAGCAACCTCAGTAATTGTTTTCTTTATACCCTCGGGTAGAACCACACGCGAGGAGGCAACACCATCTATCGGCAAAAATAATAACCAAGAATTATGTTAATAGAAATTTAAAAGCATTAGGAAGGACTGGACTGGACTTAAAATCATTCACTAAACATGCTAAATCTTTGTGAATATGAAAAGCCTCAAGAAAATCCAACTGACCAACGGAAGAAGCTTTTTGGAAAATTTTTGCAGATCCAAAGTCAAAATTATGATTAAATTTCCGACAATGATACACTATTGAAGACTTGTTAATTTTGCCTTTTCGGACTTAAGATTCATGTTCCTTGATACGAAATTTTAACGCTCTTTTTGTTTGGACAATATACCTCAAGCCACACTTACACGATATACTATAAATTCCCCAAGAATTAAAGTCAGAACGCAATCTTTTAGAGTCGAACCATGAATTTTATTGATAGGGGAGAAACTGACCTCAAAATTGAATTTCTGGAGAATCCGTGCAACTTTATAACTAACAGAAGGATAAAATGGAAGCACGACAAGGTCATTAATATTATTTCTAGCACTGGAATGTCTTCTACAATGGGAATCTGAAAATTTTTAAACGGCTTTATCGATGATCACGGAAGAAAATCCTCGGTCAATAGCAACTGCTTTTAAACAATTGAGTTCATTGATAAGCAAGGATTCTGAGGAACAAACTTTGAGCGTGCAGAATACATAATAGTAAAAAGAAGCCATTTTTTGCTTAACAGGGTGGCATGATTTAGCATGGGGTGGTAAACAAACGTTTTGGAAAAAAAAGCTTCTTCCGTTGGTGAATTGGGATTTTTTTTAGGCTTTTCATATTCACAAAGATTTAGTATGTTTAGTGAATGATTTTAAGTCCAATCCAGTCCTTCCTAACACTTTTAAAATTCTATTAACATAATTCTTGGTTATTATTTTTGCCGATAGATGGCGTTGCCTCCTCACGCGTGGTTCTACCCGAGGGTATAAAAAAGCCATTTCTGAGGTTGCTTTCCCTTTCTAGATATTTTGTTCTCCTGATGAGGAGGGACCTGTAGTTGCCCTCAAAATCGACTTTCGTTGCTTCTTTTCACGTGGCTATTGGTTTTTCAGACTTGGGTAAGTTTCTCTCCTTTTGAATATTTTGTCATATGTTTATGTAATTTGTCTTCACTAATTATTTGTGTTTTTTCATGTTATAATTATTTGCTTTTTTGGGCCTTCGCGATTATATATTCTTTTGTTCACTTGTTTCTTGCTTGTACCCTTTTCATAATATGTCCACTGACAGGAACCGATTTTGTAAGTTACGCCTTAAGCATATGAAATTCTTGAATCATCTGCAGTTTCCACTTAAATGCAAACACCAAAATATCATTCCCAATTTATACATGTGAAATGCAGCTTAAAATCTTCCGTTCACGTTTCGAAAATTTTGCATAAATTCAAACTGTCACTTCTTCGTCATATTATAAGGGGCACGCGTAAATGTTTATCTAAAATTGAATTTGAATTATATTACCTCCATTTAAAAAATGCTAATTCAACTGTAAATTTTTCCTCATTTGATCATGCATCTTGGTCTAGAACCGATACCATTTGTCAATGGCATAAAAATGCGCTTATTTCTAAATTTCTCAAGCTCACACACCAGCTCAAGCTCACCACCCATCTAATATCTCCAACAAGAATCTTTCAGGGGATCAGTTAAAAGTATTAAAATATAACTTCAACTTTTCAAAGACATCTAAACCTTCAGTTTTTCAAATCCTCGCCCCTATTGAGAAAGCTTTTAAATTCTCCAAAATTTCAGAAGGATAGAGTCCGCCACCTCTCATAACGTTAATTTTAACAACAAATCTTAGGGTTCACACTTACCAAAAAGGAAAGGAAGACCTTACGTGAAATTCATTCTGATACTAATATTATTATTTCTAAAGCTGATAAGGGCAGACAGATCGTTGTTATGGACAAACACACATATATTGCTGGAGTCTCTACACTGATAAATGAAGGCCCATAGTGCTTAATCCTTAAAGATCCTTCAACTTCGGACCTCACGAAAGTTCAAGCAACTATTAAATCTTCTCATATACTCCCAACACAGTTGAAGAAATCACTTATTCCACCTATTGCTAACTGTGTAGGATTTATGCTCTCCCAAAAGTCCACAAAACTGGTATTCCTTTTCAACCAATTGTTTCCAACTTACAGCATCATATCCTTTGGCCAAATATTTAGTTTCCAAATTTCCTCCTTTACTTCCTAACAATATTCACACTGTAAAAAACTCTTCTGAAGTCATCGATGAACTTAAAGATATTTCTCCAGTGTGTTCCATTATGGTTTCATTTGATGTCAAATCACTGTTTACTAATGTTCCAGTCGAAGAATCACTAAAATGTCTTGAAACTAGTCTTCGGGAATTCCATTTCACACATACTGAAATTGATGAGTTGGTTTCGCTTACTAAAGTCTCTCTGAGTCAAAACCACTTTGTTTTCCAAAATGAATATTATCGTCAAATTGAAGGATTAGCTATGGATAATCCTCTCAGTCCTGTACTTGCTGGCATTTATATGCACTATTTTACGGTAAAATTATTTGATAAACTACCTTTTTTATCCCAGATTTTATCTATTATAAATTCAACTGATCCAGCCATCCAACTCTCTTGAAATTGAATCCAACAATTTCCTCCCTTCCTTGATATTCTTATAATCCGCAAGGAAATTGATTTTAGCACTACTGTGCACCGTAAACCTCTTGCAGTTTGTTTACCACCCCATGCTAAGTCATGCCACCCTCTTAAGCAAAAAATGGCTTCTTTTTACTATTATGTATTTCATACACTCTAAATTTGTTCCTTAGAACCCTTGTTTACCAATAAACTTAATTATTTAAAACCAGTTGTTATTGACCGAGGATTTTCTCCCGTGATCATAGATAAAGCCGTTAAAAAATTTTCAGATTAAAATCATAGAAGACATTCCACTGTTAGAAATAATATTAATGACCTTGTCCTGCTTCCATTTTATCCTTCTGTTAGTTATAAAGTTGCACGGATTCTCCACAAATTCAATTTTAAGGTCAGTTTCTACCCTATCAATAAAATTCACGGTTCGACTCTAAAAGATTCCGTTTCTGACTTTAATTTTTGGGGAATTTATAGTATATCATGTCAATGTGGCTTGAGGTATGTTGGCCAAACAAAAAGAGCGTTAAAGTTTCGTGTCAAGGAACATGAATCTTATGTCCGAAAAGACAAAATTAACAAGTCTTCAATAGCGTATCATTGTCGGAAATTTAATCATATTTTTGACTTTGGATCTGCAAAAATTTTCTAAAAAGCTTCTTCCATTGGTCAATTGGATTTTCTTGAGGCTTTTCATATTCACAAAGATTTAGCATGTTTAGTGAATGATTTTGAGTCCAATCCAGTCCTTCCTAATGCTTTTAAAATTCTATTAACATAATTCTTGGTTATTATTTTTGCCGATAGATGGCGTTGCCTCCTCACGTGTGGTTCTACCCGAGGGTATAAAAAAAGCCATTTCTGAGGTTGCTTTCCCTTTCTAGATATTTTGTTCTCCTGATGAGGAGGGACCTGTAGTTGCCCTCGAAATCGATTGAGTGTTTTAGTAAATGTACGCGAAATACAAGGTTGTTTCAGCGATTTTGTTCTAGATACTTATTTGGTAGGTGTAATTTACGACCTTTAAATTATGCAATAAAAAAGGCAATCAATATATAGCATTTAGCAGAATAGCTTAAAAACTTAGCAAAGAAATGTGGAAAAAATTATTGCAGAGAAACAACAATAAAAGACTAGATACCTTGATACAGTTAGTTTCTTCATTAAGAAATGTCCAAAATATCATCCTAAAGAACAGCGTTACAGAATATGCACATAGTAAGCACTGGTTTAAAAGCCGAAAGACTAGCTTTTAGATGAAAAGACTTTGCAAATTGATGGCCATGATGGGATAAATGCAGTAAAAGTTAGAAAATGATGCTCAGAAAACAACTGATTAGTATATTGATTTTGTTATTTAATTCCTTGAATTACTTTTCATAAAAATTCACATAAAATGGGGGGGACATCACTTCTTATTTTTTTATCTTTTTATAAATTTCTAGCGCTTTATTTCATATGTCTAAACTATAAAATAACTTTTATTTAAAAGGTAAATGAAACAACATTCTTTTCTTGTTAATGTGTCATTTAACAAGATCGTGGCTTAATATAATTAGATCTAAGGTAATACTTTTAATCATTAGCTTCCCTCTTTTTCCTCTATTTTTCCATTTATTTTTAAATGAAAAACTAACCTTAGCATCTAAAAGTAAATTATCAGGTTTAATATCTCTGTGAATGAAACCAAGTTTGTGAATGGAATCAATTGCCAATGCAGTTTCGGCTATGTAGAATTGTGTGCAGTCTTCAGACAGAGTGTCCTTTTTCATAAGTAAGGTCATCATATCTCCTAAAATAAATTAAAACATTATTTTAGACACTATTAAATATGAGACAAAAACTTAACAAGATGCTTTTCCACAAGTTTGAAATTCAATTTTTTAAAAATTTTCAAACACTTTCAAGAAAAGCTTTCATTTGCATTCTTTATAAGGTGGGCACATTTTCCCTTTCCTTTTTATCTATTGCTTACTTTCTCTAAAACTTTTTTTTTATTTGACAAGAATGGTCTTACATTTAAAAAAAAATTCCAACTCAAAGAGAAAAAAAAATATTTTCCCTAGCTTTCATGAAAGAAATTTACATTTCCACCTAAGTTCCCTAATTATTTTACATTTCTCTCACAAAAGTTGACAGAGAACCCTCTAAAAAAGATGTTTCAAAATGAATTTTAAACCAGAATATGAGTCTAAAAAACATCAATATTTTAATTTTTCTGCATGAAGTAGTGAAGTTATGACGGTTGTTGCAGTGCACCCAGTGCAAGGAGACAAATCTGAATTTTTTCTCCACATTCCAAATATGCCCTTTGATGTGCTGAGTAAGGTGCTGTTTTACGAATCATTGAATTTTTATTTTTCTTAAAATGACTGAACAAGTTGAGGAAATTTTGTCAAAAGCTTGGCAATTCTGAAAGTGAAGGAATTCCTAAGATTCAGCAGATGTTTGGATATGGCACTATGGGAGTA
>KK119764.1:46879-76013 GCA_000611955.2 Stegodyphus mimosarum
GACTTCCTTGGGAATATTAAATTATATGCATTTTTTCTTGCATTTCATTTAAACTTATTGGATTGAATTAAATCTACTTCATCGATAGAGCATAAACCACAATAGAATAAATGCACTCTTTAAAATTCACTATATTTGTTTACCATAGTGACACTATGGTGCTAGATTCACTTAACAGTGTTATTTCTCATTCATTTTATAACTCAGAATGCAAAAAAAATTATATCACCTGAAGAATTATCTAATCGTTGCCACATGTTCTATTTAAATACCGTACTAAATCTAAAATTGTATAAAAGAAATTAAACAAACAAACAAAAAAAGGGGGAAGGAAGAAAGAAACAGTTTTTCACAGACACTTCAGTATCTCTCACTCAATTAATTCAGTTCTCATTTCACGACAAGGCAAAAATGCATAAAACCTCAAAATATCTATATTAAGAATAACAAAGTAAATCTTGAATGCTTATTTCCTCGAATAAATTCTAGAATGGATTAAACATGATTTAATTCACAATAATAAAAGGCGTTATCTTTGTTGTTGCGAAACTTAGTTCCTCTAGATTGGCAACAAATCCACTATTCTGCTAAGTTTTAAATGTAAATAAATGAGTCTGTTATGGTAATAATAATTAGGCTTAGCCGCACTTAAACAACTTTTAAATTGTTGATAATTCTACAACTATAACATGCAAGTTAACTAAAGGCATGAAAACCTTAACCGGAAGATAAGAACAACATAATTCAATCATTGTTAACACAAAAAAATGCACATTTACAAACATATAAGAATAAAGAAACTGAGATCACTGAACCGAGTAACAGAGTGGATATATATATATTTATACACTTTTTGTGAGGCCGATTGCAATCAAAATAGGATGTGCACATCTACACATCACAGCAGTCCTATAAACAAAATTTCAACGTTCTGAGGCTACTCGTTTTTGAGTTATGCGAGATACATATGTATTGCACAGATGTCACAAACTCTTCAGAATCCATTTTAAATCAGTTTTATAATTTTCGGGGAAAAAAAAGAGTCCTTTATTCTGCCCTTACGTACATACAGATGTCATGCAAAAACATTGTTAACTGCATTCGATAGCGGTCAGAATGGATATTTTTGTTAAAATATGATACCCAAAATTTTTCGCGATTACAATACTTCCTTTTTTCTTTGTACAAGGAAATACAAATGGCCCTACATCAGTGGAGAGTGACTAGCATTCTACGAGGCAACAAACTGCTCGAAATGCAGCTGTTATTCAGAGGGTGGAAAATATAGTAAAGGGAGATCTTGTTTGACCATATGGCAGACAGTCGAAGAGGTTGGGATCAGTAAAGATTCTGCACATGGAGTAGAGTGACTGTAAAATTTGTGCTGTTGGTGATACAGAAACAACTCAGTCTTGAAGTCGCATAGGACCTGTTAGACACTACCAGCACTGATCCTGAGTTTCTGAACACAGTGATAATTGGAGAATAAGTCATACGTGTATGGGCATGCATGGAAACAAAAGCACAGCCACTGCAATGGAAGCATCCTAAGTCCCCATGCCCCTCTTCCCAAAAAAGGGCGACAGTTGCGAAGCAAAATCAAGTTGATGCTGTGTCCTTTGATAGCCATGGCATTGTGCATCTCAAATATGCACTGGGAGGGCAAATAGTGACAAAAGAGTATTAATCTCCATAATGCAGATTGGCACAAAAGGCCAGACTGAGAGTTGCATCATGACACTACTTCTGCATATTCCATCACACTTGATTAAGATTTTCTTGGCGAAGGATGGAATTCCAGTCATTCACTAACCTCCCTACTCACCCTCATGCCTCCTTACAACTTCTGGTTGTTTCTGAAACTGAACACGACATTGGAACAATCTCATTTTGAAAGTAGAGAAGATACAATGTAGAATGCAATGGCGAAGAATAATATTCCAAAAGAAGCTTCTAGAAGTGTTTCCAGCAGCAGAGGATCAGCAGGTTAAGTGTGTGGAGTACATAAGTAATATATTTTACTGTCGCATAAGTAATATATTTTCCCGGCCGAAGATCGGATACTTTTTAAACAGCCCTCGTGTAAGCATGTGTGTACACGCACATACATATATATATAATTTTAGAAAGTAGTACTAGAACATGAGAGACCTATTTGATCAAGAATTTCGGGCATTGAGTGCAAAATTAAATTTAAAGGAAAGTAAAAGGAGTAAAATTCTAAAAGCAATCGCCTAAAAGTAAATTTGATACTTTAGTTCCAGAGTGCAAAAATACTTGAACAAAAAATCAATTACTAAAAAAATTACTAAAAAAGTAAAAGTAATTGCAAATAAAAAAACGCCATTAAAAAAATTAAAACACGTAAAAAATCAATTACACAATAAGAAACATCTTGAAACTCAAATTAAGATGCTGCAAGGATGTTTCATTATCACTAAAATTGACAAAGCTAATAATTTTAGTATTATCTGAATTTTTTTTTTTTATTTTGAGCTTTTACATAAGGAGTTACACAGCACGTGCACTTATCAACAAGTTGCTACCAGCACCACAATTCTTAAGAAAAAATTTACAGCCCTTCACAAAAGACTCAAAATTCATCCCAACAAGTTAAATAACAGGTTTACAAATCTCTATGCCCTTACTTAAATTTCATAAAAATTCTGTTAAATTCAGATACACTGCTAATAGTGCAAAAAGTTTTCTAAAAGAAATTGATTATCTCTTTGCAAAGAAACTTAAACTTGTTTTGGATGTTATTAATAATTTTGATTTTCAAGATCAACACTGCAATTGGATGATTTCTAACAACGAAGTTATTCTGAAAACTTTAAATATGCTTAAAACAGAACACATTCAATGTTATGACTTCGAGAACCTTTATACTACGTCATCCTTGGATGAAATATATATATTCTTACTCTTCGTAAATTTGTTCGGCAGATCCAGACAATAATAGCTCCTGAAGAATGGAAACTTTTTCTTAACAGTGTACTTTTTAACAATTACTTACAATTTAATAACACTATCTTTAAACAAGTGCAAAGAATTCCAATGGGTGGAAATTGTTCAACTACAATCTGTGGACTCCTCTTTACTCAAGAATTTAAATTTGTACGTTCACTTAAAGACGAAGAACACAAGTATTTCCAACACATCTTTCGCTAAATTGATGATGTTATTGCCTTTAATAACTTTTGCAAACTTGAAAATGCTAATATTTACCCTTCTTGCCTTGATACATTGCAAAATGAAGTAGTTTACCTAGATCTACATATTCTAAATTACAATCAAATTTAAATTTTTGATAAACATAGAGACTTTTAAAACTCACTAACTGGAATTCTAACATTTCAAAAAGAGTCATTATCAATGCTATTAATGCACAGTTTCTTAGAATTAAAAGAATCTGTAATAACACTGAACTCCTTCAAGAGAAAATTCTCTACTTCATTAAAATTTTACAAAACAATCTTATTCCTCAAACAGTAATTAGAAATTCCTTAAAAAAAGCTGGCATTTACCTTTTATTTTAGATTAGATAATGAAATTTTTTACTTAAATCCCAAGGGAAGGTAGATGATGGATGGCTAATTCAGGTGATTTAATGTAAAAATGTAACATTGGTTCCTTTTACTGCTACTTTTTTACTCTCTTAAATTTGAACAAAACTTCAGTTTAATTATTAAATTTAAAATTTAATATTACTGTTTTCTGTTCTTTTGCTAATTTTAAGGGTATCTTTCATTTCTTATCGCTTTAAACCCTCTAGCTAGTAGTTATGACTTTTTCTAACAAATCATGCTTTTTTCCAATTTCCACTGCTTTCAGGCCAGATTTTGCCATTGCTAAGTTTAGCCATTTTGTTCTTCACATTCTAAAATTATTTACGCAACTTAGCATTGAACTGGACGCTATTTTGTTGAAAAAGCTTCCATCTTCAACATTCAAAGATTAACCCCAGTATGCCCTTCCCTCCCTTCTGTCCAGATTTCTACACTGGCTGTGACGCATCATTGGTTCAGCATCATGACGTTTACTTCCCTTCATCTTCCAAGTTACACCTAATTGGTGATTTTCAATTTCTTTTCTGGTTGCTTCCTTTTTTAGAATTCTAATTCTGGCAACCTGTTTCAGCTTTTTTACTCTTTTACTTTTGTAACAGCTACTGCAAAGGTTTAATTTTCCAGATCCAGGTTCATTATCCAGGCAGATCCAGGTTTGTTCATTTTCTTTCACTATATAATGCAATTGGTTTTAGCATGACACTTGTGTTTTATTTTTAATTTATTTTACTGTTACTAAGTTTAATTCTTCTAGCTCATTGGGTTCTCCCTTAAAATTATGTATTTTTTGACTACTGCCTATCTGGCAATTTATTTTTATTTGTACATTCGCCTTACCAATCTTTTTGTAAAGTTTTTTCTTGTTCGGTAGTGTTTTAATTTTAAATTTACGGCAGGCACATCAGGAAAAGAAATCATAAGAATTGAGACCAACTGTAATATGTTGATTCTTTTATTTTCCTATTAAAGTACATTCGCTTCTGTCTCAATTATTGTTATTTGATGTAACGTGTAATGGAATTTGGCTAAACTCGAATTTGTCATGCTTTTCCTTTGACAAGTCCGTGATGAACCTCGAGTTAAGATAAACTCCATTCTTTGTAATTTATTCTGATGATTTTAATATGTAATTTAGCTTGTGCTTAAAAATGCTTTTAATTTTTACGTGTTTTAATTTTTTTTAAAGTTGAATTTTTTTAATACCAACATTTAGTTTTTTTATTTGCAATTACTTTTACTTTTTTAGTAACTGATTTTTTGTTCAAGTATTTTTACACTCTGGAACTAAGGTATCAAATTTACTTTTAGACGATTGCTTTTAGAATTTTACTCCTTTTGCTTATCTTTATATATATATATACAAGATGCCCACTAAAGTCCAGTACCACCCATTTAACTGTCAAACAGCTGCACTATATTCGTAAAATTGGTATCTAGGAACAGTAAAGTGGCTATACACAACTGTATAAGATAGCTTACAGTACCACCTGGTGAAAAATGGCGGAGTTAAGACTCCCCATCTCGAAAACGATACGACATGGGAAGAAAATGTGAACTACAAAGTTGTACACCTTTGTCCATTTAGTATGATTACATACCTTGTGGATATGAATACTAAAAACAGAACACTGAAAACACACATTTGTTTCTTCGCGATTTCCGAAACTGTGACGTCATGAAACTTGAACGAAAGGAGAAAAGATTATTTTTTGGATGAAAAACGAGCCTACATTGTGGCACAATGGTATCGCTCGTAATTCACAATCGAAAGGACTGTGGTTATCATACAGCCTCACATATCCAAACAACAGCACAAGAGAGATAAGTGAAAAATGTGGCCTCTCAAAATGTTGCTTTTGGAAAATCCTAAATGGATTAGATGCTCCATACTGACAAACACCTAATCAGGCATTACTGGATGGGGATGCCAAGAGATGTTTCAAATGGTGCAACTTTGTCTTGAAGCAAATAGAGGTCCAGCTAACATTCTTGGCAGATATAGTGTGGGCGGATGAGGCATGCTTTTCGTGAAATGAAATGTACAATAACGCACTATAAGGCACTGGAAAATCCATCATATTCTGCCGACGTTTGACATCAAATAAGGGTTTTCAATTAATGTTTGGTGTGGAATTTATAATAATAGGGTAATTTGCTCAATATTTTACCAGAATATGTTAATGGTCGCACAATGTTTAGAACTTCTGCAAGACATAATACCCGATTTTGTTGAGAACCTACCGTTGCTTCAACTCTGGAATGGATTGGTTAAGTGGTTTTTAAGTTTTGGAAGTCACAAACAAACAAATGCACATTTAAACCGTTCTGTTCTTATCTTAACATTTATGTACAAGAAGCGTTTTTTCACACTAAGATGCTGTACAACTTTATAATTCACTTTTTTTCCCCCTACCTCGTATCATTTTTGAGAAAGAAACACTAACTCTGCTGTAAGATACTGTACTGTAAGATATTCATCTAGTAGTGGATAGCCATTCTACTATACCTGGACACCATGTTTATGACTATAGCCACAGCCGTTAGGCAGTTAAACAGGTGGTACTGGATTTTAGTGGCCCCCTGTACTAGAGAGAGAATTTAATTAAATAATATTAATATACAAAATAACTTATTTATACCTGAATAAGTTATAATATGTATCTATATTTGGTAGAGATGAACTTTTTTTGTAGAGAAATATATGGTATCTTTTTCTTATAACATACATTAAAAACAAGATACATAAAAAACATACCACCAGGTAAAAATTCCATTATAAGGTACAGATTCATTGCATCTTGAAAGCTATAATACATTTTTACTACCCACTGGTGATCTGCTTCCACAAGCACATCTCTTTCGGCACGAACGTGAGCCACCTATGAATTTGGTATATACATATGACATAAAAAATTTTTCAATGTGAAAATAAAATTTTATACCTAAACAAATATTTCTAAAATAAAATTTATGAATCACTATTCCCAATTTAAGTCACCTGTTCTTTTTCCAGCATGTCTGCCTTACGAAGAATTTTCATTGCATAGACATGACCAGTATCCTTTTTCTGGACCAACCTGACCTCTCCGAATGCACCGCGACCAATGACTTTGAGCGGCTCAAAATCTTCCACTCCCAGTCTTGAGCGCTTCAACCGCAAAAATTCTGTTTCTTTGAGAGCATGCTGATTGCGTTTCTCTTGTTTCTGAAAGAAATTTGAAGTTGGAAATTTTATAGAATATCAAAGTAATATAAAGGAATCTAAAGAAGAATATCTGTGTATTTGTAATTCATACAAATTCACATTTCTATTCCAATCTTGATGAAATTTGGTACTCTTGATCTTGATATAAAGAGGAAGGCACTTTCTGCACAAAAGTTTGCAAAAATCACTCCACAGGGTATATACATTTTATGTACATACATTTTGCGCAAATTTAAGGAATTTTTTATAGAATGAAAGCTTTGTATTGCCATTATGCAAAGTATAAGCTATTTATGTAGTGTGTTTTTTAAGGGCTGTTTTGTTGTATAGACTAATAGGTGATGCATGTGCCGGAACGAGTACTTGCATCATGTCCCTCCATTCCTTGGAAACACCTGTGCTCAGTTGCAGCTGCATAGGTAAACTGTAAGGTCTATTCTGTGTCTTTAAAATGTTCAAGTTTACTGAATCGCCCGCCACATGCAAGGTACAATCAGGGATACGAACGAAGAAGGTGATGCTATGTCGAGTCGGATCGTAACGGGAGACGAAACATGGGTTTCACATGTCACGCCCGAATGGAAATGACAGAGAATGGAATGGAGACACACACACCCTCCTGTAAGGGCCAAGGCCAAACAGACTTTGTTGCGACAAAAGATCATGGCATCCGTGTTTTGGGATAGGCACGGTGTTTTGTTGGTCGACTTCATGCAATGCAGAATCACCTTAAATGTGGTAGCCTACTGCCAAACCCTGCGAAAGCTACGCAGGACAATTCAAAACAAAAAGTGCGGTATGCTGACAGAAGGAATTTTGTTACTCCATGACAATGCAAACCCTCACACCGCAGCTCAGACCCGAGACTTTGGGCTCTTGAAGTTTAAGACCAATCCCCCTCTACAGCCCAGTGATCTTCCATCTTTTCTGCTACCTCAAACATCATTCCGGCGGCAACCATTACAACGATGTGAAAATGGCCGTTACTTCTTGGTTATCAGAGCAGGCGGCGAGTTTCTGTGACGAGGGTATTCAAAATCTAGTTCTAAGATATGATAAGTGTTTAAAAAAACTAGGGAACTATGTTGAAAAATAGAGAAACACGGATGGAATCTGAAAATAAATTTAGATTTTGAAAATTTTTTTTTGTTTGGTTTTTATTTTCAAATGGCCCTTACTTAAAAAACATCCCTCATATTTTTCAAATATAATTAGAAAACCCGGCAATACAAAAGAAGCATATTGCCATCTGGGAAAAAGCAATATACATTTGGCTTTTGAAGTTAATAAGAAACTCATGAATTTAATTAAAATGTGTTGCCATAGTCCAAATTAACTTATTTTTACCTTCCATGCACCTGTGCATTATCGGTCAAAAGGTAAGATACTTATCTTTTCTTAAAATTTATTCTCTTATTAATTGAAAAACTAATGATTTAACAGCAATATGATAAAAATTGTGCACATGTACCAACATTAAAGGCCCATTTCCACTACTGTGTATGCGTCTCTCCAATCAGCGAACGAATTGATTTTGATTGACATCTGCTGTCCATCGACAGGTGACGGAACAGATGAAGTTCGACTTCTATGGATAGGTCTGCGGAAGCGTTGGGATCACGTAAAAATGGAGCAATCAGGTGTTGTCACCAAAAACTAATGGCGGCAGAAGTAGTGATGAATGCTGGCTCAGGGAAAGAATGTTTCGCTAAAAAAATACTTATTTCTGAATTAACATTATAATGATAAATCTGAAAAAGACAGCAATCAACTGAATTTAGTTTAAAAAAGATAGGAAAAATACGATAACTGCAACTGCAGTACTAGATTGCAGAGAGCAGTGATCACTGTCAAGGAAATCAGGCACAAAAAATATAATACTAAGTCCATGAAATAGGAAAATTTGTTCTGAAAATTATTTCCTAGTTCCATATACATTTCCCTTTAACGATAATGAACGTCTGACTATATCAGACTGCTATAGCAAATCAGACATGGCATGAAAAGATTTGTTATTTTTTCTTTTGAAACAGGAAAAACTAAAAACGATAATTAGAAATTAAATTTAACATCCTTTTAAATATTCCACTGCATTAAAGAGTATGTTAAATTTGTATTTCTCTATTTACAAATATACCTTTTTGGCTAACATATATCTGTATGGAATATATTTTTAGCAGCCCATTTAACTTCAATCGGAACGCCGCTTTAAAAAATAATGTTTTTTGTAAGATATGTTGTTCTAGAAGATGAAGAACAAACTCTGGTGAATTTTTTAGACAATAGTACACTGAAATAGAACCAAAAAGAATTTAGTTTTATGAATTCATTTACTTGATAATGTATATAAGCCAAAATTGCTAATCACGTTAGTCTGGTGATAGCATAGTGGTAAAGCTGAAAGTAGCTAACCGTGGATTTTTGGATCGTGAGTTCGAATCTGATACTCTTTTTCTACTCTGTTTGCAACTTTCTTATCCAATTTGATATATATTTCTGTTTTAAAACTTTTTTCTATTATTGTGTGCATTAAATGTTATGTTTTATTTATGCTCTTATTTATTTAAATTTTCCCCTCAAAAATTTATTTAGAAAGTTATAATATAATACGAATTTAAAATATACTCCCTGTATATATATATATATATGGGGAAAAAAAAATATATATATATAGATGTGAATGTACATACATGTGATGAGACTTTGAGATGTTTCCAGCTCTAAACTTTCAATACCAATGAACGTGAGACAGTATTAATGCCCTCAACATTTTTATTAAAATAGTTTTTAGAAAACTTATTATAACAATTGCTTTAAAATTCAGTTCTCTCCAGTTGGAAGCACAGGAATTAATTAATTAAATATTTCCATTTTATTTACCTTATGTATGTATATACATATAAAACAGAAAAAAAGCTTATTTTTATAACTTCTATAAAAAGCTACGAATTTAAAATTTCTAAATTAAAAATGATATTTTATGGATTATGCATAAAATATAACTGTGCATAGTGCATTTTAAAACAAACGAGATTTCTAATAAATTATCCAGCTATGACACTGAAGAAATTGATGCTAAAATTTTATATACTATCTGTTTTCCCCCCAATTTGCACATAATTTTAAAAATATGCAATCTTGCATAGCGGTATACAAGCATAGCAAATTTTGTGTAGATCTTGTGAACCTTTCTTTACAGTTGCTCTGTATTTTTAAGGCACCAGCTATTTTTAAATACGTTTAACTTTTTTATTTGTTTTGATGTAACAGTACATTTTAGTTTTAATTATATATTATTTCATTAGTATTTTTCAAGAAACGCAAAGAAATTTTAAAAAATTACTCCAGCTTCTATGCAATTAGAGATGTTTATAATATGCATCATAACCTTACTTATTTAAAAATTATTAACTTGCTTTACTTTCACAGTTCATAAGCAGAACTAAAAATTTCCAATAACATCGAATTTAAGTATTTTAAGAGTCCGAATCCCATAAGTTAAATCAGAGACATCTGGTGACAATGAGTGCAGTTGACCATTGAACTTCCGTAAGCGTAAAATCATCGCAACAGTGTAAACGGTTGTCCGTCTGCGTAATGTGTTTCTCCCAATACGCTACACGTTGGTAACGCACTAATAGAAACGGGGCTTTAGGGTGTTCATATTAGAACACTGCACTCATGTTACCCATCTTAGGTTCAGGTTGCCATTGCTGTATTCCAATTATCAGTTCTTATTAAAACTGTTAGATGATGCATGTTCATTTACTTTTCAGAATAGTGTGCAACTTTTAGAGCAGAATTTAAGTGCCCTCTCTATCAGATTTTGCAAATACTTTGAAAACGGTCAAGAAATCAGTCAAGTAGATAATGAGTTTCTCGATTCCTCAAATGGCGAAAGCTCATTTCCAAAAAGACAAAGGATAATGAAGCAAATTTTCTTGTTTAAACTGTTACATGGTGCTGCATTAGTTCCACACTGTTCTAAGTTTTATTTGATCTTGGTGAAATTTTTCACAATTCCCCTTGATTCAAATTAGGAAGGAAATCAGTCTACATGAATTTTTTAAAAAACTACCCCCCCCCCCACAAATGAAAACTTTACATAGAGTGAAAAGTCTGTGCAGCATAAGTGTCTGGCTTTATAGCTAATAATAAACGAAAAGAAATATCAAAATATGATAAATATACATAGGTACAATTCAATTTATATCAGGATTGAGCTCTTCATGTTTCTGCCATAATGGGAAGCATAATTATAGGTATATCAAACTTATGCTTTAAAATTTTCTGTGATTAGAATAAAAATTACTGAAAATATTTCACTTTGAAATTTGAAAGAAAATTGCTACTTTTTGGTTATCACAGCTCGTCACCTCCATTAAAGTTTTTGCAGTTCTGCTTTTAATCACTGCCAAAAAACATTGCCTTCCTTAGCAACAAATGTTGGCCAAAATACACCGTTTAAGTAGCCCAATTTTCTTTACATTTTGTACAACACATGCAATATAAAACATCTAAGTTTTAGAAAATTGTTTTTCTTATGTTATCTTATGTATAGCATCCCATTCTTTTGAAGTAAATTCGAACTACTTTGTAGGGTTTTGTTTTTACTACTTACTTCACATTTTCTATATCTTAGAGGAGAAAACTGACACCAAGAAAACACGGATTAGCATAACTGATAAGCACCAGAGAATCTCTTAAGATAACATAAAACTTTTCTCACTTTAACCCTTTCCGGCATACTACCTTTTACAGTTGGAATTTCGACGATAAAAAAAAAAAAAAAGAAAGAAAGAGTAGGCAATGTAATCAGGCCTAGAGGAGTACACAGGTAAAATTTTGTGAATATAGCACTTATTGTATTAATTCTGTAGGTTTGCCCGTAACGTGCACACTGACTGAATAGAGCTTCGTAAATAGTGCTAAAACGAGCATTGCTGGGAAGCATATAAAAGAGTAAGACATTTTGCCTACAATTAAAAAACACTAGATTTTGAATACCATAGCAGATTTAGCATTACCCAGGGTATGCCATGGGGGAGGCCTGCTACTCAAAGACTCCCTGAAAAAGCTCTCCTTGGTTATATGATGATTACATACATATAAACGGAAAAAAAAAAAAAAGTAACTTGGGTATATGATATTTACATTTCATATTTACATTTTCGTCTATTTTTTTCATGATGGTACTTTTTGAAGAAAGTGACACCACCTTTGAAAAAGCACAACCCAACATTGCATGTTTTGCACACGTACCGGAATCTGTACAAGATTCACTATATCGTGTAGCACTTTCACTGATTCAGAAATGGACAGCCCTCTCTGATCCATTTGGAAAATAAGTAAAAATCCAAAAAAATAAAATAATATGTACAATTAGAAATTATAAACTATAAAATAAAATTTTAAAAATCTACAACTCAAAACTATCAAAATATAACGCTAACAAAACTTCTTTCAAAGAAAGCGAAAAAGAGAACTGCTCCAGTGAAAAACCAAACAGCTAATTGATAAAATTACCTCTGACCTTCAGAAAATCACCCCCAAAAAAGAGAAAAACGGGAAATGAAACACAGATGTTGACCCACCTTTCCATTGTGAATGAGTTGACCGGCGAGCTGCAGAGTTGGTCTTGTTCTAGTCTGTCAGTGATCCCACTCTAGACACACCCGCTGTTCGATTTTAGCCAAGATTTCAAGGTAAAATTTTAAAACTAATATAGAAGAAGGAGATTAGCATACAGCCAAGAAAATAACATACAAATTTCTTTTCAAGCAATTCCTTTTATATCCTAAAATAATTCCAGAAGATTTCTTTGAAAAATGAGGGTCTTTAAAAACTAAACATGTCTAAAATATATGGACTGCTTTGTGTTGTGCTACCATCTAGTATAAATTACGAAGGTTCAGAGTAATCTATTGATCCTTTTCCATTCAATTTTTCGGTGTGTGTACATAAGGAAATTTTTAGGTGTGCCCAGACCAGGCACACCGTGCCACAAAGGGTTAAAAGCAGTAGTGCATTAGTCCAAACATATGACAACCTTGAATTTTTTTGTGATGGAGGAAAAGAAATAGGTTTCTAGCACCACAGGTGCTATTAGTGTCTTTTCGGGTATTCCTTTTTTTACGGCAAATCACTTTTAAAATAAAAGGATGTTTGCCACTGTTATCACTATGTATTAATATTAAAGAAATAATGTAAGTATTAAAAAATATATCACAGCACTTAATACTACCAGGAACTATACAGGTACATTGTTTTCAAATATTCTGCGATTCTGCTGTTGAATTTTATGTGGTGTAAGTACAAAAAAAGAGGGGGATATTTAATAAATCAAGACAAAAAATAATAGATCACTAAAAGCAAGTTGTGTAACTCATCTTACTACGAAAACTGAACATCGACATTATGAACTAAGAAAAGACAGAAAAATTAAAATGCAATACTTAATATTGTATCAAGAATTTCAATGATAAGCCAATTTTAAAAATTACTATGATTTTACTATTAAATTTTATGCAGTACAAGTGCAAAGAAAGTGAAGTTTAATAAGAAAGTTAAAAAAAAAGTAAACTGTCAGAGCATAAAAAACCTTAAACTCTGATGTAGTATTAATACCTCAATTTCATCAGATTTTATTTCTCTCCCCCCCCCATTAGGCTGTAAACATGACTAGCACGTACCTCTGATGATGATTTTACGAATAAGCCATCACCTCATATTCGAGCCATAATTAAGTGCAACTTGGCTCAACAAATATAAAAGATCCCAGTTTTAATTCTTTTGTTCCATTATTACACATATGCATTACTAAGCTTCAAAACACAAGACAGTTTTAATACTTTGAAAAAAATTTAAATAACACGTTCCTGAATTTTTGGCTTTCAATTTAACAGCACACTATACAAAAATGTGATATTCTGAGATTAGAACTAACATGTTAGAATGTTAGACATCTATATCAAGTAACTGTTTCAGCAATGAGTGTAAATACTATTGTTTATTTTGCTATGAGTCTGTGAGCATTGCCAGACATCAGATATTACTTAGTTGTTGGTAATTATCTACGGTACTTACAAATTAACGCAACCACCTTGGTGCAATACGCAATTTTTGCCAGCTACTTATTAGGCGCAAGCTGATGCTTTTCGCAACTTTTTTTTTTTTTTTTAAGCAATACCTAAACTATCGATAGTTATTGTAAGTCAGCAAAGATTGTCAACATATGAAAAGAAAACACACTTTAGAAGTTTAAAATAAATATTTTGGCTATAAAATAAGGATTATGTTATACATTAAAAAATAAAACATTTGCATTCTTTTCCAAATCTTTCTGTAATTTTTTTGTGCTATTCTTCTTCTCAAATACACAGCATTCTGTTTTTGATTTTAAAAAAAATCCGAGAATTGCAGAAACTGGACATTGCACAAACCTTGGTAACACCAACTATCTACCAAGTGGATTTTCTCGTTATTCTCTTTAGACACTTCACGGCAAAATTCTGTATTCCAATAAAAATTTTACTGCAGTTTCTTCCATTGCTGGTAAACTTCACAAGCCCATATTTTAAAATTTAGTTTAAAAAAAAAACGCAATTTGTTTATAAAAACTGTTGGGAATACACTAAAAAAAGAATGCATATGAAAATGACAGCATTACTTGACTGAAGGATTGTTATGAGCATGTCTGGCTGCCAGAAAAATGATTATGTACATGGTTGTCAGAGTTTAGCACATTCTGAAAAGTTGGAATCTTCTACTAAGATGGTTGCGTTAATACATAAGAACCTTTATGTTGTTGCATTAATACATTAAGTACCATTTTTGGATGCTTAAAAATAGTAATGTACCATTTATGATGTAGAGCAAAGTTAAATACAATTATTTCTATATATTTAAACAATGTTTGAATCTTTATAAAATGTCTAACGATCATTCAGATAAGAGCTAATAAGAAAAATTATGTTGAAAATTACTAAAGGTGGGAGAATGGAATTTGCACAATTTAAGTTTCATTAACTACATAAATTTCATTTATCATTGGGAAACACTTTCCTCAGTAAAGGCTAAAAATTAAAAACCGGAAGATTCGATAATCTACCAGAAAATCAGATGTGATGAAAAACTGAAAACGTTAACAGCTATGAACATCTATTATTAATATAAGCAACTTACTCTTATACCAATTACAATATCAGTACCCAGTATCAGTGCTGCCAAAATGGAAAAATTGTTAGTGTCATACCAAAGGGCTGGGTACGATTCCAGAGAAGACATGGATGTAAATTACCTATCCCTTCATATGAGGCAATAGTGGCCCGCTTATTATGTACCTCCTTAGCAAACTAACCACTGCTTCTGGCCTTAGTAGTGGTCAGCATCTATGACTACTTGTACCCACCACTGGGAAAGAAAAAAAATATCAGTATCCTATGTGGCACAGCAAAAGTAATTTCACTTGTTTTCTAAAACTTCTTTTAATGACAGTTAAACCCCTTTTTCCAGATCTTTCAAGAAATTCTTCAAAAATAAATAAAAAAAAAATAAAAAAACCCACTATGTCATCTCCGCTATTTATGACACATACTCTGTTATCTACGCAAGTAATACTATCACGCTCCTGTGAATTTAAATGAAATCAGACAGCATTTCTACAAACATTTGGAGAGCCATTAAGTCATTTTGAGGCAGGAGTGCATGAAAAATGAGCAATGCCTCGCCGGGACTCGAACCTGGACCTCTCAAATATATGCCAAGTGTGCTGCCGTTACACCACGAAGGCATGCAAAAAGGATGGAGAAAATACCTTATATATTCCCCCTTTTAGAGGGCGAATAGGAAACCCAATCGCCAAATCCTGGGGGTCAAGAATCATCATCCACCACCTTTTTTTTAGTTCAGGTACAACTGTAGAGTCATTAGATTTTTTTTATGCTGGAAACCTGAAAACTGAGCCATGCCCTCGTCAGGACTTGAATGTGAACCTCTCAAATACACGCTGAGGGTGCTACCGTTACACCACGAAGGCATGCAGAAAGAAGGGAAAATTCCACAAGACAGTATGAAATAAATGCAAGACATCTGCGACTTAAAAAAGAGGGAGGGGAGTGACCCTTACGGCCATTCTCAATTTCAGTTCCTTTGACAATAATCACTCCCCCCCTCCTCAAATTCACAGCCCACAAGTTGTTGTGACTTATCAATTACTTGGGGAATAAAGAAACCTTCGAAAATTAGTGCAATGATGAAATAATAATACATCATTACAAACAATTAGTTCAAGTTAATTAAATGATTAGTAGTTACATAATGACACCAAAAGTAAAAATCTTTCGTGACTCGCCAACAATTATCTAATAAACCACTGTTGCAACATGACTTATATTTTGGAAAGTACCATTGCAATACAAGGCCAATAAGTTTTTTTCAAATCTTTTTTTTTTTTTTTTTTTTAAATGTTTGACAGAAACTTGTAGTTTTTAGAACATAGTTAATATAATTTTTTCCTGTTATACTGTCTGTTTGGTTTAGCATTTAATCACAGAAATTTTAGGCCTTAAGTCAGTACTTTAATTACCTGCCCCATGAAAAGTATTCATGATGCAACAAACTATTATCATCATAATAGGCAATCCATGACATCACCCAAATGCATTTACATGGCAATCCTGAAATGTGTAGGCAAACAGCAGTTCAGTGCCAACTTCCACCTTTTGAATGTGAATTTTTTCCTTGTAAGGAATCATAATGGCACTGTGGAGTTTGCTGGCTGATAAAGAAGAAAATATTGCAGTTCTTTAGATATATGGCATTTTGCCTAAACAGTAGCCACTGCAAAAATTTGCATTTCATAAAGCTGCACTTCATAACTGATGCAATTTTACAGAACTAAATTTGTAACCCAATCTCAAATTTCTGAAATTCTGTTTTTTTTTTTTTTTTTTTTTTTTTTTTTTTTTTTTAAAGGAAGACAGATTGCCATGTGCATAGGACAACAACAGCATGCACAAGGCCAAATTTGTGCTATTCTTTCATGCAGACTTGTTACACTTGACGGTTACATATGTATTAAATATAAAAGAATTCATAACAAATGCATGTAAGAAATTTTGCATTCAATCTTACTTGTTCTTCACTTAATCCTTCCTCTTTCATTGTTTCTTCAAGCTTCTCATGTCTGAAAAATATGAAAGTAAATATCCAGCATACTCAAATATTAAGAAATTAAAAAATAACAGTACATTAATACCAGGGCTGCGGAGTCGGAATTAGGCAGATTTTTGGGTAAAAGGAGTTGGAGTTGGAGTCATTAAAAACATGTTGACTCCGACTCCAGTTTTTGTTGGACAGTTTGAATTTGAAATGAAATTAAAGTGAATTTTTAAAATAAAAAAATTAAAAACTAAGTTATAATTTTTATTTATGGACTATATACATTAAAAATAGTTATTTCCTATTTTATTGACATATTAATAAATAAATATAAGGGAGGAGGACAGATGTGATATTTGCCATTATTCATTAAACTGATTCATTTAGTTACTTCACTGAAAATCTCATTGGTAAATTCAGGCAAGCAGCAATAGTAGCTGCAACACTGTATTAAAAAATTCATGGCATAAGAAAATAAAATATTCTTACACTTATGTTATTATGGTATAATGTGGTAGTTACTTAAAATTTCAAAATATACAAGCTATTATAATTAGCATAAAAAAGTAAATACATCTTATTGAAATGAAATATCGACTTGCCATATCTAGAAATTTGTCTCTTCAGTCTGTGGCACACAAAATTCTTTAACAGCATCCAAAAACTTTCTTAAATTATCTCAACTAGAATATGAATACTGCCATCGCAACATAAATTCACAAAAATAAGAGTCAAAAATATCCTTTATAATGCCAGACTGCCAGTGGCTTTTCTTGCAACAAACCCATTCAAAGACATCTGAACGATTCTTACATTTGACCATATGCATTTCCTTCAAAATGACTACTTAGTAAAGCTTCAGTTACACACCAGTCAATTAATGCTTTTTTTCCCTTTCGTTTCAAATCCTATAGAAACTTCACAATAATCTCATCACAAACAGCCATTTTATGGTGAACAGCACAAAAGAAGAACAACACACAAAAGAAGGTGTACAGAATGTTTTCCATAACATTCAACTACTCACGTTACCATAAATAAAACAACAATTTGCCAATAATAAAAGGGGCACCCTAAAATATAGGCTAATCCTTAATAATAGTAAGCAATATAAAGTTACACAAAGCATGTGCTTACAGCACATACATGGAAAAACAATAACTCAGGTAAAGTCCATAAACATAAATCAGTGTGTACCGCTAACTATACTAAATCCTGGTGGTCTCAAACTGGTGGCTCACGAGCTGCATACAACCACCCGAACCAAGTTTATGTAGCTCACAAAGACATTTCAGTTATGTATTTGCTGCAAAGATTTCAAGATCTTAGTCATTTGAATTACGAGTTTAAATTATTTTTTATTACTCATTATTTTTGTTATAAAATGAATATGATAATGCCCTCCGAAATCTGTAAGCAGAACTAACTGATTTACAATGCGATATAAATCTTATTCAAAGATTTAAAGATGCAGATTTTATTGACTTTTATTTGCACTTGTCAAGAGATAAATAATCTTCAATTTCAATTTTTCCACTAAGAATACTTGCCTTGTTTAGGAACACATTTATATGTGAGCCATTTATTCCCCCACGGTTAAAATTAAAAAAAAAAAGAACATGATTGACTACTAAGCACCTACAATTCATAAAAATAATTTCTAGTAATTTATTTCTCTCTGACACTACAAACTTTATCAGAAGCAAATCATCAGTAAGTATCAAGCTGTAGCAAGAAAAAAGTTTATAATTATTTACCTAAACATGTGTATTTTTAGTTATGCATTGAATAAAAATTTAATTAGTGAGAATACTATTCTGCTAGAGTGGTGTTGGTTAAAAATGTGCCACTAATTGTTGTAAAGCATAAAATTATAAGATAATACTCATAATAGAGTTTAAAAAAATAAAAAATTAGTTCTATAAAAGTATTTTTTTCTTCATTTCTTAATTCTTAAAGTAAATTTTTCACCTTAATATTTTACATATAAATAAAAAATAACAAAACAAAACGAAATTCAATCTAAACAGGTGGCATAAAATTAAAAATATCATTCAATAGTGCAGAAAAAATTTCAGTTTTTGAATATAATTGATGCCATATAAATTCTATCAAATAAGACTAAATGGTGGCAAGTAATGTTATTTCTCCTTTTCCCCATAGTTTGTGTACGACATCCAGTTTCAAAATCTATAAAAGTATAAATGCAATTTATAGCGAAATGTTCATACTCAGCATTTCTTAATTCCTCTTTCTTGTATCCTTTCCAGCACACTTAAAATGTAATGTTGCCATCTGTTATGTAGCAAAATTAAGCACATTAATTAATTAATGCCTTATTCAAAATTAATTTATTTGTATTCCAAATTATGCTACACAACATTTGCTTTATTTAATATATATGTTAATTTGTTTTAGTATTAATTGGGGTTTTTGTAACTTAAGATTCTATGTTCATATCATTCTTTTTTCTGAACTCGTTTAGCAAAAGGACAGTGGGATCGGGTCATTTTCTGCATATTATTATGATTTTAAAATACTTAATTTGATTTTACTTCAAACTTATACTATCAGAAGTCAAAAATTTTCTTCTTTATGCTCTTTTAATTAACAAAATTTGGTAAGCTACTGGATGTTTTGTGAAAGGGGGGAAGAATTGCGTTTTTTGTTATTTTTAAGCTGCTATGAAACGAGATAAGTTGAAGGCTGCTTGGGACGTCTGGTGGGGTGCTTTGTTGCCGTCCTTGGAGGACATGAGTTGAACTGCTGAATTGAAAAAGTAAGATTTTTTCTACTATTCTCTGCCGGGTGATTTTTGAGGGGGTTCTCCAAATGAGGTGGCTGTACAAGAATGTGGTAGATGTTCACATCGATTTTCACTCTCTTGCTCCTGTTATCTTGAGCTACAAGGCTGCGTGCTTTTTGAGGGGTTTCTTTTCTTTTTTTTTTTTGGTGCTAAAGATGTACAAGAAATGTTCACCTTCGCTTAATAACGCTTCAACTTAATCCTCTAAGTGATGATGCCTACTCTATCGTTCTTTCTGAATCTCGTTGTTCCATCTTAGGCCATCGGATAATTTGGCCGACTTCTTCACCTTGTTAGCAAAGTTTCCAATTACGGTGTCGCCTCGTCTTTTAGTGGTGTGATGAGATGGAACTCTACTTGCTGGAGTTATTCGCTGCGGGAACTTCTTAAAATCTGTGATGCTGAAAGGGCTCACATCTGCAAGTTATAACATTCTTGTCCTGTCCTCCTCATCAGATGTGCCATTTGCTCTAGAATCCGGCTTCCCACGGGTTTCCGCCATTGGAGAGGAGAGGATCCTCGGAAATTACACTATCTTCTGAGCTAGATGGACACATGGGAAGGACGTCACGACAGATAAGTTTTCCTTTCCTTTATATGGTCAGCATTCAA
Organism: Stegodyphus mimosarum; assembly: GCA_000611955.2. Lineage (NCBI taxonomy): Eukaryota > Metazoa > Arthropoda > Arachnida > Araneae > Eresidae > Stegodyphus > Stegodyphus mimosarum. The sequence continues at coordinate 67,233 of KK119764.1, forward strand.
TATATCAACAGCTGTTTAATGTCGTCTTATGTAACTTGTTTAGAAAAACTGTGTAATGGACCCCACTTAATGAATCCTTGTATCAATAGTAATTGATAGTAATATCAATAGTAATTGATACTCATGTGGATGCAACTCCACCAATTTTATTGACTCCAGTTTTCGATGCTTGACCGCATCCCCGATTGTGTATCATGTTATCACTAAGTAGGAGATGCTCGGAAAATTGAAGTTATCTCTTAATAGTAATAAGTGCCTTCATGAAATTGTTCATTTAAAATTTTACTAACCTTCATGAAATTGTTCATTTAAATTTTTACTATTTGTTATCTAAGAGTGTAGAAAAAAATGGGTATTTATGGAATGTGAAATAATTAAAGATGATTTAATTTTTATCTTAGTATTCAATGAATTCTTAAATATTTGCTAATGCTCTGTTTAAGTAATAAATTAAAAGTGCAATATTATGGTGTTCTTATTTTTGTGGAACGATATGTGTATTACACAAGGATGTGAATTAGGTGCATTAGTATTGAGAAATTTTTTTATATTTTTTATTAACCTTACCCATAATAGTTATCATCGACTATGAAAATCAATCTATCTTGAATAGTGTTAAATTTAACAGGTTTTCCCCTCCTGGGAACGTGGTAAAATTGTAATTAATCCATTCTGTTTAAATTTCATACGAAAAATAAATTTGATGAACCTTTAAGGACAAATTTGTATGTACTTTTACTATATTGTCTTGCCTGCTTATGCATAATATCCACTAGCTATCATTTGGGTTGTTCTGGTATTTTAATTTAAAAATCACAACGCAAGCAAAATTTAATTGAATGATATTTATCTAATTTAACTCATTCTGCTCCTTCACATTTTTGGCACAGAACACATCGTCAATGTTTTCCTAAATAGCAGTCATCAACGTTATAGCACAATGATAGGAAACGGTGACCAAAAAACATTCTTTGCTTTACCGGCATAAACCCTCAAATACCCATTGTTCTGGGAAAACACGTCTAACGCTGTTTTTAATTTTTGTGAAGACTTCAAAATAGTTATTCCAATCTATTTTCATACTATGTCTGATTTCGTTTAGAGTATACTGAAGGCTTCCCCTTGGATTATGCTAACTTGTTAATTCATTTATCGCCAAGTTGTTTCATTTATGTTAACCTTAATAGTTGAATGTTATGGAAACCTCATTATGACTTAATTGGTTGTGTAATTGTGGTGAACTTGACTGATGGGATTTGTAAGTGTTGGATATTGGTTAGAAAGTACGTTGCTTATTTTATGGTTTACACGGTAAAATGGCTGAATGTGGTAAGATTAATTTGAAGTTTTTGTACAATTTGAAACGAAAGGAAAAAAAACATTAACTGGCTGGCGTGTAAATGAAGGTTTACTTAGCAGCCATTATAAGTGTCTGTTTGTAGGAAGGAAATGCATACGGTCGAACATCGGAGGATATTGGCACTACGGAGGATATTTTTTACTCTTATTTTTGTGAATTTATGTGGTGATGCCAGTATACAGATTCTAGTTCAGATAATTTTAGAAGTTTTTGGATGCTGTTAAGGAATTTTGTTTGACTGAAGACACAAAATTTGTAAATAAGGTAAGTAGATAATTCCTTTGTGTAGTAAGATGAATTTCCTTTTTTATGTTATTTCATTGTTTCAAATGTAGTTTACTGAGATCATATATTTTTTGTTGGCTGCTCCTTTTGACTTTTTAAGTGAATATAAATTGATGTGTGCATGGACAAAGTGAAGGGAGTGTGCAATTAGGGGATTTTAAGTGAAAACAAGTCGATGTGCACATGGATACAAAATAACAAGTCGAAGAATTACACAAACTCAATGTCCCTGCACTGCCAAAAATGACCAATTTTTGCCAAGGAGCACCTGTAAATATATTTTTACCCCGATTTCTAATTGAAGTTGGTAAAATGCAATCAATGTCGATTCTTGACACCACAGAGATAAAACGAACGGCAGTGAGGAAAGAAAAACAAGAGCCTTCAAACCCTGTTTTGGTTCTCAATCCTTTTTTTTTCCCAGCAAGAATGTATGTAATAGTGCCATATAGGAGCTTTGTTCAAGTCAAAAGTCAACTTCATTGGAAGATTTTGATAACAAAGTCTACTGCTATGAATTATTCCTCTGTACTGAAAGAATCTTATGGCAACCTCTTCATCATTAAGTAAATGGGAAATCGTGCAATCCATCATATTTAAAAAAATGGCGAAAAATGGAAAAAAAAACGAATGACGATATTTCAAACGAGAACTAGAAATCTCGAGCCATGATATTTCAAACATAAATAAAAAATACTCAAAATAACAAGTGACAATATTTAAAACAAAAACTAGAAATCTCAACACGATATTTCAAATGTTAAATTCTCGAGCCACAATATTTGACGTGTTGCTGTAGCATTGTTTTTTTCTCCTTTTTTCTTCATTTTTAACTGACATCGCCCTAACAGAATAATACCTAAAGGAGAGAAAAACACTAGGCTGTTATAATTTATTCTTAAGTTCCCCCCCCATGCAAAATTTTCTCTCAAAATTTAGAAGTCTTCAGAATTTGTTTATGTAAATCAAAAATATTTAATGATTAATTAAACATGTTGTAACTATGTCAAATAAATACCAGTCAGGGAATTTAGTATTTAGTTATCAATAGATCTGAATAACAAAGTGTAACCAGCAAAAATGTCCCACAAGTAACAAACTAGATTTTGGATAGAAAATAAACATGGATTTGAATTTTATTTCCTTTGCAACATTATTATTATTTCTTATGTATGTTATGATAAATATTTAACACGTGAAATTTAAGATTTACTTAAAATATTTTTTATTTTGTTGACAAAAAAGTCTCAACTACCAAATTGTTTTAAGATTATGCATTAGGACGTACACAATTTGAGTTTCAGTAAAGTTATAGAAGCAAAATTATGTAATAAAAGAGAAATTAAAATAAGCATATACAAACCTTGTTTTTCGTTCTATATGTTGTGCAATTAAATTAGAATAATAATTTTCTAGATGAACTTTAGCTTTAATAGCCTTGTCTAATGTGTGCCCGCTAAACTGAATTTGTTCCCCTTCAGTTGCAGCCATTTCCATGAGTTTTAAATCAGCCTAGAAGATAAAAAGAAAAATAAGAGCACTTTAAACCACACTAACTGTGGAAAAAGCTATTAGCTAAAAACACTATCAAATTTAATAAAACTTTTAACTCAATTTTGAAAAGTATGCAAAAACCTAAGAACATGTAATATTTAATAACTTGTAAATGGTAACATGTAATATTTAGTAACTTGTAATTGGCAACACTTGGGATACAGATATAAAAAAATAGAACTATGCTGGTATTGCAGTGCTCTGTGATTATACATTCTAAGATTGTAAATAAATTATTTCTAAAAGCTAAAAGTGTACCCTCATAATTTTATATGTTGTCAGGAGTGTTTTGCTTTCAAAATGGAAAGTTTAAAACCACCAGACCCGATGAAATTTGATGGAAATCTAGCTTCGAATTGGCAGAGATGGCTGCAATCATTTGAAATATATGAAGTAGCTAGTGGATTACATAGTAAAGAAGAGAAGGTAAGAGTTGATACTTTTCTTCATGTAATAGGAATTCGTGGTCTTGAAATATATAATACATTTCCTGTAGAAGAGGGTAAAGAAATTAAGTGAAATTAAAACAAAATTTACGGAATATTGTATTCCTAAGAAAAACATTACATATGAAAGACATTTATTCTTTACTAGAAATCAAACCGCGTCAGAAACCATAGATGATTATGCAACTGACCTTCGAAATAAAGTTAGAACATGCGAGTTTGCACAATTAACGGATAGTTTAATAAAGGATAAAATTGTGATATTAAAGATGATGTAGTGAGAGCAAGATTGTTACATGAAACAGAATTAACATTAGAAAAAGCTCTTGAGATATGCAGATCTGCTGAAATAAGTGCACATCAAATGAAAATCATAAAAGATGAGGAAACTGCTAAAGAAACTAAGTAAACATAATAAGAATACCTACAAAGAGGTAAATACCGATAAACAAAAGACAAAAGTTTGTTCTAAATGTGGAACATCTCATGACTATCGAATGTGTCCAGCATATGGAAAAATCTGTCATAAATGTAAAAAGACAAATCATTTCGCGAATCAGTGTAAAAGCTATATAATAAAAAATGAAGCAGTCAAGGTAAACAAAAAAGATAGACAAATTAAATTAATAAATCACGACTCTGAGGAAGAGTTAGAATTTTATGTTGGCACATTAAACCTTAATTCAGATAACAAGGAAGAGAAATGGACTGTTGACGAAAAGTAAACTAATTTGCAGTTAGATACTGGAGCAATGTGCAATGTTATTTCTAAAAGCAAAGTGAAATTGCTAAATGTTCCGATACAGAAGTCTGAAATTAAAAGATTAGTTACATTCTCTGGGAATAAAATGGATACTTTAGGAAAAGTAGTACTAAACTGCCAATATGGAAAAAATAATTTTGTTGTGGAATTCCAAGTTATTGATTAAAGAAGTACCTTCTATATTAGGATTAAAATCATGTTTGCAACTAGGTTTGATTCAGAAAGTAATGTCTGTTTACACTGAAGACTTACTAGAAGAATACAAAGATGTATCTGAAGGCTTAGGTTGTTTGAATGGAGAATATAAATCCAGTTAAAACAAGATGTAACACCAGTCATTCATCCTCCAAGGAAAATACCCATAGCTATACGTGATAAAGTTAAGAAAGAATTACAAAGAATGGAAAATTTAAATGTTATTGAGAAAGTAAGAGAACCAACTGAATGGGTAAATTCAATGGTCACAGTTGTCAAACCGAACAAAATAAGAATATGTTTAGATCCTAGAGATTTAAATAAAGCTATAAAACGAGAACATTATCCGATGTTAACCATTGACGAAGTTGTCACTAGAATGCCTAACGCAAAACTATTTTCTGTTTTAGATGCTAATAGTGCTTTTTGGCAAATCCAGCTTGACGAAGAAAGTAGTAATTTGTGTACATTCAATACACCTTTTGGAAGATACAAATTTAAAAGATTACCTTTTGGCATATGTTCAGCTCCAGAAATTTGCCAAAGAAAATTAAGCCAAATAATAGAAGGTCTAGAAGGCGTTGAATGTATTATAGATGATATCTTAATATGGGGATCTAATGAAAAGGAACATGAGTTACGACTTAAAAAAGTACTCCAGAGAGCACGAAAAAATAATTTGAAGTTCAATAAGGCTAAATGTAAAATAAAAGTTAATCGTGTGAATTATATAGGGCACGAGTTAAGTGAAAATGGACTAAAACCTGATTTTTCTAAAGTGGAAGCAATTGTTAAAATGCCAGAACCTACAGATGTGCCTTCGCTACAAAGATTTTTGGGAATGATTAATTATTTAGCCAAATTTATTCCTAACTTAACTACTATTACTGCACCATTAAGACAGTTACTTGAGAAAAATGTTCTCTGGCACTGGACTGAAAAGCATCAAAAAGCTTTCGAAACACTTAAAGAATTGATTGCAAAAGCACCCGTATTAAAATTCTATGATGTTAATAAGGATGTAACTCTTTCAGTAGATGCAAGTTCTGAAGGATTAGGTGCTGTTTTACTACAAGAAAACCAACCAATTGCTTATGCTTCCAGAGCTCTAACAAAAAGTCAGAAAAATTATGCTCAAATAGAAAAAGAGCTTTTAGCTATTACTTTTGGATGTTCTAAATTTCATCAATATATATATGGCAAACGTATTACAGTTGAAACTGATCATCGACCATTAGAAAGCATAACTAAGAAACCTCTTTTTAAAGCACCACAGCGATTGCAAAGAATGCTGTTAAATTTACAAAAATATGATCTAGATGTACGGTACAAAAAGGGGAAAGACTTATTAATAGCAGACACTTTGAGTAGAGCATATTTGAATACAACAGCAGAAGATAATGATGAAGATACAGAAATTTGTACACTGATTCCAGCATCTGATGAAAAAATTTATGAATTGAAGAAAGAAAGTGAATGTGATGCTACACTACAGTGCTTAAAGAAATATATTCTGAGAGGCTGGCCAGAAAGGAAACATCAGGTAGAACCTCAAGTCAAAGTATTTTGGGACTACAGAGATGAGTTGACAATGGAAAATGACTTATTTTTCAAAGGAGGAAGGGTAATTATTCCTTTATCTATGCAAAAGGAAATGTTAAATTTAATTCATGAGGGTCATTTTGGTATAGAAAAATGTAAGAAAAGAGCTAGAGATGTTTTGTTTTGGCCACTTATGAACAAGCAGATAGAAGATACAATTTCAAAATGTTTTATATGTAATGAATACCAGAACAAAAACATAAGAGAGCCTATGATACCACATGAAATTCCCAATTTACCTTGGTATAAAGTTGCGACAGATTTATTTGAGATTAACAAAGATGTATATTTATTAATTGTAGATTACTATTCCAACTTTTTTGAAATCTCTAAACTACCGGATACTCGAAGTCAGACAGTGATCAGTTACATGAAATCTCATTTTGCAAGATACGGTATACCATTGATAGTGATATCTGATAATGGACCTCAGTTTGCAAGTAAAGAATTTGCAGAATTTGCAAAGAAATACCAATTTAAACATATAACAAGCAGTCCATACCATCCACAGTCGAACGGATTAGCAGAGCGTTCAGTACAAACGGCGAAGAAATTGTTAAAGAAAGCTCAAGCAGATCATGCTGATCCTTATTTAGCATTGTTAGCTCATAGGAACACTCCAACTAATGAGATGCTAGGATCACCAGCTCAACGACTTATGAGTAGAAGAACAAGAACGGTTCTTCCTACATCTGAAGAATTACTTAAACCTCAAGTTGTGAAAAATGTAAAAGAAAAAATCAACCAAGAAAGAATTAAACAGAAGTCATATTATGATCGTCATACAAAAACATTACCATCGCTAAATAAAGGAGATTGTGTTCGGGTATATCAAGATAATCGCTGGAAACCAGCAGTTGTAGAAGAAGTGCACAAGACGGCTAGATCATATATACTTAGAACAGGTGGATTAGTATTGAGAAGAAATAGAAAAGATATTAGAGAAAACAGTTCAGCTGTTGAAGAGAATATCAGAGGAACAGAACAAGGAGTTAATACACAGAAAACAGATGTAAAAGGATATGACTCCAGATATTCTCAAGGGCAAAGTTTAAAAGATCAACTACCAAACTCTGCTAACTCAGAAACAAGGAACAGTGAGCTAAGAACTAGAAGTGGGAGAGTGATTAGAAAGCCAGCCAGGTATTTGGACTGATTTAAGACTGTTAAAACTTTTGAACTCTTTAAAAAAAAACGGAAGATGTAATATTTAATAACTTGTAAATGGTAACATGTAATATTTAGTAACTTCTAATTGGCAACACTTGGGATACAGATATAAAAAAATAGAACTATGCTGGTATTGCAGTGCTCTGTGATTATACATTCTAAGATTGTAAATAAATTATTTCTAAAAGCTAAAAGTGTACCCTCATAATTTTATAGAACACATTTAAGAAACTTAAGAAACAGTTACAATTTTTTTCCCGCCCAAGAAAAAGCGACAAAAGAGAAAGATATTTTAATAAAGAGTGAAAAATATTTAAATTAAATGTAACAAAAACATTCTAATTTTAGATAAAGTTATTAGCTAGAAACATTATCAAATTTGCATAAAACTTATAACTCAGAATTGAAAAATATGCCAAATCTTAAAAAGTTCGTGATACAAAGTTAAAAAGAAATACTATTTTTCTTTCCCCTCTTCCAAAACATATTTTAATATAATACGACTAAAAAATAATATTCTTTTAAGCTTTACATTCAGCCAAATTACACCGTATATTATATTTGCAATAATTCATTACCTCCAGTTAGACTTTTAAAATAAAGCAAAACAGCTCCAAGCAAATAATTCTTACAATCAAAAACCGAAATTTTGATTAATAATTAAATTTATATAAATAATTATGAAAACGAAAATTACATAAATCTTACGCTGATATAATTTCTTACAAAACTTCCAAACCATAAAATAACAAATACTACACTCAATTGCTAATATGAAAGAAAGACCTATAACGGTAAACACTAGAACGCAGTAAGAATTCAAATTCCTTAAAAATCAGTTAAAAATAAAACATTCCTTCTCGAAAGCACACTGTTTATAAACTACGATAACAAACGCGAATTCCTAACTCCACATACATCACTTAGCAACTAATATCGACAAAAGTGCTCTGCGTGTACATCAATGAAATACGACTTTCGCAGAAACAATAGTCAACACTTGAGATAACGGGCGTAGACAAACGCATTGAACTGCCACATGTATCATTTGCTAAAATTATAGATTACATACAATAAATTTAACAAAAAGGCATGAACATACTTAATTTCAATCGACTAAAAAATATATACTAGCGAATGTATTTCTTTAAATAGGCATTTAAACATAAACATTATACGTTCCCAAAGAAAACAATAACCTTTCTAGAATTAGAATTAAGAAGTGATGCCAAGACTGAAACTGAAACTTAATTTCGAAAATAACGAATAAATTTTCTTTACAATCATTAAATAATGCATAAGTTCAACTTATTAAATTTTAATGAGTACACTAAAAAAGAATTCCTTATTGTTTTAAACGAATTCATGTATATTTAGAGTATATATATGTAATAATAAAAAAAAAA
>KK119765.1:6947-17203 GCA_000611955.2 Stegodyphus mimosarum
TGTAACGAGATTTCATTGAATAACTGTTTACACTCATTTCCATTACTGATTCTTCTGATGTTCGAAGTCAAAACGAGACAGTAATAAAGGGTTTTAAACTCTCCTTAAGTCTCACGTGTTCTGTTCACACTTAAGCGATTATTCGCTTGTTAAGTGTTCGTGGGGTTTGAAGTTAGAACTAAAGATTTAAAGAGGAAACCTCACAACTTTAATACTTCAATAACAAGCATATTATTAAATATTTGACGGTGTCTGCAAGTAGTGCTTCAGTCCGAAGAGCATCTTCTTCTTTTGATTAAAAAAGTTTATATATAAGATAAAAACTGATATTTTTAAGAATGTTTTCTAAATTTCAAACGAAACATTTTGCTCTTTGTTAGGAATTATTAAAATTCTTCGTGTGTGTTTCAACCCGTTAATGAGACTTAGCCTTGCTATGTCTGTTCTTCTCAGATAATTTCGAAGTATGGTTCTATCTAAATGTTTTTTGGATGACAAAATTTTAAATCCTATGCAGAAATAATGCACCTCTATGAAGGTGTAATAAACCACGAGTAATTCATAAATATAATTATAACTGCATTGTAATTACAATAAATATATATCATACAATGTAATTAAAATTGTGGGTATAAGTATTTTGTAAACTGCAGTTATAATGTAGTTATAGTTCTAATTACATCCTAAATGAACGATTTATAATTACAGTTACATCCTAATTACATGATTTCTAATTACAGTTATATTGCAACTGCATTATTAGTAACCGCAATTATATTTTTTAGCTGCGATTAATAACATAAGTAATTTATATTTAATTACAGTGTAATTTCAATTACATTTTAAGTGATTTTCACTTATGATTGCAATTACATTGTAATATAATTATTAATCAGTTATATTAATCTCACACCTTTGTCATCATGCCTTTCAAAATGTAAAATATGTTTGGAGCTGAAAACTGGGAAGATAGTAAAATTTCATTTAACCCTTCAGCAATATGTTCTTAACATTCCTGCGTGATATCGGGGGGAAAAAAGATAGCATGAGGCTCTTTTCGTTGACGAATTCCTGTCTTTCTACTAAAGCAGTTAGTGACGGTTTCTGAGCCAACTTTTCCTACCATAAATCTCAAACAAATCATCACAACTAACGCATTGTGATTGAACTTCATAATATGAGTATTTACTTCCTAATCGTTTAATAACGTTCTGATGTTTTATTTTAAATAAATACCTTTTATAATAATTGTAAGTTTACTGTACTTTCTTCTCTTTCACAAATTTACATATATTAAGTGCTGATGGCCGCAGGGTTTTCTTTCCTTAAATATAAACGTAACCCACACCGTTACCCTTCACATCTAATGGGCCCCCAAAACATACTGTTCAAATTACATAAATGTTTCTATACCTTTTTTGATTTCTAAAAAAAAATATAAAAAATAAGCTAAATCTTTACAGCGGACTATTCAATTTCCTAACGCCTTTTTTATTTGAATGATTATTTAATTCAGAAATAATGTACAAAAAAGTGCCGCAATCATTTTCATTTAAAATTAGCTTATTCAGGCTATGATTTATGATCAGCGAAAAAATTATTAAAGAACTGAGAAGTTAAATTTTAAGATGGTCACGATATAAATACTATGGAATGTCTCGTCCGAAGGAACGATTTCTTCGCTGATTGAAAGTAAGAGATTTTTTTTAATTCTAACACTTGATTATTAAGTTAACAAAATATTTAAATGCATTAATTTAGTCATATCTGTGTAACTTAATTAAGGATTGCCGATTAAAAAAGAATTCTTCAGGCCCTTCTTTTTCCTTTAACATTCAAGAGAAATAAAGTTTCTTCTAAAATGCGCAAATTCATATTTTATTCTACACTGAACCGAAATTTTCGAAAGGAAACGTACAAAAAAAGAATTCATTTTTGTTTAAATAACATTAAAAGTAAAATTTTATCAAGTTATAGAGATATTTCGCGAAACTTTTACGCGAAGTATAATTTGCACCCGTGAGATTTAATACTTTTGAAAAATAAAGAGGCCTCCACATTGCATTTTATTTTGGTCTCGAATTTTCGTAAATCGGGGCCAAATTCGTGCAGATGATAATTTCCATAAAAGCCCCATAATTCCTATAACCTCCGTAATTATTTCAATAGCTTAATGAAATTTCTCAAAGTACATTAACCTTGAGAAACATGAAAATAATGAATGAATGAAATGTTGTTTTAAATTAGAGCTAGTAATAAAAAATTAAAGAGAAAAAGAGAATTCATGAAAACGATATAAATTACTGCGCAATTATACAACGTAGAATTTAAAGTCATTAAATAACCCCTGTGCGTATGCAAAAAAATGAATAACAAATAAAAATAAGTTCCTCAATGGCATTACACCTAAACATCAGGATGTTAACATAAAACATCGAGAGACTTTTTTTTGCCTTTTGTTGATCGTTTATCCTAACGAAGCGAATGAAATTATAAGTAGAAAATTTAAGTGTTGCAGCTCCGATAGCGTTAAATGAAAATTTGCTGTAAATCGAATTAAATCATAGCAGCAAGTAATTAGGCACGTTAATTTCAAATAATTAGATTTTTTGCTAATTCTCTTCTTCATTAAATTGGGCATGGATATATCAGTCAATAATGAATAAAAAATTACAAGCACAAACCATTTCCATCGCAATTTGTGTGGACTGATGTTTCAATAATTCTAAAATGTGACCAAACTGTTTGAGATTTAAGACACATTCTCTATATTTGTAACCTATTTATTTTTGAAGTTATTTAAAAAACATTAAATGTCTTATATGGAAACTAATTCTATAAACATATTTTATGTAAACATATCTTTTTCATACTAAGGATAAAACAAGCGAATGTCATTTGTATTTAAATACATTTTATTGAAATTTAAACAAACAGATATTGACTATATTTAAAAACAGAAATAATCTCACAGATATCTTTAAGGAACATTACTTCAGGGTCTTCCACGTTTCGGAGAGTTTGAGAAATCTGACGAAGATCGTTATCGTTTACGGCCAAATTGTCCGTATGAGAAACGTCCATGTACATACGGGAACATCGAATTTCCAGGTGCTTGTCTAATATTTGAAACATTAGTATTAGTTTGGGCATAGGGAAGAGGGGATTTTTTTTCTTATTTCCTGAGTAAAATTGACATTAGAAGTTGGCAGAGGTAAAGGAGGTACATGGAATGACGTATTTGAAAAGGAATTCTTCATTTTCCCACATGCCTCCCTATTTTTTGAAATTTCGATATCAGTTCCGCCATAACAGAAAGATAATTCTCTTCGTATTCCCGCTCCAAAACAGCTATTAGAAGGACGCAGAGGAAGGTGAGGCGCACGGGATGACATGTTATAGGTAGAATTCTGAGGTCTGATCTGAGTACTATGGGTCTTCCTGAACTGCTGGCTGAATATGCTGACAGACGTACTTCTGACGTCTGAAGTGTTATTTCTGCACACAGAAGACGGAATATTTCGGTTTCCCTCCAAATACTTTTTTTCGAACTCACAGAAGGTTTTCTTAATTCATGAGACAGCAGATGCTCTCTGTCGGAACATTCGAAGCTAGATCCAGACTGAAAAATACTAAACACGTTTCTTTGTTCATATGGTGTAAGTTCGACATCACTTGCCTTGACCTGTTGAATTTTCCTCTCTATCGCTTTCATCGTGTCCTCTCTTGTGCTTAGCTGAAGTTGTATCATCTGTTCGTTTATTTTTCCTCCATTCATTGCGATGGCGAGACGGGCATCCTGATCCCTGTTGAACACAATGAAAGCTTCTTCCCATTCTCCATCAAAAATCTGAGCATGGACGGTCGATAGCCCGGAAAAGTAGGCTCGTATGTCGGAGAGACCGGCTGAAAGTGTTAAATTCTGCAATCGAATGAAGACATACATCCCTGCGAAATAATAATATATCGTTAGAATTCATCATTCTAGAAAACTAAACATGTTCAAACACAAAAAGGAAGCACTGGAAATATTAATATCATATAAAAATTAGATCAGATATACACATCTGTGTTTTCGAAAGACACATCTGACATATTCAACATTCACTCCCTTGCTTATAAGAACTTATATGAGAATAAACGTATTCAATGTTATTTAGAGCGGCGAAATATAGGTGAATTTATGGTAAAATAGCTGAACACTTAACATTTTGCCACATCACATCTGAAGTGTCCGATGTCAGGTATACTTTCATTATTTTTCTCACATACGATATGAATAGTGGAAACATTCGTTTAGAAGTCTCTAAGTAAATGCGGCGCGCCACGCAGAAGCTCTCGAATGCTTATTCATCAATATTTAAAAATAAAATTCTTACTCAGAATCAATCAATGCCAACAAATGTCCAATGAAAAGCATAAATGTTCTCAATCGTAGAAATACTGTGATTTTCTTATTGGTAATTCCGCGCGATGAAATACGAAGAAATATATTCATGAGAATGCTAGTCACATAATGTGCTACGGTAACATAATGAGTAAAGAATCATACTCAGAAAGGCAGTTAAGAATAATAAAGGCCATAGAATTATTCACTTCTAGACGTGTGTAACCTTACTTTATGTAATTTCTGTATTGTATTTACTTTAAGTATTATTTAATTCTGTATACTAGTTGTTTATTTATTGTGTATATTTTATGTATTGTGTGCAGACGTGCTATAACCGCACATTTTTATGCAATATCACACTAAACCACATAAAGTACGCTTGCACATTGTGTCTAACAGTCCCTTATGTAGTTCATGTTTTGTGTGCACTTTATATATTGTGTATAATAGCCTGTACACAATATATAAAGTGTACATAAAATATGAACTGCAATTACTGTTGCGTGTGTACGGGTTCGTAATGGACTGAATGCACAGGTCCTTAAAAAGTTAATAAAATTTATTCTTTTCACAAGAAATAAAACAAAATGCTGAAATATTTTTTCAGAGATATTCGTATATAGTGTCACAATAAACGTTAAACAGAACTCAATTGAAAACAGAGAAAGTTAATCGAATCTGACAGCGAATTCGCTACAATTAATAACAGCATTAAGTAAACAAATAGTTCGCTTAAAACAACAGCAACTGAGCTGAAGTGTTTTAATTCGGCTTTCATGAGCTTTTTAATTATTCACGAGAACATTCTGGTAAAAATCTATTTTCTCGATTTTTCTGGATGGCAGCAGCAATTACGAGATATTTATTTATTAAATATTAAATGCACTCACTCTCGTATTTTTACTTTTACGACGTAGCTTTCTCTTCAAAAATCATCTGCGTTGAACGGAAAAATAAAGCAATTTTAATTACAATTCTTAATAAATACGAAATCCGTAACAGTACTTATCTACCACAGTAATTGAGATTTTCGTATTGCGATAGATCTCAGTATATTTGCTGTTATGAATATTAAAAATTTCAGGGTATTCGAATATATAAAGGCAATTTAGGGCTACCTGCTTAAGAGCAAAGATGCCATGACTGGGAACGTTTTAAAGGAACTGGCTCTTAATCACTTTAAACTGAACTACAATTTATGTATATGGATTAAAGATAGTTAAATTAAACCAACTGCTGCCATACATTGCCTGCAGCTTGTTACAATCATACAATCACTGGTTAATAAACTCACCCGCTTAATCCGTTCAAACTTCCAGTAACCGGAACAAATAATCCTAAAAAATAGTCAAACTGCCCTTTATTAAACGCATTTCTGCCGCATATATAACTCAGATTGGCAATAGATTGATACTTTAGTTCCAAAATATCCTGCATGTACCTGTCAAAGCTTTCCGTAGTTTATCCATTCGCTATTACATGTGGACCGTGGCTTGTAAATAAAAAAAAGGCATTGCAATAAATGAGGGTTATAACGGTTGGCGTGATTCATTCTTAAAACGGAGCATCTGCTCTTGGTCAAATGATGCGAGAATCGCAAAACTATAAACATTTTTTTCTTACAGGTAGGTCATATTACATAACGAACTTTAGTTAGGAACTTGAGAAGCTTATCTGAGCTACCATGTAGCTTAAAAACTCTCTTAACTTTTTATTTTATTTTTTGTTTGTTTGTCAGTTCATTAATAAATTAGGTTTCGTCTTTGAACTCTTTCCTGGTGACACAGTAATTCCTCTCCGGTTTAGACAGGCACTTGCTCCAGTAAGCCACTACACGTTCTTGACCCTCTATTTCTCGAGACAAAACAGCGCCATTACTTTCATTACTCGCGTCCGTGCCTCAAATTCTTTTGTCCACACAAACTTTTGCTTGCTCTCTGTCAGCTTGTGAAGGGGTCTTGCGATGGAAGAAAATTCCTTCACGAATCTCCTATAGTAGGTGTAAAGCCCTAGAAAGCTTCTCAGGTGGGGAACATTTTCGGGACGTCTGCAGTCTTTAACTGCTGACACTTTTTCAGGATACGTGCGCACATCTTCAGCAGAGATGACTTGCATTTAGCGGGACTCAACTTTAGATTGGCTTCTTTCAGTTTCTGAAGCACCTTTCTAAGATTTTCCAGATGTTCTTCGAAACGCTTTCCGACGATGATGATGTCATCCAGTTATATCAGACAGGCTTTGTAGGAAAGACCTTTTAAAACAGTCTCCATTAGGCGTTTGAATGTAGCCGGCGCATTACATAGTCCAAACGGCATCACCTTGAACTGCCAAAGTCCTTGCTCTGTAGTAAATACCGTCTTTTCTCGGTCATCAGGATGTAATTCTACCTGCCAATATCCACTCTTTAAATCAAGTGTCGAGAACCACTTGCTTCCAAAAGAGTGTCCAGAATGTTATCAATTCTAGGAAGAGGGTAACTGTCTATCTTCGTAACCTCGTTCAACCGGCGATAGTCAACGCAAAATCTGGTTGACCCGTCTTTCTTCTTCACCAGGACTATGGGAGATGGCCAGGGACTGGCTGAAGGCTCGATGACATTGATTTCTTGCATGTCCTTTAAAATGTTCGTACCTCTTCCTGTTTCGCAATCGGCAGACGTCTTGGATGTTGCTTGATTGGTGGATGATCACCAGTATCGATTCTATGTTGATCAAACTGGTTCGACCCACATCAGAAGACGAGGGGAAGAAAACATCTTGAAGATCTTTAATGAAACGCTTGGCAGCATTCCTTTCTTCATCATTTAACTGCGCATTCTGCAATAACTCCCATGCAATGCAGTCTGAAGACACGGTTTCTGAGATGTTACTTTTCTTTAAACGCGGTTACTGGAGTACATACTGCAACCACTTCCTCTTTCTTAATAACTCTCGCCTTGTCAGCTACAATAGCAACTGCAGAACCCTGTCATCAATTTGTTGTTCGATTTGGTGTTGCATGACAGAGATCCTTCCTTCGATTCGTTGTTCTACAGCAGAAACTGTTCCTTTTATTTATTCTTTTACAGAATCAGCTCTTTCTTCTATTTATTCTTTTACATAAGAAACTTTTTTTTCGATGTGTTCAGCTTTATTTTCAACAGCGTCAATTCTGCCTTCCGTAGCTTCGAATTTGTTTTCTATTATACAGGTGATTTCTCTTTTCATTTCCTCTTGACGAACTTTCATTTCTTCCTTAATAGAAATTTGACCAGCTTGCATCTTTTCTTGAACAGCCTTCATTTCTTTCTTAACAGATTCCTCCATCTTTTCTTAAACAGCCTTCATTTCTTCTTTAACGGAAACTTGACCAGCTTTCATCTCCTCTTTAACGGAATCTTGGCCAGCTTTAATTTTTTCTTTAAATGCAGGAAAGGCTGCCATAAATTGTGTTAATTGTTCTTCCCTCGCTCGTGTAATTGATATTCAAAATTCCAATTTCTGACATCAAAAATTGTTGCGTGCGTACGGGTTCGTTATGGATTGAATACACAAGTCGTTAAAAAGTTAACAAAATTTTATTCTTTCCACAAGAAATAAATCAAAATGCTGAAATATTTCTTCAGAGATATTCGTACAGTATCACAATATCTCAAACGTTTACCAAAACTCAATTCAAAAACAGGGAAACTATTTCTATCTCACATCGAAATTGCTACTTTCAATAACAGCATTAAGTAAACAAATAGTTCCCTTAAACAGCTACAACTACAACTGTAGAAACTATAATTACAGGAGCCAGATGGCGCTGTGCGTCTGACTTCCTTTTGAGTTAAAATCTAATTGCGATTGAGATTGCGAAGAATGATGAACTATGAAATGTTAAGTGCGAACTCTATATGTAACTCTAATTATAAGTGTTTTATTTTCGTCGTGTATTGTTAGTGTCGTCAATAAAATTGGATAGAATATTGTATTGAATTGATCTCGTCTGACAGGTAAGAAGCTTTGATTATTTTATTTGCTCGAATTGTTGAATTAGAATTCTAAAGCGAAAGCGATTTTTAGATTTAAGTGTTATCATCTTTTTTGGTGCCGAAACCCGGGAAGTTGTTGGACAAGTTTTCTGGTTTCCCTTCCCAGAATAATTTAGTTGTATACATTCCATTTTCATACTTCAAATTATTTTCGAACTGAGAAATAAATTCCTCATTAAATTTGAAATTACAACTGTCTATATCATCTATCCCCATTGAGTCTAACTTCCAAAATTTTGTTAGGTTTTCATTCAATGTGGCGCAGCATTCAATTTTCATAATAGAAATGTTCTGATTCGAATTTAAATCTGATGGAAAGATTCGACCCTGAACAACCCTTCCGAACAGAGTGTCAATCAAATACAAAGATTTGTTTAATCGTTCCTTTTCTCCTGAATGTATATCCCAAAAGTATTGTGCTCCAATAAGCAGAGACAATTCATTGCCTAACGACTTACTTATGTTTGACAACGAAATGTTCTTTTTCATAAGTAACTGCTTTAGTTTATTGTGTGATACTTTAAACTGCGACCCAGAAATACAGTCAGTCAAAAGTGCCTCAATGATTATTTTCTTTTCCGGATCATTTGAATTACAAAGAGTAAACTGTACTACATCATATGTTTTCTGTATTGGCACTCTAGAACCGAAAGTATAAACCGCTAGACTTTCTTGCCTAATAATCGGTAATTTCATTTCTACCGCTAATTCTTTTTTCAAAAAACATCTCTGTGACGCATTATCCAATAAAATATTTACCTTTTTATTTTTAGAACTACCTATTAATACCGCTGAGCAAGTTTCAAGTAGTATTTCGCAATCGCATTCATTTATACATGCAACCGATGAGAGAACCTTTTCCACGTCGACGCTGTGACCAGACTCCAGTGAGGGGGAGGAAGCGATGACGGGTTCATCGCAGATCAGTTCGTTATGCATCCTGTGTTTACAAATTCCACAAACATTTTTTAATTTGCATTGCTTATATACATGTCCTTTAGAAAGACAGGAATAACACATACCATTTTTTCTGAGAGATAATTTTCGCTGTTCGATTGATAAGGGACAAGAAACAGAATCATGATCAGTTTTGGGTTTTGTACAAAATATACATTTTTTCACATCAACAACAAATGCAGACGATGTAGGAAAGTTCGAATTTAATTTATTTTTCCCGCTGTAATCAACTTTATTTTTATTAAACCTTCCATATTTTTATTAGGTTTTTGTATAGAATTAAATTTAGTTTCCAATCGCGCATCTGAAGTGCTTGAATTAAAATCTCTACTTAATTGCTCGTTACGTTCGCGACACTGAATTTCTATCTTTAAAAATTCCAATAAATCAGATATTTCGTTTTCATTTTTTGAATGTGTTCTGCGAGAAAATTCTAATGATAAATCTTTGGGTATCGATTTTAACAACACTGGATACAATAGACAACTATAACTGTTAGGATTTATTCCGTTATTTTCTAATCCTCGAATATGTGTTTCGCATTCTGAATAAAGTCTACGCATCGATACAATATCGTATGATTTTTGTACTGGTCTTATATTTAAAAGTCTTGACATATGTGCATCTATAATAATATCTTTTCGGCCAAATCGTTCTTTTAGTATGTTCAAGGCAATTTCATAGTTTTCAGAGCTCAAGGCTAAACCGCGTATAGCCACCTCAGCTTCGTCTGTTAAGTACGATTTTAAATAACTAAACTTCTCTACATTACTAAGACTCGTGTTTTTGTGGATAGCTACTTCAAATTGAGAATAAAATTCATTAAACCTTAATATATTGCCTTCGTATTTAGGTATTTGCAAGCGTGGAAGTTTTACTGTATTTTGTTGCTCA
>KK119765.1:19328-62881 GCA_000611955.2 Stegodyphus mimosarum
GCTTAATTTTGATTCTAATTTAGTCAATAGGAAAATGTTAATTAAAAGATTTAATTATCGAGAAAGATTGGTAAGTATGTTTTGGAATAAATGGAAAAAAGAATATCTTTTGATGTTAAGATCTCTTCATTGTGTCGAGCCGACAGGTAAAATTATTGAATTTAAAGTTAATGATATTGTATTAATTAATGATGATAAGTTACCTAGACATTTTTGGAAATTAGGAAGAGTGGTAGCAGTATTTCTTGGCAGAGATGGAAAAGTAAGGTCTTGTGAAATTAAAACAGGTACATCAATTATTAAACGACCTGTGCAACTTTTATATAATCTCGAAATCAATGAATAAGTTTGTTTTTTATGTTTATTAATTTGTACTATATTTACAGGATTATTCCAGCTCTTTGATGAAAGTGCTAACATGTTAAAATTTGTCAATTTACTATTCATGTTATTCCTCGTTACAGGTAACTTTGTAAATTGTTTAAATGTGAATGATTTTGTTTATTTAGTTAATACGTGTAGTTTCTTTTATATGTTTTAATAGTTTGAATTGAACATTGTAAGAAGTTCCATTGTTTAAAATTGTAATAGTGTGAATTTTGAATGAAGCCCTGGTCATTCGGGGGACAGTGTGTAGAAACTATAATTACAGGAGCCAGATGGCGCTGTGCGTCTGACTTCCTTTTGAGTTAAAATCTAATTGCGATTGAGATTGCGAAGAATGATGAACTATGAAATGTTAAGTGCGAACTCTATATGTAACTCTAATTATAAGTGTTTTATTTTCGTCGTGTATTGTTAGTGTCGTCAATAAAATTGGATAGAATATTGTATTGAATTGATCTCGTCTGACAGGTAAGAAGCATTGATTATTTTATTTGCTCGAATTGTTGAATTAGAATTCTAAAGCGAAAGCGATTTTTAGATTTAAGTGTTATCAACAACTGAGATGAGGTGTTTAATTCGGCTTTTATAATCTTTTTAATTATTTACTAGAACATTCTCGATTTTTCTCAGTTTTTTCTGGATGGCAACAGTAATCACGAGATATTTATTTATTAAATATTAAATGCATGTGCTCTTGTATTTTTACTTTTCCGAGGTAGCTAAATCGTCTGCGTTACACGGGAAACCGTAACAATATAATAAATAATGAACGTGTAACGTGTGTTAAATAAGATCTGAATGACTTCATTAAGAGTTCTCCAATTCCGGTAAGATATGTGCGTAGCCTCCGTGGCGCAATCGGCTAGCGCGTTCAGCTGTTAACCGAAAGGTTGGTGGTTCGAGCCCACCCGGGGGCGACGTTTCTTTTTTAAAGAACTACAAAGGAAAAGGGCGAATTCATTAGAAAGGTGACATATATTTTCAAAAAGTTAAACAAAATGCATATTTTCATAACACTAAAGCGAAATTACAACCTGATCTTGGTACGCACATTTTAATTAAACGCCTGAAACGATTTCAAACTAAGCAGGTCTATTACGTAAAGAATTAATCCCTCAGGAACTAAAGATAGAAAATATAATATCCGATATTTAAAATGATTTCTTTCAAAAGGGCAGAATCAAATGATTTAAAATTTTTTAAACATAAATACGCAGAAAAAAAAATATAAATACTTCTAAGTGCTCAAAGAGAAAAAATAGGAAACTTTAGAAAGAAGAGGTCAGATTCATTCTCTTATCTACTTTTTCAGAAAATATAGCAAATTATTTCTATTTCTTATTTAAATGTATGATTTTATTTAAAAATTGAAATAAATAAAATTAATAAACATAAATCCCATATATGGTTATGTTAACGGGTTTAGCGTTAACCTTAAAAGTACATCATTAAATTACTGTTGGACTGTAGGTAAAATATTCCTTTACAGAAATAAACAGACTTATTTTTATTCTGTGTCACTATCCATGCTTAAGGTAAATCTTTTTTCTTCTTTGCGAAGCTTTTTCTTTTATTCGATAAATAGCCTGCAAAGGAAAACTCAAAGATTGAAAAGCATGAACTAATTTAGAGACTCATAGCACGAGCATTTATTAGCTCAGCTCTTTAAAATATTTTCTGCAGCTTTGAGTTCAATAATTGAAGAATATTTAATGATATTTTATTAAGAATATTCGATTAGTTGTTAATGAAAATAATGTTGCCTTTTTAGGAGAGGAAGTAGAGCAAGACTGTTTCATTTTTTGAGCTTTCCCTTTCTTAAATTCAAAATAAATTTAAGTAATAAAGAAAAAGAAGTCTGAAAGCTTTCAGATTTTATCCGCGGCAGTACGTAATTTTATTGCACATGATCTGGAATATAAACATAGTTGAGTCATCCACTAAAAACAAACTGCTAAATCACAAAAATAAATTATGTGTTCGGCTATTAATACTGTTTTTAATACTGTGTTCGGCTGATACCTAACATCTATGTGTTTAGTTCTTTGATGATATTCTGGGTTTTTAGTCAGATGAACAACACTTGCATTGTCAATCTGTAGTGATGGGGTTACTTTCAGAGGAGCTATGTCTTCGAATAACCACTTCAGCAATTTTACATCTTTATTAGCTTCACTCGCTGCAACATATTCTGCTTCAGTGGTGCTTAACGAAACGCACTGTTAGCGTTGTCTTGTCCAACTGATAGCTCTGCCACTGTATTTAAATACTATGCCAGACACTGACTTTCGAGTACTAGGATCATTCGCATAATCAGCATCACAATATGCTTCCAGGATTCCAGGTTTAAAGGTTCTTTGGAACAATAATCCAAAATTAATTGTTCCTTTAACATATTTTAAGACTCTTTGAATCATTAACCAGTGTCACTGATCAGCCTTCTCCAAAAATTGTGAACAAAATGATACTGCAAAAGTAATGTCTGGTTGAGTAGCCACAGCCAAATACATAAGACTACCAACTGCTTCTCTCTAAGAATTTTCTCGCAATTTATCCAATCATCATCAGCTTTTCCTGCAAGCTGACACTTCTCAACAGGTATAGAGACAGGATTTGCATCCCACATATTAAACTTCTTTAAAACTTTGGTGGCATAGTTCGGTTGGCCAATAAATATATCACCATTACTTAACCTTTTTATCTCAAGACTCGAGAAAAGTTCAG
This sequence comes from Stegodyphus mimosarum, assembly GCA_000611955.2. Taxonomy (NCBI): domain Eukaryota; kingdom Metazoa; phylum Arthropoda; class Arachnida; order Araneae; family Eresidae; genus Stegodyphus; species Stegodyphus mimosarum. Next base: position 22,440 of record KK119765.1, read on the forward strand.
CATCTTTATAGATTACTTTAAATTCTCTTTGCAATTCCTCAAAGGCATTGACTTTAAACTTAGGTGTAGTGGCAACAAGCCCATCATGAACAAATAATGCTAGTAACAACTTTTTTTCTTCGTCCACACTGCAAAACAAAGCTCTGATCACAAAGTCCAACCGCGCTGCTCGGTTAATGTGGTGCGAAGCACATCGAAATTGGACCGTAGATCAGTGGAAACGGGTTCTTGGGAGTGACGAATCAAGGTTCACCCTTTACCGTTCAGATGGCAGGGTCTGGGTCTGGCGTCTACTTGGAGAACGTCTCCTGCCAGAATGCATTGTGCCAACAGTTAAGTTCGGCGGAGGTGGAATTATGGTCTGGGGGTGTTTCTCCTGGTATGGGCTGGGACCCTTGGTCCCCATTCATGGTAAGCTCAACTCCGATGCCTACTACACTATTTTGGATGACAATGTGCTTGCTACGTTGTGGCAGTTTTACGGGTTGGACCCCTGTTATTTTCAGGACGACAGTGCCAGTTGTCATGTTTCGACGTTAACCAAGGCTTGTTATGGTGCCAATGGAGTTCATCGAATGGACTGGCCTGCCCAGAGTCCAGATCTGAACCTTATCGAGAACCTCTGGGACGAGTTGCATCGCCGAATTCAGGGGTGCACTACCCGTGCAAAATCGGTGAAAGAACTTCTATGTCTTCTCAAAGTCGAGTGGAAGAAAATGCCACTAGCTGTCATACAAAGAATTGTGGAAAGTATGCCCCGGAGGGTCCACGCTGCAATTACCTCTCGTGGAGGCTCTACCAACTATTGATTTTGAATAAAATTTGTTTTTCTTTTCTATCACAGGTGTAAAAATACTTATTGGTAGTCAGTGTATATGTCTTCATCTATACAAAAATGCAGTTTTGACATCAAATTGTATCAAATCCAGACCTTCATTAGCAGCAACACTAATCACAGAATGAATGGTTTCAAAACGTACCACATAACTAAACGTTTCACAGTAATCGATGCCTGCTTTTTGGGGGAAATGTTTAACCACCAACCGAATTTTAAATCTATCGATGTTCCATTTGCATGACATTTCACTTTGTAAACCCATTTATTTGAAATAGCTTGTCTGCCCTCTGGGAGATCAGTTAAGTACCATGTTTTATTTTTTGATAAAGATTTCAGCTCTTCATCCATTGCAGCCTGCCATTCCAAAGCATTATCCGAATTTATAGCTTGGAAATAATTATCTGGTTCTACATAACAACATTCGATCAATCTTTCAGGTGCTTTTAGGTTTTGTTAATTTCTCAGCTGTCTTTCCGATTTTAGGTCCTCATTAGGTGGTTCTGAATTATTTTCCTTTTCATTGGTGTCTGATAAGGAAGGTTGTGCATTGATAGGCTGTTCAGGATTTGATATATAATACAACTTCAGGAGTAAACACTACTTCTCTAGTTCTTTTTACTTCTCTTGTACCTCTTACCCATACCCGATAAACATCAACATCATCTAAATAACCAACCAGTATTCCTTTCTTACTTCACTCCACTTCTTTTGCTTCTGTTTAGGCACATGAATAAAACACTCTGTACCTATAACTCTTAGGTGATTAAGTCTTGGAGTTCTGCCACAAAACAATTCAAATGGAGACTTGCCATCTACTGATAAGGTTTCAGCACGATTTAATATATATACAGCAGTATTAACCAACTCAGCCCACAATGACTTTGGCAGAGATTTAGCAATCATTATTGTTCGAGCTAAATCAACAAGTGTTCTATTTGTTCTTTCAGTCGTTCCATTTTGCTGGGGGGTATAGGGAGTACTGAAGCGAAGCTCTGCTCCCATACCTCGCAAAATATTCTTAAAGTCCTAGTTTATATACTCCAGTCCACCATCACTTAAAACTGCCTTGATTGGTTTCTCTGTTTGATTGTGAAAAAATGTACAAAATTCTTCGAACTTAGCTACAATTTCTGACTTATGCTTAAGAAAAAAAGCTTTTCTGTACTTAAACAAATCATCTGTAAAGCATATTAACAACAAGAAACACCTATGGATTCTTGTTCCATAGGCCCACAGAGATCAGTATGAATGAGTTCACCAACCTCTTTAGCAATTTGTTGACGACTACAGAAATGCAACATATGATGTTGTCCTAATATACAGGCCTCACAAAAATCACTATCCAATTTTATTTCGTGCCCACCAGTGGCCGAGCGGTAAAGACGCTGAACACTGGTAGTTCGGTCCGAGGTTCGAATCCCACGAACGGGCTGGATGCATGGGCGTTTTCGTGGTTTTTCCCATGTGTAACGTGTATACGAGCCAGTTCCCTTAGAAAGTCCTCCCCGAAGGCATCCCTCCCTTTAGGCAGATAGCCCTCGTGTGCTTTGCCATAATTTAATAACCTAACCTAACCAATTTTATTTCAATGCCATGGGATTGTAATATCTATTTAACATGTTGTTTATATAAATGTTCTAGCCTTTCATGCCAGAATTGAAGAAAATTTGTTTTACTTACCTGTACTTCAGGAGGATGCACAACACTACACTCAACTTCAGGAGACACAATTTTGCACATAACTTGAATAAATTACCACAGCGATTTCCAACAGCAACAACATTTTTGAATTTCAAAAATTCACATTTATCATTTGACATATTAAACTCGCATCCATGATCTAGCGCCTGCCTTACAGAAAATTTGCACCATCAGGGGCATACAGTATGTTTTCCACGAACTCTGTACTAACATTTTAAGTAATACGACACCATGACCATAAGCTTTCATTGTTCCATTATTACTAACTCTTACTTCAATTGGATGCTCAAATTTTGTATATGATTGAAATCAGTCAATTTTGTTTGTAATATGCTGAGTAGCTGCAGTGTCGATTACCCATGTATTATTATTAGTCACAATAAAACAATCACTAATAAAGGCTTCCCCATAGTTGGACTTTTCATCCCGTTTGACTGTCATGCAATTATTTTTCTGATATTTACAGTCCCTTTTAAAGTGACCCTTCTTACCACATTTAAAACACTTATACTGTTTTCTCTGTATGTTAACAGGCCCATTTTTTCTTGAAAATGTTTGTGCGCTTGGAGTTTTTTCAACAGTATCTTTAGCCATTAAAGCAACAAGTTTACTGTCCCAACATGGCTCTGACTTCCTTCTCTGCTCTTCAGAAATTAGCAGTCCCTTTAATTCCGGCAGTATTTGCTGCTCTTCCGGCCTTTCACACCAAGCCATTTTTAGTGGCTCAAATTCATTACAGAGAGTTTCTAATAGTTTGCTCATAATTACAAAGTCCTCTGGTTTAATTTCTAAATCGTGCATTTGTGACACCAGACGTTCTAATTTGGCTACATGCATGGCCATTGTATCTGTAGATCATACACAAATGATGAAAACTGCAACTGGCATGCATACTGTGCTTCCTTATTTTTCTGTTCAAGCAATTCATGCATCTTCACCCATATTTCTCTTGCGGTTTTGCACATGGAAACTAAATCACAAATTGTTGAGTCTAATGTCTGTGAAAAAATTCCACGAGCAGCTCTATTACCCTTGTCAAACTTGGTTAATTCTTGATTGTACTTATTCCGGATTTCAAGGGCAACACCTTCGGTCACCGGCTCTGGTTTGACTATTTCCCCAGAACACACTTCGAAAGCTCCTTCTTTTTTTATAAGTAAACTTTCAACCATCCACTTAAATCGCACCCAATTTTGTGATCCTATAAGTTTTTCTGTAGTAAATACTTTCATGATTACAATAAACTCGTTTTCACTTCTGAGAAATTCACATGGTTAGGCTTACCAATAAAATTTCTTATAATGCTAATAAAGTCATACAGGGCCCATAACTTGTTAAAGTATTATTCAGACAGTGATGCAGAGCACATGAAAACTTAATTTATTCAACATTATATAACCAGGAAAGCATTTATTATCTTTTTACAAAGTATGAAGCGAAGACAAGCGGTAACATTACATTTCAATTTCTTTAGAACAGTGTTTTTTTAACTACAGCAGGATGTTGCCAAATGAATTATACATTGTACATGCAAACAAAAACATAAAATAAATGCATTAAATAAATTTGAGTTCATAATATTAACAATTAGAAATATTTTAAATTTGCATTTTAAATAAATAAAGTTATGAGTTGGCTATGTGCCAACACTGAAGCCTGTGAGTGTTTTCTAGAACAAGAATTCTTTAAAATTCTCAAATAAGATATTTAAAAAAAATATTTATATAGTTTTCATAAAAATTTGCATAGAATCATTCCTCATTAATCTATTAAATTGTAAACCTTTTTCTAAACCAACATTTTATTTTAATTATATACATACAGAACCATTTCACACGTCTGTTTGTGAGGTCATATTCATGGGCCACAGATACTTTAAATATATTGTTCAGTTTTTGTTATATGGAGATGTTAAACATTTTGTGACTTACTTTTGTGAGTATTGACTTTTCCCAACTACAGAAATTGGGAAAGCCTATAAAAGCCAGTTTTGTAAATTTTACAAAGTGGATTTTTTTTTTAATTTAAAAAATGATAAAACATGTAAAATATATTTTTGCATTTGGAAGTATATGTAAATGGCTGAAAAAGTCACATTAAGACTTTAGTGTATATGGCATTGATCTTCATTTCAGTAAGGTATGATAGAAATATTCTCCTAAATCTTATACACAGGCAATGATTTTCCACATTTCTATGATACAATATTATTGTTACATCTGATTAAATATGATACTGAAGCAATTTGTTGTAAAATCTTTAATTTACATATCACTAACGTGGTCCTGAAATTCATCTTGACAAACTAATAAAACAAAGCACAGTTTGCTTTCACATTTTTTATAAAAGAAATGATAAACTATCTATTCCGTATACCCTTTTGATCCTAATTTAAAAAACTGAAATGATGAAAATTATGAATTTTTAATAAATTCAGTAGAATTACAATTACAAAGAAAATTGCAGAACTAACTGAATTATAAGAAAACAGATATGAAATATAGATGTTATTGAATTATAGGAAATAACGTGATTATTGATACCAAAAATTTCAAATACCTAATTCGAACAATATCTACTGCTATTTCACAACTGAAGGAAAAACTTTCTTAATAAAAATCAAAACTATTGTATCCCATGAAGATATTATTTCAACACAGCAAAGCACATTATATGGCTATTTGCCTAAGAGCAATGGCTTTGTGGAGAACTTTCTAAAGCAAACTGATTTTTTTTACACATTATATTTTATGCTGATTCAACAAATAAATAAACAGAATTTTTCTAAAAAGAATTCAGTGTATAGGATAAAAAATAAAGAGAGAATATGTAATAGAATTGCATATGAGTTTTAAAAAAAATTAGATTTTCAGTGAGGAAACCAGTTTAGATTAAAAATATTTACTTGTCTTTTAAAAAGAATTTATGAATAAAACTATTTAATTATGCACGTAATCGATGAACTTTCTTACTATTTTTGTTGAAAGTACATATGTATAAAAAAATTTTTAACATATCACAAATTATTTTGTATACATGCTGCATCATTTTAGATTTTCTGCTCATAATAATTAAATTTCATATACTTTTAGTAGGAACCTGATAAGTTTTGAATAAAAGATCTATTTTGCAGTTGTTTTCTCTTGTACAGTACGGCCCACAAGAGTAAACTGCCTTCAATAAGGGTACAACACTCTTTAGAAAAGGTTGCAACCTCCATCATCTCGCTGTTTAGTGACTGGATATCTTCCAGTTAAGTAGTGCTCCTGTTTTATTTTACCTTACAATTCACTACCTTGCATACGGTGTCAGAAAGATGATATCAATCTTGCACAAGAGGCAGGACACATTTCATGGGTCCCGCTGTATTTTCGATACTTTTTAGAGAAGTATTATTAAATTTTGGAGAATTTGGTATTTTTGTAGAAGTATTATTAAATTACCATATTATCAGCAAATCAGTTTTAAAAGACAATTTGAATTACTGCTAATTAAAAAAGAAGGTAAATTGCAATCAGGGGTACTCCCCAATTCCTACCATATATTTTACTGGTGTGATAGTCTGCATATCAGTGCAGCTCACCAAAGATACCGTGCTTGATTCCATGCAAGTGCATGGTTTATTTTCAAGCCTTTCTTGCCTTAACTGCTCCTGTTCTTTTAGTTTAGATATAAAGGTATTGAGCCAACATGCCTGCTGTTGTGTACCACACGATTACATACATGTGAGGGAAAAAAAATGTTATTCACTCAAAAGCTAAATTTATCCTTAATTAAAAAATGGTTCATTAGATAAAATTTTCTTTTAAAATAAGCACAGAAACATGAAATTTATTTTTAATGGAAAAAAAGAGAGAGACAAAGAAAATTATACAACATCATTTATTGACACATTACAAGCACAAACATTTTGTAACAAATGTTTAAATGGAAATTGTCAAAAATTAAGTTACATCAAAAAAATCATTTCCAATGAATGCTTTTTCAGACATAAAAACTGGCAATGAGGGGAAAAAAAATTAAAATTGACAAAACAAATAAAAACAGGAATCAGTCTTATAGAATATTTTACACAGCCTTGTTAAATTAAATGTTTTGATCTAAAAGTTAGTTTTACAAACATGTTATGATCATGACACATTTTTCTAAAAGAAAACAAAACTTAACTAATGCAGACAGCTCAGTGAAATGGAATTCCTGTATCACATTTGGCACAAAGTCAAGAGTTCTAAAATGGAAGAACATGGCATAGCCACTTCGGGCTCATGCCAATCCAAATACTACACTGATGATGAAAATAGCTGCCTCATTAGACTGAGCGTAGCGCACGATTGCCAAGGCATCAGTTTCCTGAATTTAGGTTTACAAATATTTCTAATCTGAAGATATTTTACAATTAAAACATTTAGAAGTTATACATAAATAATTTCACTATTTAATTAAATATATGCTCAGCACCAGGCTGCATTCAGTCTTTCAGACATGATTTATAAAACAAGTGAAAGAATATAAATTTTACAACTCCATACATTCTCATATTTGAAATTGAATTGTTAATACTTTCTATATAAAAATAAATACTGCTTTCCAAATATCTGGAAGACACACAGTTGACAGTTTGTTCAATATGTAACCAGCATATTAAAGAGAACATTCTCAACATTCTTTCATTCAAGATGCATAAAAACTTGTTCATTTAATCAAAAAAATCTAAGCATAAAAGCCAATGTAAATTACATATTCTGCAAAAAGAAATCAGAGTGGAAAATTTTAGCAAAACACTTTTCCAGCTATATGTGAGATACATTAAGCAAATTTTTCTTTTGTTGAACACTGAGAAATTGCAAACTTACATGCAGCTTTATGATTCTGCCATGCAAATGAGTTAGAAAATTAAATGGCCAAATGATGAACATCTAAATGATTAAAACTTAGGAGGAATCGCCTTCCAGTTGAGCAAAATCTTGCAACACTGAAGCTGCATACTGGAGGCGAGAGCGAATGTTTGAGCTACATCCATGCTGGCAGAGTGCCGGCAAGGCGTAAGTCATGGAGTGTCGCTCTTCATCAATATACATTACTGTTCCGTCTCCACCTATCACAATCTTCGTATGGTCCTTGAAGAAATTGATCTAAAAAAGAAATATTTTTCAGTTAATATTTCCAATGGAATTTAAAAATGAAAAAATAAATATACTTTAAATACTTGTTTTAATGCATACAGAATGATTGCCTTGTGTGCAAGGAATAATAAAAGAGCTATAAAACCTCTATTATTCTGTTTTAAAGAAATTTGTCCAAAGGCAGTTGTTTGTTGATGAACATGGTTAGAGAAGCCGTTCTATAGAAAGTGTGTTATCTATTGCATTAGAAAAGTCTGATACAACTGTAGCACAATCCATATACAAATACTGATTCCAACCAGAATGTCGAATGATTCGAATTGGAATAAATTTCTTTCACAAACTATATGAACTGCAGATAAAATAGTCATATGTCCACATTTCATGATCAGGATCTCTAATCTAAGACTGTTCAACTTCTGCTTCATGATCATAGTAACAAACAGTAGGACACACATTATTACAGAGTAGGATGAGCTATTTTTACAAGTCAAAACATTTTACCAAAACAGAATGTCACAACCTAAATACAAAAGCCAGATGAATCTTTCCAATAGCAATTTTTAATTGCAGACTAAATATAAAAATAAACTGTGAGAAACTGAGGCACTATAGTTATTAACTGAAAATGATTCAAATTGTGTTTAAAAAAACTGCAATAAGCATCAATTTTGAGAATAGTGTTTAATGTCTTAATGCTATTTGTGTTGTCACAGGCAATAATTACTGTAAAAGAGACTGACTATTCGCCTGAAATTAAAGGATGTGGGTTCAATTTCTGCGTAAGACTTGCTTATATATGTGTGTCCTACTCCTTTCCTCACAGATGCAATATTAATATCCCTCCTACAATGTATTAACAATGATCTCTTGATGTTAAGTCTTACAAAATGGCTAACTACAAATGATTACTAAGTTACATGTTTTAGGGAAGGGAGAAACTCAATGTGTCAAAATACAAATTTAGTTAAAAATCATTTCCCCTCACGTGACAATTTATATTCCCTCACATGGCAATTTTATCCAAAAAACAAAATATTGTTCTTTAAATAATAATATAATTAGATGTAACACATCTAAAATCCTTACACTTAAAGGCAAGCCTGTCTTCAGCATTTTCGGCACTCTAAGCAATCAATGCAGTTAGTACCCCATATAAATTAAAAATACTAATAAGCAGAATATTGCCTTTATTTAATATTAACTTTTGAAAACAATTGAGTCTTAGTTCTGTGTTATCTAGGTTTGGAACTAGTCCTGTTTCAGAGCAATAACATACTTAAGTATCTTTGTAAGATAAATATAAAAGCAATGCATGCTGTCATGTTGAAATATGTTAGGAACAAAAATACATACCACATTAACTATAAAATTTCTATTTTCAGTGTTGATGTCTATTAAGAAAAGACATTTCTTTCCTGTTTGTACTTAAAATTATAACCATGATGACAGAAAATTTGGTCATAAAGGTATTATAAAGCATAAAGAATATCTGGTACTTTCCCATTTCACTGGTGCAAATCTCTCCATGTAGACTTTATCGATGACAACATATTGTATACACATAAGACGTTAATAATGCTGTAAATATCACCAAGCAGACTTTATTGACGACAACACACAGTATACACATAAAAATTTTTTAACAAATGTTAGTTCTAAGAATTTTTTTACTTAGAACTTATTCGCTGAAACAACCTTGTATTTGGCGTACATTTACAAGGTTGTTTCAGCGAATTTGATTGTTACATTGGTGTGTTTCTCTTCTATTGTTAGAACTTATTCTTAGGCATAAACATTTTAATATCATTTAAAATCTTTTAAAACGGTCTTTCAGTTCCCTTTTCCACATAAATTCCATGAGATAACTTTCCAGGTGATGACATGCAGTTCCTTTGTGTTTCTTATTTCACCACTTGACACTACCCCACAGTCTTTCTATTTTTTGTGCGTGCATTCCAGTTTCTGGATCGACAAAATTGTATTTATGGTTCACTTTGAAATGCTTGAAACTTTTCTCTTCCAGTTTTTCAGTGCAGTATGACTTCCACAAATCGGAATATATCAGAATTCCTTTTTCAATATTTTCCTTAATATATGGATCCGTTTCTAATATAATATATGGATTCTAATATAATATATGGATTGGTTTGACATCTTTACAAGGAAACATTAGTTTTTTTCAGAGCAAACTTCACCAAAGATCCACTGTTGTGGTAAAATCTGTCCTGCATTGTTTTTGCGCTTCGTGAACATTCTTTTATGGACTTCAAAGATCATACAAGGTCCTCCTATTTTATGTTGCTGATGTTTAAGCAAAGATTCCATATAAACCTTGTGCATGTAGTTAGTTCAGTCCACAACTGTTCCGTGACTGAGTTACAACTGCTTTTCACACCATTTAACTGAAGTTAATTCTTTGCTCCAACCATAAATAAAATTCCCACACATCAACAAACTCAAACTTTGATAATTCAAACCATGTGCCTTTCTGGATACTTCTTTTACTGTAACAAGTTGAAAGTATGCAGCACTATTGAATTTCATCTCCGAAATACAATTTTATATCATGATTATTATCACAAGTAGCAATTGTAGGCAAAACGCCTTTTGCTTGAAAGAATCTGACAAATCCTAAATTTTCATTGGTTTTTCATCTACTTTTGATGTATCAGGTAAAAGACAAGACTGATAAGAAATGGCCGCGTCTTCTTTTGAAAGTGTGGCAGTAAAAGGTTACCAGGGGGGATATTCCATTTGGCATTGGTTGTATCATTTTGGTGACTTTATCGCCTGCGCCAGAGAAATGGAAAAATACCGAATAATTTATTCATTGAAACTTTTTCTCTCTAAAGGCTATATACACAAAAAAAAAAAAAAAAAAAAAAATTATTTCGTTTTTATGAATACCTCTCACCAACAATATTCAGATCATTTTCATAAAGTTCTCTGCTTTTATTCCAAGAAAGTTTTGTGGCTTGGAAGTACATGTCACAGATCAGTTATTAAAGGGGTAAGACCATAACCACTTTTTCAAAGCCCTTTTTTTTTTCATGTGTGCCATGTATTATAAATGCATAAAACATCAGAAAATTATTTACCTGCAGAGTACCAGAACTGAGCTGCATAATTATGGCATTTGGAGATCGCAGCCATCTCTTCATTTGGGGAATTTTTTTCCTGACTAGTTCTGTAGACTGAAGCTCTCCACCCTTTAAAATAGAAGTACAAATATAAATAATTATTCAAATAAAAATGCATAAAAACATTTTTATACATATGTGCACATATATGTGATGGATAAAACTAAGTCATAGCTTTGCTTTATTTTATAATATAAATTTTCTTGTCAAATTTATGTATATGAGTTTGGAAAAATAGCCCATAAAGAAAAAAATAAATTCTAATTTTAGGTGACTTAATTTTTTATTTTAATTATTTTTTTATTTTGACATTTAGAAATTCTGTATAGTCTGCAGTAAAATGAATTTTAAATCTCTACATCTATGATATGGAAGTAAAATTATGAGTTAAAATTACACCATGAATGCTAAAAGAACTGAATTCAGTTAATTGACATGATTTCAAAAGCTATTCTCATCTTTTGAAGTGCTGCTATTTTTTTAAATTTCCTTGATGTTAATTGATATATTTTTACATCAAGCATCCATTACATATCAGTTACTTTTTCAAGCACAAAGTTTCAATGATGGGGCTTGAAAGTCACTAAAATGATTCCAAGACCATGATGTGGAGTCTCGCATCCAAAATACATCAATAAAGAATTTAAATCTGGTGTCCAGATAAAAAATAGCCCGTATAAGCAGGCTAGTGTTATATTATATAGTACTTGCGAGTTATATTCTACATTACTTAGAAGAAAAAATGCTAAACACTGTCCAGAGAAAATTATTAATGCATATTAAAACCTGTATATCCCTTTTTAGATGGCTGAAAATTATTTAGAGTTTGTAATATTACAAGTTAAACAATGAAACAAGTTAAACAAGCACTGGTTCTCAACAGGGGAGTTACTGCCCCTGAGGGGCAGTGGAAAGATGCTGAGGGACAATGAACTTGTTTTGAGCGGCAGGGGGGACGAGCATATTTTGGGCAGTTGGGGGTGATGAGCATGTTTTGGCATTCAAACTTAATTTTAAAACTTCCCCCAAAATTTATTTAATAAATTATCCGATTTATACCATTTATATCAGCTTTAAAACTCAATGATAGCTTCCCTCATGCAATTCTAAGAATGGTGAGACGAATCTGCAAAAAATTCACCCTAACAAACAAAATAATGATTTGTCATTTTTCCCGAACATCAGAGCCAAGTTTCTGATGGAATTATCTGTCTCAAAGTTACTAGCAAATTCTTAAAAAAAACGTGCTGATGATTTGATAGCCTCTTACAACCAAAATTAATTGTTAAGCAGGGGAAAACTCATACCATGGGTGAAAAGTTGATACTGCCGGCTGTCAAGGAAGTTTTAGAAATGGTTTTACACCATCCTGTTGCATCCAATGTTATAAAAAATGTCCTATTAAGCAATGATATAGTGCAACGATGAATTGATGACATGGCAGAAGATATTGAAGCTTCGTTATGCAAACTTTTGATATCCACTGAATTTTCTCTTCAGGTTGATGAATTAACTTAGCCAGGTACTAACAAGGCTTACTGTTAGCGTATGTCTGGTTTGTGATGGAAGGAAAAATTATTCAAGAGATGCTTTTTGCAAAAAATTTGATTGCAGATAATAAAGGTGAATCTATTTTTTATACTGCCAAAAGATTATTTTAATGAGAAAAATATTCCTCTTGCACAAACATTTTGTCTGTTGCTACCAATGGACATCCTGCAATGGTAGTGGTCATCATGGGTTTATTGCCCTTTTGAAGAAAGAGGTACCAAGTATTTTCACTGTGTGATTCATAGACAGCAATTCATTGCAAAAACCTCAGCCACCATTTGTATCAGTCACTACAATATGCCATCGCTACTGTGAAGGACAATGATGAATTCAGTTGCTTGCTTCTACACACCGAGGTTCGCTGGCTTTCTAAAGGTGACTGCATCAGTAGGTTCTAGAATCCTTTCAACTCTGTACTTGAATTCCTCGAAGAGAAAAATGTAGCTCTGAATAACAAATTGCTACAATTTAAGATTGATGTTGCTTACATGACCGATTTATTCACAAAATTCATTGAAATTAATTTGCAGCTTCAAATTCAAGAGCTCAATTTGATCACAACAAAATCTGTTATTTCTGCCTTCCTTAAAAACTCACTTTGTGGAAGTAGAATTTTGGTCGCTATGAGTTCAGCCAGTTTGCAATTTGCCTGATCTGCATAAGAGCAGTGAATGCCATTTGATGAAACACATGTTTACTGCCAACACTTTTAGTCTTTACACAAGGACTTTTCTGAGCAGTTTGAGGCTATTTTGTAACTCAAAGTCCCTCAGTGGGTCATGAATCCTTTTATGAATATTGAGACAGCAGAGCCTCAGCTTCAGAAGGAACTAGTTGAATTTTCAACTAATGAAATGTTGAAAGCCAGGTTCGAGAATGGTGATAGTATCACAGAATTTTGGCTTCAAAGTAACATCAGTCACCTCTAACCAGGATTGAGGACTATCGTCAAAAACTTTTAAATTGTTTTCCCTTTCCTTTTCAAGCAAGTAATCAGCCCTGTGACTGATCTAATTAAAAAAAAAGTCGACTTCAAATCCTGGAAAGAGGGGACTTGCGTCTTCATCTGTCTAAAAAATTCATCCCACTGATCATACTTCAGACATCCCACTGATCATATTTGATTGTTTCATTTATATTACTCTTTTATTGTTTTTTTTCCTATTCTTTTTTTAATTATTTAATAAAGAATTTTTAAACATAAATTTTTTCTGGCATTAGTCATTTCAGTTATAACAAAAGGAATGTTATGAACTTCCAGGCAAAACTATGGAGTTAAATCAAACAAATTTTGTGCATAAATCTACTGAAAAAATTATTTAGAATGTTTACCTTTTATAATTCAGGACCCCCCCTTTCCCATGCCTAAATTACAAGATTTTCACGAAGGAGAGTTTGAAAAAATTTCACTCCTTAGGGGGTGGCAGCTTCGAAAAGGTTGAGAATCACTGATATAAAGCAAAAACATAATATGGTAATATCATTATAATATGTTTAAAGTTTTCAAAAAATTGTGGTACTGTGTTACATACCCTAAATATATGTCTCCGATATAAAAATATAAAACTTGTTTAAAAAAGTTGAAATTCAAATGGTATTCTTTTGGTATAATCACTTTCACCGGGACAGCAAACATAAAAATTCAGTTATATGATATAAAAACTTACTTCTGTAAGGTTTTCATCCATATATTGGGCAAAATATTTCAATAATGTGAATCTTTCTTGGAGATGACTGGGAATATTGGAATGACAGTAGGTGCTAGTTTTTCCATTGGTGTCATGAAATTCTATTCTCCTGTACATTAAAAAAAATCTTTAAATGTGTATAATTGCTAATGTTTAATGAACAGTCAAACATGTGGTAAAAACATGAGGATTAAGAATTTATGGGTAGAACTATTTATTAATCCTAAATATTATTTTAATGGAAGCTATAAGAATGATATGAAAGTTTTAACTATGAAGTGCTTAAATTTATATAACGGTTTTATAATGCTAAGCTTTAAATTCATATACTTATTTTACACAGTCCTAACATATTTGATAACTATATACAGTTTTTATTTTATATATAATGAATTTGATATAAATTTTAAAATCTTTTGAGATAAGTGCACTATTTACACAGTATAATTTTCTTTGATTATATGACTTCAAAGCAGCACTGAATTTTATTTACATTGTACATCTAAATGTACATTTCTCAAAATTTTTAACTTTGTTAAACTCAGTTGTAATTAAAATTGATACTTAAGGTACTTGAAAGAATGCATAAAGTTGAATTTTGGATTTTCAGTTTTACAATCCCCAAGGTAATCAAAATATCTTAAATTTTTCCTTGTGGAATATCTAGAGAAATTGCATAGATTCTACAGAATGCATTTTAAAGATCATTGGTCAAGACTAAATAATAAATTATTTCTACGCATTCTCAACATTGGAAAGGCAACTGTATTAGAAGAGGTTTTCGTTGTGTTTTCATCATATATTCATTTCTCAAGATAGTTGATTCACTTTACACAAAACACTCTCACTGCATATAAATATGTACAACTCCACGACCAACTTTCATAGTCTCCTTTCCAGTTTACAATTGCTTGGCACACACCATTTCTGTGTTCGATTACGATTAAATCCTGTAATCTCGATATACCACATCCCTCTTCCTCTATTACAAGTTAGATCTGTTTGGGGGTTATCGAATTCTGATGGACTGATGCAAAAGTTGTGGCACAGCTGGTGTCTTTAGTAACCTGGTTGTATCAACAGCAGGTCCGATGGAGGGAACTTCCATTAAAACCTTGGTCTCAGAAGATGACATAGATTCATCATCTAGTGGCTATTATCTTTGGATAGTTCTGAGACTCCACTTTGGGACTCAGTGGCTGATTAGCGATTCAATCTTGGCAGCCACTATAATAAGGAGCTACCCAATTATCTTAAGCCAACATCTGAAACTTTGCCAAAGTGGATCTTCTAGGAGAATTTATTAGTGCTTGTGTGAAGCAAAATTTCTCAGAATTTACAAATAAATTTCTTGGGGGGGGGAGAATAATGAAATGAAATAAAAATTCATAATCCTTTTCTTACTTTTTGTTTTTAATGGTAATTATAAATGCTAAAAATGCCTTTCGAAGGATTAGATTTCCTTTTTATACTAAATTCATACCGTTTACAACAGGATGTATTTTCTAAAATCAACTAAAACAAATACTGAATAGTGTTGCAAGAATATTACTTCTTATAATTTTCGTGATTAATCTATATTTATTAATCTATTTGATAAACAAAATTGAAAAATTTTATTCTTTTTAGTTGTAATAAAATTCTTAACTCCTAATTATTTTTATTTTACTTTCCAAAAACGCTAAAAGCTAGTCTGAAATAAAAGAATATATATAGATAAATTGATTCTTTTCCTTTTATTTCATAGCTTTTAAGTATACTCACCCTCGATTGGCAGAAAGACTCATTCTTGTGGAATCATTAAACAGAACTCCTATGCTGTGATCAGATAGTTGGAATCCAAAGCCATACTTGTTGGAATAATCAATCCATTTAGTTATGAAAGGACTTAGGTTGTAATTTAGAGGCGGTGGATTACTATCACAGTCTATAAAAGAAATAGTTTATGAAGATGGAAATAAGGATCATATATCATGTAAATTTTTAAATCTCAAAATAATAATAACAGAACAATATGAAAAAAACTCAGATCATGAAAACAAACAGCATTACAATAAAAGAGGTATTTCATGTACCTCAAACACTTCATTTATTTATTTATTTTGGTCTCAACTGAGATTTGGAAGATGAAGCTAATAACAAGTATAGTGCAACATCTATATGTGATTTCATACATCTGATGCTAAGAAATGGTAGCTGAAAATTTGTATGTGATCAAGTAGGTAATTGTAACATTAAATTTTTTTTAAAAGAATATTTATAATAATTATTATTTAACGAAAAGTGGCCCATGCTCATGTTCCTCATAGAAAAAGCTTAGGAAATATACTGTTCAGGTAAGTTCTAGGAATCAAACCTGTGATGAGCTACTCAGATACTGAAAGGCCTGCATTTATGCACTTTAATCCTTAAAGAATAATTTTGTCAACAAAATTTTGAAAATTTATCTGTAAATTATTTTAACTCTTCTTTTGATAAATAAGAATTTTTACTGTTAGTCTAGCATAACAGTACAGTGATAATGATAATCTTCCTGCCTTTCAACAAACTGTATTTCAAGAAGGAGTTCATCATCCTTTTATACCAAAATTCAATTATATAAAGTAATTTTAAAACAATTGCTCATACTTCTTTTGGTAAAAACCCATATAATATCCTTTATATAATGTTGAAAATTCCAGTACAATACTGAAAATCTTACTTACTAAGATCTATAAGTAAACAAGATCTGGCAATTTTTCATTCATAACACTGACAATACTTTCAAGTTAATGTTATCAAAATCTGATTCATAATATTTTAATAATTTACTTAAAAATAAATTTATAATATTTTAAAATATCTTCCTTTGTAACATGTAATAATAGAGAAAAGTACACTTTCAATCATTAGTTTTGATGATATTTTTGTATATGTTGAGATTCATTTCAGTTCACTTATTTAAATATAATTACAGCATTAATTATTTACTGCAGAAATTTCTTTATAGCAGTGCTTATATTATTCTTATAAAGTTTAAAAAATACTATGATATTTGCATGTTAAATAATTAGCTAAATCTCAGCAAGATCTGATTCTATTATTATATATAAATATAACTCATATAATTTACATTTGACATTAATTTTTACATTAACATGGTCTAACCTGTTATGATTTCTAAACTATGGGTACTGTCATAAAAGGCTCCACCAGTGGCTAAGTGGTTAAGAATGATGAATATTGAGAGTTTGATCTCAGGTAAATAGGCTGGCTGCATGATTGTTTTCTCCATGTGTAACATGAATATGAGCTGATTTCCCTTAGAAAACACCTCCATTAAAGCATTCCCTTCCCCCAGGCTGATAGCCCATATGTGATTCAACATAACCTAACCATCTTCCCAAAAATGGGAATACTGTCATAACTTACCATCTAATAATATATTCAACTAAACATTACAGTAAATAATACCTTCTATTAAATTCTTTTATTGTTGATAAAAAGGTCAGAAAACTCAAGGGTCTCAGAATTCAATTCAGTGGGGATGGATAGCTAGTGATTTAATGTTTTTATTAAGTATTGTAGAATAAATGGTCAAATAAGGCTGTTACTTGATCCATAAAGTAATTTCAGTAGCTGCATCACATAATGATCTTGCGGGTACACCCTTTCTGGAGGAAATTTAAGCCTAGAAGAAAAGAAGTCTCCACACCACACCCAAAAAATTATATTTTCAGGGTGGCCAGTAAATAATTCAGGATCATTGGGTGGTCAAGAGAGTGTGATCATACTATGTGGCATACATAATTTCTCATCTGCTGTAGAGTGTGTTTGCATAAAGAAGCAAAAGTTGACCTTATACTCTAGGATAAATTCCTGGAACTTGTCATGTTTAGCCCTCAAGTTACCTACATTCTAAATAACTAATGTGATTGGAGACTTATAGTTATCCAACTTATCCATATCGAGGCTGGAAAGTTGTGACTATATTCCTCAATAAAGGATTCCTATTGATGAGGCTTCTATCTAGGTCCTGAATGCCTAGCTTAATCATGAAGCTAATTAATGTGAGGAGATTTTAAAGATCTGTTTAGCTTTCTGCACAGTGGTCTAGTCAAGAAGTAGCAAGAAAGGACATATGTTCCCGGATGCAACATTCAGGGGGGTACCAAACTGATGTCATGAAATTTTAGAATGAAATGTTTTCCATTCTTGGCAAACAGGAGGGGGCACAAAATCTTCAGATGTCCCTGGGTGCTGAAAACCCTAGCTATAGCTCTGATTCTGTAGGACCCTACTAAAGAACTTTCAGTATTCTGCATGATAGCAACAATATATGATTTGTTTATCACAATCCTACTGTGACAGGTATTTGGCTTGTTTATGCTCACTGGTTTGGGGAATTTTACTCATGCCTAAAATTCACTAAGTGGCCTACAACACAATTGACACTTTTAGGAAACTGACAGTTTGTGTCTCACAATTCAGTGAAAAATGAAAACAGTCACATCTGACACAGAGTGGATCATGTGTAAATGTTGCCCGAGTGTGATGGAATCCTTAACAGCTGTAGCACTCTGCTCCACGAGGTCTGCCACGTTAGGTTTCCTCCTTGATCAGACTCTCATGGTAAGTTAGACTGAAAATGTATGACTGGCCAATTTTTTGTAAAGGAATAACATTAATTACATAATAATGTATAAAGACTATATTGCCAATTGCTTTGCCCGGTAACTTTTGCGAAAGTATTAAAATTAATAATTTTTGATATTTTTACAGAATATTCTATCAAAATTACTTTTTACAGTATTTATTGCCAAAATTATTAAAATCAAGAGTTTTGAAAATTTTTATATTTAATAAAACTATTTTGATAACTGCTAAAATTATGCTACCAAAAAATATCTCCCTCTCACTAATGGGTTTAAAGAAAATACAAAATAAAGCCTAATTTACCTTCTGGCATTGATTCAAGAGCATTCATCACCATGCTGTACATGCTACTGGAAGTGCAGGCTTCCTTTAGTTTTTTGGATACTAAAAAAGAAAACAAATAAATTCAATTAATTTTAAATAAAAAATAATTAATAATAAAATGACTCATTAAATTCCTAATTCAGAAAATTTTAACATCTGCAAGGGATGAAGATATAGAACTCAGTGCATCAAAGAAAAAGTTTCATGGTAGGCTCTCTCTTTTAGTTTAAAGAGTGTTTAATGCATAGGATTGATTACTAATGGAAGTATGAGGATGTCATAAAATAAATAAAACAAAGAAAAGATTTTACACATATATTTTGTTTTTTATTTATTATATTTATTCATTCAAAATGACCCTATGTAAAATTTGTCGAGAATATGAAAAATATGATACATAATTTAAGATGTCTGCAGTTATATTCCTAGTAAATAATAAAATACAGACGACACCACCCGAGCACACTGCCTATGCATGACTGTCTACCAGACAACCTTGCCATTCACAGGCTATTGCGCATGCACATGTAACTTTGATGTTACCAAAATTTCACTATTTTTTATGCATTACATTGTGTATACCCTCAGCCCAATTTTTAAAATTTACACATATTTCCTAATTTGCTCTTTCTTTTTACTTTTCCATCAGACCATTATGGAGGAACATAATTCTATGCTAAAAAACATCATGAATTTCCAAAGTGTACCACTTCAGAAATTATAAATGTAAAATTTGTAGTTAAGCAGTTAATGGAGATAGTAGAGCAAAATCAATAATTTTTAAGCTAATAAGAATGAGATGTATTAAAGCATTACAATAAAGTAGATATTTAAATAATTGTACACATCTCATTACTCAATCAAGAAGAACATGGAAAAGGAATATGAATTAAGACTTTCCTTCTGTATTAATTCAGGAAGAAAAAAAAAGACACATGCTCAATATGCTTTTAACAAGCAAGATCACATTCAGTATGATGTTTTTTACAACATATTTCAAGTAAAATGTTCAGTATAAAATTTAATATTAAATGAAATACTGAGTTATGTCCTGATCACCATGTGAATATTAAAAAATGTCTTAAAAGAACCACACTGATTTTAAAATGATTA
This sequence comes from Stegodyphus mimosarum, assembly GCA_000611955.2. Taxonomy (NCBI): domain Eukaryota; kingdom Metazoa; phylum Arthropoda; class Arachnida; order Araneae; family Eresidae; genus Stegodyphus; species Stegodyphus mimosarum. The sequence goes on from KK119765.1 coordinate 42,556, forward strand.
AGCTTTTTTAATCTAGTTTTTATTAAAAATAAGCAATTACCAATTTTTGATGCATCTATAATAAAATTAAACTAAATATGCTTAAAAATATCGAAAATACTTAAAAGTGTTTTAATTTTATTATTTGTCACAAATGGCATGGATGACATAAATTCTCTTGTATTTTTACATAAAAAGTTCATAAAATACTTCGATATTCTTTATATGAAAATAAAAGTGAGATCATCTTAGAATAACTTGGAGAAATTTCATAAAATTTAATGTATGTTGAACTAAAGGAATAGAATTCTTACATTTATCTGGACATAGAACATTAGTAAGCTTTTGCCTGATGTTTGTTGGAAAACAGTTATCTTTTTTAGGCGTTGATTCTTCAGATTTTACTTGTATCTAGAAAATAAATAAATAGGTTATTCACATGTTTATATAATATAAAGCCAAGAACTGTAAATATTTTAAGTATATGTCACTACATAAGGAAAATAAATAATAGGAATTGCACTGCATTCATCTTCAATCACTTCTGTTAATAACTGCAAGCTAGTACATCATTAATATTGCAAGTTATAAAGTAAAGTAAAAAATGAAATAAAAGCATAATATGCTAGTAATCCTCTATTTTCAAATCTTAAATAACTTTTTCAACTTCTTGCATATAATTCACTTAATTAATTACACTAAGATAAACGTAATCAAATAACGAGTAATTTAAAAACTACTGTAGACAATATTCAGATTACATTCGATTTCAAACATACATTTTATAAAATCTTATTTTCCCAATTTACTACACTTAAACCCAGTGAAGCTGCCTTTAGACCAAATACGTATATTTTATTAGTTCTTAAAATGCTCAAGACCTAATTTACATACTTGTCTATGTACATATAAACTGACTAGTGTTTATGAAGAAAGGAGAATAAATAAAATGTAAAATTTACCTTTGGTACATCTGGTTTTGGACTAAGTTGAAGATCAACTATTCTGTTTGCAATTTTATCAACATCTTGTTCACTGGAAGACCTAAAGTACAACATAATACAAAAATAATAATATTATACATAAAAATTAATATATTGCAAATATACTAGATTTGATGTCTTTAATGCATAATGTTTGAAATATGTTCAAAAAACAACTATTATATTTGGCACAAAGAATGGTAGATAATTTATTTAGCTATAAAACAAAGTTTACAGAATTAACGTCAAAGATATTTATAATTATTTAAAGTTACTGTTCATTTTTATTTGCAACAGTTTACCTCTTAAATTTTAAGTCTCTGAAAATCATAATATTGTAACAATAAATATTTTTCAAATAAAAAAAAAGTGTTAAAAATATCTTTAGCCTATAAATGTTAAATAAAATGTATGAAAATAATTTTAAAACAGAAATATAGCATTTAAGGGGGTGGTGGAGGGAGATTTTTTAGAACTATACTTAATTTCAATTACTACTTCAGTAGCACTAAATTTTTAAATAACCTGAGCAAAAAATACCTTATTATAAGAAGATCTGTACATTCTTGATTTCTTTTAAGTTTCACAATATGGAAACTACACATATCAAAAAGTAACTGAAAATAATTTCTTGATATAATTTAATGATATTTTAAAGATAAAGCTTAAGAAATGCATTACAAAGAAAATTTTTAAAGAAAAATTATGTGTGAACTAAATAGGGACGTTTCCAAATCGAAAGACATGAAAAAAATTATGTAGAAATTTTCCCTTCCTAACAATTTTATCTTTTCTCTAACTATTAGGCAATGTAGAAGAAAAGGCAAATAAATAAACAAATAAAGCTCGTATTGCAAATGAAGTTCACAAAAGCATCAAATTTGCTCCAAGAAGTTTTCAGCTCAAAATGTATGCAGTGCCATCATGGCTATTATCTTCCACTTGTATTTGAATAGAGTTAGTTTCAACTAATTAAAATTATATTATTTATATTCTAAACTATATTCTTATATTAATATCTTTCTTTCTGTGCATCAATTGACCTATAAATCTATAATCAGTATTCTATAAATTAAACCAACTTCTTTGAAATATTTCTAACTCTGCAGCCAAATAAGAATTCTAGCATATATATCAGCAGTTCTAGCAACATATTAAAATTAGCATATTTTAAAATACATAGTTTCAGGAAACATTATAGTCACAGAAAATTAATAATAGTGTTGTCAGTATATATTAGATGGCTGAAAAAATTACCATTGGATTTATTTCTTTAAATTTTGATTCTAAACTTGTATTTTCAGTTACAGAATTTCTCAAAATAAGATACAGAATTTTATACAAACACTTTTAATAGTGCAGGTATGAAGAACTTTATAAATACAGAATTTAACCTTTTATAACTGCATATACAGCAGTTATAAAAGGTTCAACCTCTTTGTATGAAAGCCTACTAAAGTATTTTATATGCAGCTCATGAATACAAAATGCTGCATGCTCAGTAAAACTATATAACAAAGGTAAAAGTAATGGAATCAGACAATAAAATGTAACATTGGAAATTATATACACATCTGGCCAAGGCCATTTTCAACAAACAAAAACTGCCACCAAACAGTGAGATATAGCACCAATAATGGATAAGTGTAACATCACAAAACATTCATACATTTTTTGATTTTATGTAATCTCTATCCTCAAGCAGTCAGTCAAGTTTTTGAAAAGAGGGATATATATTAATTGCTATTTATTTCTTTTTCTCCTACCTATTTTCTATACAAAACAGAGGAGTATTTGAAAGACCTCGAGGTTCGGCAAAACTGCTCAATAACAAACACTACACGATGCCACTGAGATTTTTATTTATGTGACACTAACTTCACAAAGAAAATTATTATACTGTTGTTATTTTTAATGTCATTAAGAGATTTTTGACAATCAGAATGACTGATATAAGTTTTAAGGAATTTATCAGTTCATTTCAAAGCTTACATTGAATTTTTTTATATGTCATATCCATAACTCATATTTGTTGATAATCTAATAAATAAAGAGGAAATGTTACTCCAGACTGCTGCTAGGATGACTGCTGCAGGTTTGGCAGGATTTCCACTAACTTTTGTATTCAATATGAAAATACATAAGTATCCCAATTTATTATGTTTCTACAGTATACATTAAATTTTCTAAATATAATAAAAAATTAGAAAGGAAATAAACATTAGAAATCCACAAATTAATACAATAATGTTTGTGAAAATTGCAAACTGAACCAAACTTACAGGAAATGTAAAGTGAGGTAAGACATGCAAATGTTTAGAATTGTAAAGTAATTGAGCATGTGTGGAATGAGAACCAGCTACTTGTTTCATTATTTAAAGGACTTTGAAATCTGTTTAGCACACTCTGTCTGCACGAAAAGTTTAATTAGTGGTCAATACACTTCGTCAACAGTTCAGAGTGCCATACCAATAACTAACGGAGTTGGAATGTGGCTGCATCATTGGCATGCAAGAGGGTGGTCTTTTGTTATCGAGCAGTTGCAGTCTGCAGGCAGCGTAATGCCACAACAGCAATGAGTGTTTGGAAGAAATGGACAGAGGAGAACCAAACAAGGCAAAAGCTGGCAGTAGGGCATGAAATAGCACAACAGCACAAAACAAGACACCTCATCTGCATCGATGTGACAGAATGTACAGTGTCCTCTCTTGTGTTAGCACAGCGTTGAAGTACAGCTACAGGTGTTGTATTCCTCACCATCTGCTGCAGTATGAATGCATGTAGAGGTTATTCTAAGCAGGATTCCCCTGTCACTGAATCACAGATGCCTCCGATTTCAGTGGTCACAGCAATACAGAGCATGGCATGCCCTGTGACAAGTTGTTTTCTCCAATGAATCTCACTACAATCAGGAGTACAATGATGGACGAGTATGTTAATCAGGATGTTACAAAGGGGAAAGTCTGCTCCCATAGTGCTTTATCCAGCATCATACCGCACAAACGCCTAGCATCATGATGTAGGGAGCTATTGAGTATAATTGTCAATCCCATCTAGTGCTGTGGGATGCTGTGGAGCCAGAGGTCCTCCCCATTCTTCAACACATTCAGGGAACTGTATTTCACTAGGCTAATGCCTATGCACATGTTTCTCAGACTACACAAACCTTCTTCAGGTCACAACATGTTTTGCTTCTTCCATGACCTTGCTTATTCCCCTGATATGTTGCCCATTTAACATTCTGGGATTTCATTTGTCGGCAAATCCCTCGAACAGCTGGTGGGGCACACACTAATACTGAACTTTGGCATCAGGTCGAAGCAATATGGAATGCCCTTTCCAGGATTACATTCAGAACCTGCATGATTCAATGCCACAACAAATACATTCTCTCATCGCAAATCACGGCAGACACACAAAGTACTGATTTCCAACATTCATTTTTTTCTTGTAAATTTGATTGTTTATTTGTACCACTATTAGTAGTGGAATAAATTTCATTCGTTTCTGACAATTCCTTCATGGTGTTGAATTTTTCACAAACATTAGTGTACTTATGTTAAAAAAAATAACAGTAATTTAATTTTTTTCGTTAAGCTCACTACTACCTTACAATGTGAGGTATGGCAGTGCTTTTCTTTATATAAGCAGTTGGTCTGTACGCAAACTTTTGATATTGGTTTAAAATGTTTAATTTTTATATGTTTAAGTTTGATAAAAATACATTAGTTTTTATGTCTCATGTCTTACTTTTGTTTTTCAAAATCTTAGATAAAATCTTACATAGTGTAAGCTTTTGATGACAACTCTTTTTTTTTTAAGACGAGGCATTTTTTCTTCTATTCGTTTGGTTTTTTTACCATGAACTGCACTTACTATACACTCAGCTATCCAGAATTGTCCTGCATCCAACATTTAGCATTTCTGGAGCTATTATTGTATCTGTTTTGCATCAAGATTTAAGGAAATAAATCTTCTGACCAGCCTTTCTTAACATTAATTAAAAAGATTAAAAAAGGCAAAAAAATAATTTAATTCATAAGAAAAAATATTTAAGGATTACCTTTTAACATAAGGTACCATAGGGAATTTAGGAACAGTAATACAACAGCTAGTTGGTAAAGATGGCGGTAAATATCCTGAGGTGAAGAATTTATGATGTAAGATTTCTTCCAAAGAAGGCCTGTGAGCAGGTTTGCATTGCAGCATTCTAATTACAAGATGGCGTGCAGCTTCTGACATAGAACTTGGAATGCTATACTTGTTAGCAGTAATACGGTAATAAGTTTCATTGAGTGTAGCAGTTTCGAAAGGTGGCTGACCCACTAACATAGCATACCTAAAATATATATTACATAAATAAATTTCAGTCAGCCTTGAATAATACTGTGCATTAATAAAAGAATGAATTTTTAACTAAGGAACTAACAAAAAAGCTATTATTTCAAAACTTTCTTGAAACAAGCATAAAAATAAATTTATTATTAATCTAAGTTTCATCAATTAAAAATACTAAACATAATAGTAGGAAATTCACAGTGAGTATTTTGTAGTAGTAGGGAACAAGTAGGGAATTCATTGAGAGTATGTTGCCTATAAATCAAAATAAAATCTATTGCCATCAACCAATGTATAAACAAATATATTTACTCAAACATTAAGGCAAGATAATGTATAAGTTACCATTTGTATGGATTTTTACATGCTCAGTTTATTAATTCAGAGCAAATGTTAAGTTTTTTTAGGGGTAAAAAACAGAAAATGAGAATATTAAATAGAATAATACATGTAATAAATGTTAACTCGATAAATGGATAATAAAAAACTTACATTATACATCCCATGGCCCAAACATCTGCAGCAAAACTATATCCTTGCATGTTGAGAACTTCTGGAGCTATGTAGTTTGGAGTTCCACAAACAGTACTAAAACCAAATCAGAGATATCAGATATGCAGAATGTACATATACACTCATTGCCATAAAAATTTGCATACCAAGAAAGAGTAGTCATAATGAAACGAAATTTTACATATGTAAGCACTACTTTGATATAAGTAAGTGTTTAGAAAATCAAAGAAAAAAGGATTATTTATTACAGAAAAAGTACACATGAATGGAAGATTTCGTTCTCTGTTAGACCACCTCTAGCGCGAATGCACAATGGGATACAAGCAGGCATTGAGATATACAAGTTCTTTATGGTATCCTGAGACATCTCGTTCCATAGTTGCTGTGAACACACCTCCAGTTTGGCCAATCTCGTAGGCTATCCAACTTGCTGTCCCAAATGATCTGAGATATGCTCGAATGGTGGGGATCGAGCAGGCCAGGTAAGGGTTTTAATGTGACAGAGGCAGTCTTGTGAGATCTGTGCTGTGTTAAGCTGAGCAATGTCTTGCTGAAAACAGGCTCCTGGGAGCCCTGCCATGAGTGGCAACACATGTGGCTGAAGGATGTCATGGATGTACCGCTGGCCTGTCATTGTGCCATCAATCAATATTAGGAGTGACCGTGTATCGTAAGCAATAACATACAATATCATCACACCAACTGTGGGTGTGGTGTGTCATTGTAAAGAGAAAGCAGGATTGAGGCGTTCACCACATGCCTCCACAAACGAACACGATGTCATCACTGGTCAAATTGAATCTAGATTCATTGTTGAAGATGACCTGGTTCCATTTTGTTAAACGTCCAATCCTGTCGTGCACGACATTACTCCAAACAGAGGCATTGGTGGGTGGGTGTCATTGGCAGCACATGTAATGGAGCGTTATAACAGATGCCCTTCAACCAGGAGCCTTGCGATGGTTCAAGAAGACACAGGGGCCTGTAATGAAGCTGCTGCCTGTGTCTGGATAACAGCCAATGAGGCAGTTTTCTTTACGAGTGCGTGACGGTCTTCTTGACGACTGATCTGTCGAGGGCATCCTGAGCCTGTTCGCCATGTAAATTATATCTCTTCTGTCTGCTGGTTCTCATACCTCCTTACAAATCAGAACGGCCTACCTGACGAGCTACTCACCAAGCTGACCACCCAGCTTCCATCATCCTGATGATTCTTCCCCTCTCGAACTCTGACAGCAGCTGATATTGGCTTCGATTGCGGCGTAACGGCATGTCTATCTCAGCATTTCTTTAGCAAAAGATTAAGTATACTCAAACAAGCTCTGCTTACCTGTTTTATACTCCAACAAGAACGAAGTTCAACGCCCTCTAGTGGCATTATGCAATGTGCAATCATGCTGCATTTCTAATCATTTGCATATCCACCTGATATGTACCTTTATGCCAAGTTTCGTTAGAATGCTACAATTATTTCTTGGTGAGCACATTTTTATGGCAATGAGTGTAATTTCATGTTGCTAATTATAAATATGATTAAACATTTAAAAAGGTTTCTAATGTAAAGTTTTAAAAAATTATACATTAGTAACATTTATACTAAATTTCCAGTTTACTGAATGTGAAGAGCATCACCAAGTAACTGTGGATAAGCAATGTAGTAAAATGCTTGTTTGATGCAACTGATAAATAGGAAAAAAAAATTTTTTTTTTTACAAATATCATGAATTAATGAGAATTTGCTGATTTGGGGCAAATGATTCTTAAAATTTGGCACTGCAATACATGTAAAAACATTCAATATGCTTTATAAATGTTAAATAATTTAAAAAAGCAGCATTATAACTACTCAGTATGTCCCTCTTCATGTTCAACAATGTGCCCTAATCGCAGAGCCATATTTTCCGCAGCTGAGTGGGGTAAGTCTGCCAGAATATCGAGAACATGACACGTAATGCTGTCCTTCAGATCTGACACAGACACTAACCTATTACTGTAGATATTATCCTTCAGGAAACACCACAACTAATAGTTGCAAGGGGTGATATCCAGTGAACAAGGAGGCCATGCTGCTAGAAAATATTACCTGATCACTCATTTATCTGTGAAATGCTGTCTTAGAAATTGCTTTACACAACGTTCAATGTGAGGAGGTGCACCATCCTGCATACAAATGATGCCCTGAAAGCATCCACACTGTTGAAGTTGTGGGATTATGAAATCCATCTGTATATCACAAGACCATTGTCCTGTGTCAGGACAGTTTAGATTTCATTTGCAGTTATCTCTTCAAAAAAGTATGGTCCAATGGTAAAGGTAGCCATAAAACCACACCATACTGTCACTTTTTCAGGATGAAAGGGTTGTTCCTGGATAGTGTGAGGGTTTTTTGCTGTCCAAATTTGACAATTGTGGTTGTTTACTTGACCACTGAAGCAACAATAGGCTTCATGAGTCCACAGAATGTTCCATGGTCAAGTGACATCTACCACCATTCAAGCAAAGAACTGAAGTGGAAAACGTTATATGAACTTCTGATTCCCCCATCCTGCAATAGGTGTACAGGCTTGATTTTCCTGGGATAAAACTTCAAAATTGTATCCAATAAATACAGGGGAAACAACTAGCGCATTCACACTACCAATGCAAGAACTGACTGATGGCTTTAACTACTGTAGTAGCCACATTTTCGACGCTAGAAGACTGGCTTTGCTTTTGTCCTCTACCTGGAAAAATGCTAAGTTGACCGGTTGTTTCATATTTTTTTATCATCTTGCAATGGGTATCTGGAGACCTCGGAACTCTTCGTATCTGCTTCATATGACGGAATTTTTTTGCAGCTGCATGAGAGTTCTGCTGGTTCTAGTAGAACAATTTTAACGTTAGTATTTTTTCTTGTAACATAGGAATGATGTGCAGGGTGCAGATAAGTAACTAATACTCATGTTGCAAGTGCTGCGATTAGCTGTGTTCCATGTGTCATTTGATGACTGCTCCTTTGAGCACATGAAGTAGTGAAATGCTTGAAATGAGCTGTGAGTAGGATGGCTGCAATACTTGTGAAGAATTCTTTTTTTTATGCAAAGAATTATGCTAATAGGCATGTGATGTAATGCAAAAAAGTGTTTCACATTTTCAATATATGCCAATAAATACTATTTATGTTATAGCGCCACCTACAGGCAGATTTTTGCACTAAAATTTTTTATTTAACAAATTTTAAGCATATCATTGAATTATTTGTAGTTCAAATTTCATCTCATTTGGGCCAATAGAATGCGCTCTAGAACCCTTTGAAGTGGAAAACTCATTTCTTGTTAACCTTTTACATTTTAGGAAAAGGGCTCTAAAAGGATTTTGTGAGTCTACCAAAAGAAATAATTTAAATAGTGGTGCCATCTAGGAACGGAACTGGTAACAATTACATTTGTGTAATATATTTATAATCAATGTCAAGATTTTAGATTTTATTTTCTGCAACAGATGGCGCCACCGAACCAAATAAATAATTTATAATTAGTATTTGAATGTATTCAAAAGCTTATCCTGCAATTGCTACGATATTCCGGCAATACTTGACTGGACTGGACTGGACTGGATTCAAAAGCTCTCCTACTCCTCGTAATTAAACTTATTAGACACGCCTATTCTACAGTGTATTTCTAAAATATTTTAATCAATTATTCTCTTTCAAAAAGTTCATAATTCTTTTTTACCCTATACTTTTTCTTATTTTAAAGCTTGCAAAAAAAGTTAAAATTTATATTTATCCAGATCAAAATTTTGTTTACCGATTTAATTTTTATCCTTCTTAGCATTACATTTTTGTAATAATAGCAAATGCATGTAAATTTGTTGTGACGCGATATCTAAGGTATCCTGTTTCTGAACACAATTTTCATACATCCCTGCCAATTTATTCAGATATCGAGAAGAGAACAATATAACAATTTTTACAAATACAATACTGCACCAGTACTTTTTCTCATCCTGATTAATAAAAGAAGCAGATACAATTTCATAAGAAATTTAATACTGCATAAAATTACTTAAATTTTGTGAGACTAGTATTTTAAACATACAAATAAATTTGAAAAACTATTAACCGTTATTTTCTATAGGAATGAATCGGAAGCTATAAAACTGAACGATTAGAAATGTTGTCCTCTATATTAAATATTAATGAATTCTTAAATTTTCTGCTCTGATGCGTTACTTTTCCTATTCGACCTCACAGACATTGTCATTTTCAGCATCTTTTCACAGATACTTAATCAAAATCTAAAATTCTTTTCAGCTATTACTGATGAAATTAATTTCAATGGTTCTATGGAATGTTATGATAATGACACGCGGATTTTGCCCTTTTAAACTAACCACGCCAGGTAAACAAATTAAAGTGATTGGTGGCGCCATCTATTATATAAAACAATATTCATAACTTTTTTTTTTCAACACAGTTTCTTTTCTTATATGGCGCCACAAGTTACAATTATGTGCTCCAGAATTGGCATGATTTGACATACGTCCATCGCTTTCAAGCGCTTTTGCCAAACGTTAAATCAGCTTTGAAATGTATAAAGCTTTATTCAAAATCTGCACCATTCTAAGCTGGATTTCTTGGTAATTTTTATACAGAATCTATCAAGATACATACTCAGTGGTGGGATTCAGCTTGCAGTGGCGTACCCGGGGACAACTGAAGAATTTGCGCCCCTTTCTGTCTGCCAAGACTGGAAGATATTTCATTAAAAAATTTGGTAGCATCAATTTCGCAAAGCCTGAATGCTGCGCCCGGGCACAGATGTCCCCCCCTTGCCCCTTCCCAGATGCGCCAATGTCAGCTTGCTTATTCTACTTCAATAGAACTCCTTCCCGAAAGACCTTTCATTCGGCTAATCGGTTCCTAAAATACAGATTACAAGAATTTGTATGAATGTACGTATGTTTCTCGCATTGTGAAAAAACAACGGTACTTAGAGACATCAAATTTTAAATCATGCAGTCCTCCACTCGAATCTGGGCATCTAGCAGACCAAATCTGGAATTTTTGTTTCGTTATCTATTTAATATTTTGTAAAGCTTTAACGGATTTTTGATTAACAAACTCAAGGATTTCAAAGCGAGCAATGGCAACACTGTACGAAAAAAAAATTGTTTTTTTTTTTTATCTCCAACGCATGAGATTGTATGTAGGAAATTCTAAAGATATGCTTATTTTAAAATTATTTTGCGATATTGCTGTTGAATTGAATTTCATGGCTTAAGTGGGAAGAACATGATATTTAATGAATAAAGGTAACACACGAAACGTTAAAAAATGCCCTTTTGGGCGTAATATAAAATCTGAAAGCTTTCAGATTTAAATGTTTTCTTTATTATTTTTAGCCCAAAGGGCATTAGCCCAGATGAGATATTAATTTCGTTTTGGCACTGTGCGTTGATTCACTTTTCAAACTATTGCCACCAAGTATTACAGCCCTGTATTATATTTAAAGTAATTAAATAATAAAGAATCTGCATAACTGCATGTATGCTTCTCGCATTGTGATAAAAAAAGTGGTACCTAAAGCCATCAACTTTTGAATAACCTAATCCTCCACCGAATATATGCATCTGGAAACCCTAATTTGGGATTTGTTATTTATTGATTTTTTTAAGACCTCATCACTGCATATACTGCCATAATAGATCCGACTATTTTCTATGTTTGCAATGAATGGTAACTGGAACCTTCTATAAATGACGTATCCCACAACCGAAATATTCGAATATTTTTGTTTCTTATTTATTTTTTTTCCAATATTATATAGTACGACTTATTTTTTTCTCTGCTGCACTTCAAATGAATAATTTGCAAAATATGCAACTCTTAATATAATGACGAATACTTACAATTTCTTGCCACATTTCTCCGTGTTAGTGACATGCGTAGCGAGACCAAAATCTCCTATCTTTACTTCCATTTCTTCAGATAGAAACATATTTCCAAGTTTCAAATCTCGATGGATTACTCCTTGAGAATGCGTGTACCGGACACCTTCTGCTAACTGCAGCATAAAATAGCGAACTTCCGGTTCAGTCAAATACTTTCTGTTTTTCAAAACATGAACCAATGACTAGGGAAGAGAGAGAGAGAAAAAGAATATTAAATGTCAAAAGCTGATGACAATCCATAGATCTAGAACTATTATTCGTGAAAAAAACGTTTGTGTTGGCAACAACCAGAACACATAATATAATGCTATTTTTAGTTCTGATTAACAGAATACGCACTTTTTACAAAATATGCATTTTCTAAACCTTAAAGAATTATAATTTCCTGTCATAATAGATCTTATACACCATACGATTTTGTATAGGAGTTCTTAATACTATATAATGTTAGAAATACTTTTATCAATTGCAATAATATTGCAAACGATTATAAGAAACTTTTCGATACATATAATATACGTAAATTAACCGCATTTTAAATTAGACCATGACTATATTATACAGTATATATACTTGTATTTTAAATTATATCAATTCAATTAACGCTTGTTATTAATATTTATTAAATTTATACCAGTTTTTGTTATCTATAGATTATCATCAATTACGCATATTTTACGCTGTATCAAATTGACTCCAAAATTTCTGATAAATTTTGTTCTGTAATGGCATTTACAACTTAACCTCCTTCCCTTCTATTGAACTGTCAAGAATGTAATTTCGGTTTTCACAAATACATAGCGTTATGTTCTTTTTTTCATACTTTTATCAATCATATATATATATATATATTCTTTTGAGATTTGGCAGCTGACATTTTTAGGTTTCTACAAAAACAAATCCTGTAGTATTTTTGTTTCATAACTGTTAGTTTACAGTCGGTTATAACAAGAAGTGAAAAATAAACATTTTCGACATATTTTATTTTTTTATTTTCATGAAGGCAAGAAAGCGGCCGAAGCTCAAAACAGATATGTGAAGTTTATCGTGTTAATTGCTTAACAATGCCAGAACACATGTGCCAGAATTGGTTTAAAAATTTCATTCTGGACATTTTTCACTTGAAAATGCCCAACACTCTGGCTACCTTCTGAAGTTGATAATGGCAAAATTACAGCCATTATTGAATCGAATTGTCATATAACTATGTGACAGATTGCAAAAAGGTTAAATGTATCATACACAACAACTGAAAATCACACATAAGATGTCTTTGGACTCCTTAAGAAGTTCGATATTTGGGTTTCGCATGAATTGAAAGAAATTCACTAAACACAAAGAATCAACATTTGCGATAAGGCATTTCAAACGTAATTCAATCAATTCTTTTTTGAAACGAATTATCACTGGTGGGGAAAAAATAAATAACATTAATCTTAAAAGATCATTGTCTAAGCATAATGATGCAGCATAAATCATATCGAAAGCTAAACTGCATCAGAAAAAGATCACGCAGTTAGTTTGGTGGGGTTACAAAGGTGTTGGGTATTTCAAGCTGCTTCCAAGCAACCAAACGATCAACTCAGATGTTTACTGCCAATAATTATGAAATTCGAAGAAGCAATCAAAGAAAAAAGGCCAGAATTGGCATATCCCAAAGGAATCGTGTCCCACCACGACCAGGCGAGGCTCCACACATCTAAATAATACGTGCGAAATTATTTTGAGCTTAGCTGGAGAGTCATGTCGCATTCCCCCATACAACCCTGATCTTTCACCACCGGATTATCATTTATTTCGAGGTTTAAAAAACTTTTTAAATGGTAAAAATTACAATAATAACGATCACCGCAAACTGCACTTTGTTGAGTTTTTTGCTGATAAAGACCAGAAATTCTGCGTGGAATCAGAAAGATAATTTCAGCACTGGAAGTAAAAGAATTCCGCCGGGGGGGGGGGAGAATTACTTTTTGCGTAAGCCATGTAAAAGAGAAAAATCCAAATGGTAATATGTTTCTTAATTACGGCTAAAAAATTAATGGCAAAGCCTGTTTTACCCAGTACTGAACTATTAATCTTTAAAATAAACAACGTTTGCTTCGTAGTTACTCTGAATAATTTTAAAAATCATTTGGGCACTAAAAAGGAGATGTAAGTTTCGAAATTCTTTCTCGAATATCTTGTAGAATTTTGAACGTAACGTTATGAAATGGTTCTGAATGTAACTTATTAAAATATAATGATTATTTTACTAATTGGACTTTGTGATCTATGAAGGCCTACATAGAAATTAGATTTTATATTTATGAAGAATCTGAGGTTTCATAAAATGTTCTACAGTATTTTAAGAAACTTCGTTATCGGAAGAATACGTTTAGGATCAAAATTCAACGAAATAAACTCTGCAGTCATTTTCTGAACTGAAATTTATATAACAGCTATGAATTATTTATCTTCCTGTACTGATCATAATATCTGCTTGTGGAGAAATATCTTCTTACAAACACTGCCGGGAATTCGGTTTATTTCAGATAATTTAATAATTAAATATTTGCATAAAATAAAAATATTAATTTGCACAAAGAAGAATCCTTTTGTCAAGCACCAAACGATTTTGATCCACTTTTACATAAATTGTTCTTTACTGTCTCCTGAGTAAACTATTTTATATTTAAACAATTAAAATGTAAATCGATGTTCTTTTAAAAATTAAATATATTTTATTTGACAAATTAATATTCTTTTATTAATCAAATTTAATCAATCAAATGTTCTTTTCGTAAAAAGGTTTAATTTACACGATCATTTTACCAAACGGTTTTGATGAGTTAATTATTTTACTTTTAAACAAATAAAATGCAAATCGATTTTTTTAACAATTAAATATATTTGATTTCACAATTAATATTCTTTTAACAATCAAAGTTAAACAATCAAATGTTCTTTTCTTAAGAAATATATATATATTTATTCAGAAACCAGACGAAATTTTATATAGTACAAAACTAAGAAACAAATTTATGTATTTGTAGAATATGCTGGGAACAGAGATACTTCTTATATCTAAACTACACGCTCTAGTAACTTATCAGTTACCATGGCAACAGAACAACGCAAGAGCACATCGCTGAGTAATAAAAATAAAGCAGCATAAAAGATTCAGTAATGCAAATATTTCGGACAATAGCCTTTAGTCCTTCAAACAGCTATTGACAGTCAAGACATAACAAGCAAAGCTGCTCCGCGAAATCCGCAGACGCACAGGTAAAACTAACAATTGAGGGGCACATCTGAAGCAGAAGAGTGGGGTGTGTTGTTGTTCGAGGAACAGCTTCCAGCCTCCATCCAATCTAACATCTGCCGTTTTCCCCAAAAACGAGCTCTCGAAAAAAGCTTCATGAGGTCAGTCAAAACAAGTTGCGCGCCAGCTGCTTCATCCACCATTCAAAAAACTTCACCGAAGTCCTCCCCCCAATATTGACCTTGAACTTTTAATGTCAAGAATAGGTCACAGTTTCTTATTCTATATGGTAGTCTGCGTTTTCATTTACAGCCTCCAAGCTATAATTTAAAAGGCAGGTCTTAGGATACAGGTATATTGCTATCAAATCTCTCAAAAGATCGAAACTGCAGGAGGCAAAAGATATGGAGGCCTTCCAAACATGTTTTGGAACGAAATCATTTAAAAAAGCGGGGGGAGGGAGGCAGAGAAATAAAAAAAAAAGACAGAGGAAAAAAATTATGTGGAATGTGAGGAAAGTTGCAAATCTGAAAATTTTAACGTAATTCGTGAGATCATTCCCCCCCCCTCCCTTCTGGTTCGTAAATGCCGGAAATCTATGCAGCGGAAAAGCAAGCGTCTTCAAAAGAACTTTGAAAACTAAATTGAGTTTTAGCCGCATCAAATTCAACTACAATCAAAATTTTATAACTTTTTACAGCATTCCCATCTACTTAGAAAGGAAACTACAACTACAATGAACTTCATGTAAGATGGCCCCACTTACGGCTTCAGACGATTTGGGTTATTTAAAGCGGAGGTCGTCATATTTAGAAGAAATACGCAGGAAACATTACGATTTACAAAATACTCGACTCTCAAGTTACTTGTTGCAAGAATAAATTACAAATTTCTGCATACTCTGTAAACAGCAATTGGCAACAGATAAAAACAGTTAATGGAGCATTAAATTTGATTCTAAAAGCATGATTATACAGTTTCAAATTTCTTAAAATAAATGCTCATCTTTAATGAGTTCTCTAAACTGCCATCTTAGTTACATTCAACTTGAGCAGTGCGCACAGTTCAAATAAACGTCTTTTGTCTTTAAAATAAAAGGAAGTTTGAAATGTTATAAGCACATTAAGGAAGAGAGAGCGAATTAAATGGCTATATAAAAGATTTATACGCACGGAATAGCATTAATCTTTCATTTAATTGCTTTCAGTTTAATCTAACTTTTCTTGTGAATATAATTAATGGAGTTTAGTAAATACTGTAAAACGAATAGATAAATACTTAAATGAAATTTATGCCTGGAATAAAGTTACAAGTGTTTTAGACAAAACAAGAGGCAAAATAGGATAAAAGAATATTTTAAGTTGTAGAATGATTTTAGTGTTATTCTTCTTCATGGAAAAGTAACACGTGTGATTCAATTTCACTTTAAATTTTAATTCATTCTAAATTTAAATGCATTAATATTATTTTAATACCAAGTAGGCCATTGAATGAAAGAAACGTAGAATTACACAATAATAATATTTTTTAATAACGTATAATTTTTGTCTTTCTTTCAGCTTCTCAAATTTTCCTGTTTCATGTCAGAAACATATAAAACTACGTTATATAAACTTATAGTACTACAGTGTCTCACAAAAGTGGTCGCACTCTTTAAGAATTTGCAGTAAAAGCGCTGTAACTCGGAATTGAATTCGAATGTAAAGCCCAATATTTTTTCATATCATATCGATGCGATTTTGAATAAAACCAAACTTTTTAATGTTTAATACTGACTTATTTTCTTTTTCTAAAGTTGAAAATGTAAGGAGGTATAGATGAAAAAAAAAAAACACGCCACAAAAGCGATCGTACATTGACACATTTTCGTAAAATTTCATAATTAAACTTATCGTCTACCACTTTTTTTTTAATTTTTGCATTTTGATGATGTTTCAAAATTTGTTTAACTTCATTTTTGCCGGCTTACCTCCTTATATTTTATTTAATATTTAAAAATGGCTCCTAATTGTAAGGAAACAAGGAACAGAATTCCAAAATTTATCATTTTTTATCATAAGAATGGAAATTCGATTCGGGATATCGCTAAATTATTAAATTTATCGCATTCTATGGTGCAGTATGTAATAAAATTATTAAAAAAAGAAAATCGGATCCAAAATAAAGTAGGAAGAGGTTGTCCGGCAAAGAGGACTCAACGTGAGCACAGATTTACAGTTAGAAAATCTGTGAAAAATCCACGTTTCAGTGCTGTAAATATTTCTGCAGAATTTACTAAAAATTTTCTACTTTAATTTCACTTAAAACTGTTCGACGAGTACTCAGATCAGCTGGATTACATGAAGAAAATTTTTTGGGAGCGCAGAAAATAGAAAGATTAGGCTTTTCTTCTCAAAATCAATGGTAAATAACCCCAAAGCGTATTGGAATCATATCTTATTTGCAGATGAAAGCAAATTTAAAATTTTTGGTTCCGATGAGTATTATAATTATAAGCAGAAAAGAAAATGAGGAGCTTATTGGTTGAAACAGTAAAGCATGGCGCTGGAGGTGTTCTTGTGTGAGAGTGCGTATCAGCATTAAGATTAATTAATTTAATTATTTATTGATGCCACAATGCTTTTTATTTAATTATTTTAAAAGTCAATTTAAAATTATACGCCCAAAACTGGAAACTATATCAGGGTAACGATCCTAAGCACAGGGGCCTCAACGTCCGCCATTTGGGTGTGTATAATATTTCATAAATTCTAAATACACTCAGTCACCAGATTTAAACCCAATAGAAGACATTTGGAGCGAATTAGAGTATGAAGACAGAACATTAAAACAAAAACCGAACTAAAAACAGAAATGATGAAAATATGGAAGAACATTAATGCAGATATTAAAAAAAAAAGAAAACTGGTGAACTCTATGCCCATACGTTTGAAAGCTGTCATAAATATTGCAGAGTATACTACAAAATATTCATTGACCGAAATACTACAGTATTTACTAATAAATGCAGATTTCCTTAAAGCGTACGAAGACTTTCCGTTACTTTTTTATTATTGATTTTCCCAAAAAAAAGTTTTAATATGTGCATAACATAATTAATGTAGCATTTTTAAGAGAAATTTCTAGATACTATTAAAAATTTTTCATTATAAAACATTAATTTTTATTAATGAATAAAGCAATATTTCACTGTGTACAAAACAGCCACTGTATGTTTATGCTGAAAATTTTATGTTCTGTATCCTCAAATATCGTTTTGCAAATACTATTGTTAGGTACTTTCTTTAAAACTATTAAGCATTCTGCACTTACGCAATAAGTCTTTTATTCGCGCCTTATTTACATAACATTGAAATGGTACAACTAAAAATACAAGATTACTACGCGCGCTTCATAAAAATGTTATTGTTCAACTCGGCTTCCATCATTATACTCTCTCGTTGCCACTCGGGGAAAAATAAAATATTAAAAAAAAATCAATGCGTTGCGTTTACATTCGGGCATCCTGACTTAGTTACGACCTCGGAACATTAACAACTTAAAAAAATTAAACATATAATATTAAAATTTAGAGTTCGAAAGCCTTTAAGTGTCATATAGACTCACCGTTCTTTTCTATTCTTTTTCCGTATCCTAGTTTTAGTAATATGCGGCGTGTTGTTATCGTTATCAGCAACACTAACGTCATCACCATCAACATCCTCCTCCTCTGATTCAGCTTAAGACTGCCATGATTTCAATTGGCTCACATGAGCTGTCGTCCTAAAGAAACGACCTTTCACCTTCTCTTCTAATTGATAATTTTCTTCTAATTCACTCTATAGGTATCGCTTGGTAAAATGTCTGTAACTACCAAAGGTCCTCGATATTTTGGTTGATTCTCCAGTTGATTTAGGTATTCTTCTCATAACTACTATTTCTCCTCGTTCGAATGTAAAAGAATTGCTTTTCTTCTTTTCATAATTTGCTTTACTTTTCATCTGCATATCTTCAATTTTCTTTCTATCTTCATTCTGTAAGATTACTTACTGGATCCTCCCATTCATTTGCGTCTTCGTCTGTAATCATCCTCATCAATCTGTCGTTGAATTTTGGTGAATAACCGTGAAGCATTTCGAAAGGAGTTTTATTTGTAGTCTTATTTATCATATTGTTTAAATTCCTTTCTCATTCCTCAATCTTTTTGTCCCAATTTCTATGATTCGAATTTTCCATATTCGTTTTAATCGTAGCCAAAATTGTTCGATTTGCTCTTCCCACCATTCCATTACCACTTGGATGTTGAGTTGAATTGAGCGTATGACTGATTCTATTATTTTCGCAGTACTCTCGAAATTCCTTCGCTGTGAAACATATTCCTCTATCGCTGATAATTTTTTCTGGTAACCCAAAATCATTTACAAAACTCTTCAATGCAACTAACACATACTTGGTTGCAATACTTTTCATATTATATAAACGTGTAAATCTTGTAAAATTATGAATTATTACAAACAATTCTGTATTTTCTCTTGAACTTTTTACAAATGGTCCTAAATGATCTACATGTATGATTGCAAAAGGCCTTCTACCAGGTCTAATTGGATGCAGTACGCCTTGTTTCTTACCACTAGGCACGTTATTTACTAGGCATTCGAAACACATCGAAATGTGACGCATAACATATCGTTTCGTTCCTTTAAACCAGTATGACTAATTGATTTTGGCAACAGTTCTATCTGCTGAAAAATGTCCCGAAAGAACGTGAAATTTTACTACAAAACCTTTTCTCATCAACTTAGGTATGACGTATAACAATTTCTCCTTTTCCTGACCTTTTACTTTACGAAACAATCGATTATTCTTCAAGACGTAATTTTCAGTTGCATACTTCTCTGCATTCGTTCTATCATTTATCATTTTCTTTAAAATGTTTATTAATTTGCGTAATTCTGGATCTGAATGCTGAATGATAAGAATTTGTTCATCTATCGTTAGTGTTAAATAAACGCCCAAGTTGTTCTCAATTATAGAGTCTAAGGTTTCTTCTGGCTGATCAACTGGCGATCGGTTCAATGCATCTACTTGACTCTTTTTTTTTTACCTTGTCTGTGCTTTATTTCAAGATCGTATTCCTGGATCAGATTACTCCACCTTGCTATTTGAGAATTTGAAGTTTTCTTCGGGTTTGAATAAACTAAAGCTTGGCAGTCGGTAATTATCGTAAATCGAATTCCAATCAAGAATTGTCGAAGTCGTGTTAAAGTCCAAACTATACCCATTAATTCTAATTTGCTTGAATGATAGTTCTTTTCTGTTTCTGTTGTTCCTTTACTTACACAATACTCTACCTTTTATC
>KK119765.1:62895-87484 GCA_000611955.2 Stegodyphus mimosarum
ATTCCTGCCAGCCTTTTGCTGATTGCGTCTGTGTGCACTTCAGTTTCTGCTTCCGGATTATATAACGCTAGTACTGGTTCCTTAGTTAAATGGTCTTTTAGAGTATTGAATGCTTCTTGCTGATCTTCATTCCAATGAAATGTTTCATCCTTCCTCGTCTGTCTCGTTAACGGCTCAACTTTCTCCGCATATTTCGGTACAAACCTTCTAAAAAAACTTGTAAGACTTAAAAATTGTTTAACATCATGTTCATTGGTTGGTTTAGGAAAGTTTAATATGGCTCGTACGTTTCTTGGTGACGGTTGCATACCATTCGATTTTATTAGCAATTCCAAATACTCAACTTCATCTTTTCCAAATTCGCATTTTGTCAGTTTCAATGTCAGCTTTGCTTCTCTCAATCTATCAAACACTTTTCTAAGTTTTTCCATCATTTCTTTCCACGATTTAGCCGGAACTAATATGTCATCCAAATAGCACAATACTTCTTTATTAAGCAATGGACCTAAAACTTGATTCACAAGTCTCTGAAATTCTGCTGGAGCGTTAGTTAACCCAAAGATCATAACGTTCAAACTGGCCAGCGTCATCTGGAATGAAGAAAGCCGTTTTCAGTCTCGCTTCTTCAGTTAAAAGAATCTGTAGATATCCATAAGCAGTCCAATGTAGTGAAAACTTTACATTCGTTAAGGCATTCAAGAAGATCATCTATCTAGAGAGTGGAAATTGATCTTTAACAGTTTGCGAATTCAACTTTCTGCAATCTACAACTAATCATAGTTCACCTGTCCGTTTCCTTACGAATAACACTGGGCTAGAATACGAAGATCTTGTTTCAGTAGCAATTCCATATTTCTTCCATTCATTTATTATCTTCTTTATAGAAGCACGCTCCTCGGCGTTGGTTTTATACGACTTCATGCAAACAGGCTTACTCCTTTCAATTTCTTTAACATCCATCCTTGTTAAGTTTGCACACCCTAATTCCTCCATATTTAATGCAAAACAATCTCGATACTCATTTATGAAATTTATAATATTGTTATTAACTTTAATTTCTTCTGAAGTAATCGGTCTCAAACTTTTAGGTTTCATTTATTATCATTATTTCCTTTCGATTTGAATTTTCAGTTTTCTGATCTATACTTGATTCAACTAATTCTGCTACTTCTGCTCTACCGATACACTGATTCTCTTTCAAAATTAATTTTCGATCATTGTAGTTAGCGACTGGTATGACTGTTTCTCCATGTATTACTTCCACTGATGTCCCCAACTCATCTTTTGATCCACTTATTAAAATATAACCGTTATTTATTTCATCAGTTTTAGCTTTCACGAAATTAACCGTATTACTTTCTATTTCAATTTCTTGAGTAGAATTCAGTTTAATTCGCGGAGTGTTGATGTCATTTTGTAACTCTGAAAATGGACAATCATCAGCGTAGCGTATGTGCAAAATATTACTTATCTTGGCGTATGCAATATGTGGTAAATCAATCATGTTCGACCAACTAATAAGTCCCATGGTTGTGTTTCACCCTCTACAATTAGAACTGTAATGTTCTTTCCTTCCACATTATCAATCTCTAAATTAAAAGTTACTTTTCTCAGTGCTCTAACAGCTAGTTTACTCTGGTTTCCAAAGCCAAAGAATTCCTCCACATCAGGTTTTATACTAAGATTTTTGTACAAATTTTGTTCTTCCAACTCACGTCGTGCCTGTCTCTCAAATAAGACTAAATAAAAATTTCACTCAATTCATACTTATGCATTAATTTACTCATATCACAAAAGTTACTTCTACTAACATTGGAAGGAACACATTAACAGAATCATTTACATTGCTACTTCTGATTCCCGCTTCAACTTTTCGAGTTCAAATGTTCTTTCTTTTTCTAAAATTTCCAACTTTTCCCTGCTTAAACGATTATTTATAATTCTATCTAGCATTTGTTTAATAAATTCTTCGTTATAGTTCTTATTATTCAAAATCATATCTCTTAAGCCCACAATTTTAATATCAACAGGTACATCTACGTCAAGTTCTAAGGCAAGTTCCTTTAAGTCGCATTTCTTGCCCTTTCCCAAATAAGCCATCTTCAATTTTCAAATAATAATACAAGAATTATTCTTAGTTCTTTCTGTTTAATACTTAAACATGATATAAACAGTTTATAAATGCACGTACCTTTCCACCTTCGTTTTTGGCGAGCTTCCAAATTTGGGCTGAACGTACATTCAGGCAATACATTATTAAATCCTTCGTAATAATCCTTGTCCATGTCACTTCTGAGATGTTATGTACTTTCTTTAAAACGATTAAACATTCTGCACTTACGCAATAAATATTTTATTCGCGCCTTATTTACATATCATTGAAATGGTACAAATAAAAATGCAAGATTACTATGCGCGCTTCATAAAAATGTTATTGTTCAACACGTCTTCCATCATAATACTCTCTCGTTGCCACTCGGGAAAAAATAAAATATTTTAAAAAATCAATGCGTTGCGTTTACACTATAAACAAAACTAAATTTTTACTGCATTATTCTAAATTTCAGTGAAATGTTAAAACTGTTTTAAAAGTGATAAAGTTAAGTAAAATGTAAATGGCAGTCTCCATAAAAAAAGTCCATTAAATGACAGGAAAAATGCAAAAAACACAAAAGGTGTCTCATATACATCTTCGTTGAAGACAGATCTTTTATAAAAGTTTTCTAATCTGACAAATGTTTACTATTTCTGAGTAGACGGCTCAAATGAAAAACAAACCACATCAAAAACACATTAATATTATTATATTATATTTTTAAAAACAACTATCAATTCCAATATTATTCGTTTTAGTTACGCAAAATAATTTCCTGTTTTTGTATAGATTTTACTTTGCTACCACAAATCAGAAGTTTCTAAATCATATGCTGAAAAACTGAGGGGGGGGGGACGGGAGGAGGGAGAAATATGGAAGTAAATGCAATACATGTACTATATTTATTATTTATTATTTATGATTCCATATCGTAACTGAGAAAAAATATCTCTAGCTTGAAGAATGTTTTTATAATTTAGAATAATATTTTCATCTAATTTAAGCCATCAGTACATTTTCAATGCATTATTTTTAGGATATGTTCTCTTAATGTATTAATTTTATGTTACTTAAAGTCTGTTTTTCGTTAATATGTTAATAATCATTCAGCCTGCGCCACTAAAATATATTACATTATAATGCATTACATTTAAACTTCTGCATAAATTATCTTTTAAAGGAATTCGACGGAAGGTAATTCCTATAATGTATTATATATATAATAAATTATATACGTAATAAATTGAAAAAATATTTTATATTAAATATAAATTTTATCCTCTGTACATGCTAAAATATTTTATATTATATTGTGTACATACGAGTTCATAACGGACTGAATGCACATAAAACCGATGACAGCTTAATAGAATTTATTTTCGCAAAAAAAAAAACACTTAACAATTCTAGCACTTTCCACAAAAGTGCTCGTACAACCCGTCTCAGTATGACACAGTACAATCAATAGTTACCGCTTCAAACTACTAAGAATGTTAAACACAACGCAATGCAAAATACATCTAAAAGGCGAAGCTTGCACGATCTCTCAATACTCCGAAGTCAGCTCTGAACTAAAAACTGAGAAAGTGATACTCTCTCCGGTCTTATATAGTTTTCCATCGGGTGCCAAGAACTTTCTAGTACAAAGATTCCTCAACCTTTTTTCCTCGCGGTAGATTTTTAATAATTTAAAAATTTGACGACATACTAACAATAAGATAAATTTAAAAGAATTTTACTTGTTTAATTGATCGATGTACTTACACTATATTCGTAAAAATAACATACGATAATAATTTTCAATGAAATATGAAATAAAATTGCATTACAAAGTAAACAAAGTGTTTACATAATGATAAATTACAAATTACATTTGATGCGAAATTTGAAATTTGTTTTCATAATTTCATTTATATTTGGATCTAAAAATAATAATGCTACTTCTCCTTTCCAGATTTAAAATACTTATGCTTTCTTCGTTTTTATGTTAATCAAAGTCGAAAACACGAATTCTTCCAAATCAGATGTGGAAAATTTTAATAACATACTTGAAGTTTTTGTATTATTGTCAGATAATCGTACCTAAGATTAATTCAAATTGCAAATTACAAAATAAATTTTATTGTATGCAGTTGTATAATTTGCGGCATACTTTAAAAATCTCGCGGCGCTTTAAAATGCCGCGGCACAGTGGTTGAGAATCACTGCTATAGTACCTTCCATTTCTCGAAATTAATGGAAGACAGATACAGTTAAAGTTACATATAAGGACCGGATAAATACCTATAGGGATCAATTACAGTAGCAATTACAGTTATACAGGGATCAGGCCTAAATGTCGCCAAATGCTTGCCACGTTTGGCGACTTTCGGCAATTTCTCGTCTCGTCAAATGCTCGTCAGGTTTGGCGACTTTCCGCAATTTCTCATGAAAATACATAAATTAGTCGCCAAAACAATAAACAACTTGGCGACACTTCGCCAATTTAACGATATAGGCATTTACCTCAATTTTAAATAGACTTGCTCCTGTAATCTTGTTTTTCCGGCACAGGTTCGTCTCTTCAGACTTTTCATATTATGTAATGCAAAAACCACAGTTTTGCGTATAATTTCACTAAAATTACTTACATACGAAATTCGTCACAATATATTCTTTTCTATAAAATCATTTTAAATTATAATAGAAAAATATTTCTTTAAAATATCCCCCCGCCTCACATCTGCAATTTTCATTCGTTCGCTCTTCATGCAAGTGAGTGACTTCTTGAGCAAGACTTTTCTTACAATGTAACTGAATTCCTTTGTGTAAACACAAAGCAGTAAGCACAAAAATTATTTAATACAATGTGATTCAAATATTGTAAAAAATAAGAAAAAGTACTGTAATTGAGGGTAAAGCATATATGCAGATGTCCTTCTTTTTTAACTTTCCATATTTTCTTCTGACTCCAATGTGATACACTGAAGACTTTATAAAGACGACTTTTTAAGATTGCTATGAAATCTACGATGTTTCCTTCTCGGCAGTTTTCAAAGCAGGAAACTCCACTTCCTCAAGCTCGTCCTAAAGTTGCATCGACTAACGGAATTAAATTTTAAAAATTTACGCACTTACTGCCTTGAAACGTACGAATTACTTTTCCTTTACGGCAATAAAAATATAGCCAAGCTATAAAAGCAGAAACTGCATCCCATAAAAATATTTTCTGAAGAAAAGTTCTGAAAGACCTTAAAGCTGCGTTATTCAGGCGCGAAAGCTCAAGAACCACACAGTATAATTTTTTTACACCTTCCCAATATCGATTTTTTCTTTCGATGTATGTTCAATTTGAGTACCACACGAAAGTGAAACATACTCGTAGTTCATTTAATCTCTCATACATGTACCATTTTTTTTATTTTATATGAATACAGACTTTTAGATTTGTATAAAGTATTACAATATTATGCAAAAAATATTATTGCGTTTCGAACACTCCAAATGTTCGACAAAATGATTTAAGAATGTAATTTTAAGAAACATTTCTTCAGCGCGGTCTTTTCTTCAAATAAAAATATCTGCAAAATGTAACCATTGACAACTGACATTATTATGGATTTTTATCATAAAATGTTTTGATACTGACAAACTTCTTCAAAATAACTAATCCGCTTATATTAAATATAATGTGATTAATATCCTGATGACATTTTAAGAGTCGTAAATATTCGCGGAAATTGCATAAATTTCTTTTCACTATTATGGAACAAAAAACCTTACAGTTAAATTAACACAAAAAAGCTGTATTCTAAAATACAAATAAAATGATACATATGTATGTTCTTTTGCTTAAAATTTAGTATTCAGCCTAAAATTAATTCTTGAGGTAATTAATTATATTAGTATGACCATCATTATTTAATAATTAATAAAATTATAATTTATTCATCCTTAATTTATTATATTACAACTATTACTATTTCATAATTAATAAAATTATTATTTAATAACGTTATAACGAATTCTCATTCCCCTATTCGCGTTCTCGCGATGTAAATGGTTTACATCCAGATAGCAACTGGAAGATCCGTGGTTCGAATCTCAGCGAAAGGACAGTTTGTTTTTTATTTTCCTGGTCCGTAATGGCCTAATGGCAACTGCAGTGGTGCCTGAACTGCGATGAACCATAATTCGTTACCACACGGATTTGCGCGAATGGACCTCGTGCCTCTCCTCGGTAGTATTCTTATCATCCAGAAAGAATATAAGGATTTACTTCATTAGAACAAAGCATACTTGGAGTATTTGCCTAAGTGAAGGTATGGCTTCATGGAGGACTTTTTAAAGAAAATTGGTTCCTACCCAATATACACATGGGGAAAACCACAACAATGTCCTCGCATCCAGCCCGTTTGCCAGGACTTGAATCCGAGTAGAATCACCAGTGTCCAGTAGTGTTAACCACTCGGCCGCAGCCAAGCCGGACTCTATAAGGAATTATCTCATTTCCCCGTACGTGCTTTCGTACTGTAAGCAGTTAGCACATTCCTCTAGCAATGCGAAGCTCCGTGGTTCAGTCTCGAAGAAGATGCAGTTGTCTTTCCGTGCTTTCTTAGCTTAGAAAATTCTGAGTGAATCTAGAACTTTTAAGAAATACTTAATAACTAAATCAAGTATTTTAAGAGATTTAAGGATTGGTAACTCCTTCTAATAACAAAATAATGGAATTCAGTTAGCAGTTCGGTTATTAAAAATCACATAAAATAAACCACTTTGAGATAAGAATTTATGTAACTGCTTTACTTTTTTCTTCTCTTCGAAAACTACCCAGAAATTAAACTAAATTAAACATCAGAATTTGTCTTAAGCAAACGATTATACGAATTATAAATGCAAACCAATCATTAACTGTTTGCATGAGTGGATTAACTAAAATTTAAATATTTGAAATTAAAACATACCAAAAATGAAGTTCGACTCAGCAATTTGGAAAAAAGTTTTGCAACACAGCAATTTGGAGTGCTACTGGCATGTACAGAAATTCAGTTCCTATGAATACTTTATGATACATTTAAAAATAGTTACTGCTTTGGATAGTTAAGGAACGTGGACGCAGTACTATCGAAATAACTAGGTTGTAAAGACGTACAGACTTTTAAAACTAATTGAGTAATGATGGCCACTAGACTTTAAATTCCATTACATATTCAGCGTTCTGTGTGGGGGGAGGGAGCTGTCTGAGAGGCTTCAGATTTTTAGCGCTGCACTAGAGTGTTCGTTAAGCTTTTCATACACTCGCTCAGCTCGCAGTAATTAGTCTGTTTTTGAACTCACTCCTATTGACACAACTTTTTTTGTCTTTTTAACTTTGCATGTTAAGCATCAGTCTCTTAGCACTTATGTGACATAAAATTCAACAGCAAATAAAAAAAAAATAGTATATCTTCAGAGTTGCTGCGCATTTTTAGAAATGGAATTTTGCGTCAAATTACTATAAATGCGTAGTTTCACTTTTCGTTCGAGTCTGTTGCCATTCGGTAAAATATTGAAAGATCTTTCAAACTGAATCTGTCTGGTGTGGGTTAGCAAACTAAGTTATTTGAAAGTAACAGATGCAGTCCTTAAGAATATTCGTTTTTTACTTTTGAATCGAATTGATTTAAATCATAAAAATGCATTTAATTCGTGATCTATCTAATTAAAAATATCCAATATTTCCACAGAATGAAATAATATTTTTTATTATTTATTTTATATTCTGCAAAATTTCAATGAATTTTTGATTAATAAACTCAAGATTCGAAAGCCAACAGTGGCAACACTGAACAGAATAAAACATTTATTTCCAGTGCGCGAAACTGTCTATCGGAAATTCTAAAGATATGCTGTTTTTAAGTATCTTCTGATTTTGTTGTTGAATTTAATTTTATGTGGCGTAAGTGAGCAGAACGTGATGTTTTAGAAATAAATTTAACACATAAAACGTTAATAATAAGTAGAGAAAAAAGTCATCTTAGTAAGAAAACTGAACATTGATATGATGAACTGAGAAAATACTAAAAAAGAAGAAAACAAATGTATATTAGCACTTAGCACTGTATCGGGAATTCTAAACAAATGCTGCTTGTACAATTTTCATAATTTTGCTGTTGAACTGTATATGGTGTAATGATGCTTAATAATAAAGCTAAAGAGACAAAAGAAATGGGTTAGCAGGATTGAGTGCTACAGTAGACAGGTAGAGTGCAAGTTAGTAAGGGCGATGGTTAAAATTCGAAACCTTCATTTTTTAGATTAATATGATTTCGGTGACAACAGCTGGCGGCAACAAATTTTTATGTGAAAATTGATAGAGACACAAAATTGATACGGAAGTAAAAGTAACAGTTGAGAATAAAAGTACTATATGGTTCTAAAAATACATTTGAAAAGCAAAAATTATCGTCGGATTTCCTTCGTTAATACAAAAAAGTACCACAGATCTTTCGTGAAAGCTAAGTGGCGTAAAGCGAATGCTTCTGAAGCGAAGATAACTGCATTCTGGTCACCTCAAAAACAAGCTTCTAACGCTTGTAATGGAAAAAAATAATGGTCCTTCAGTTTGCTGAAACATAATCTGTGTGTGTGTTTTAACAAGATTAGATTAAATCGAAATCTATTGGAACACAAGCAATAAATCACGAATTAAGGGCGACATCAACGGCAAAGAAGATTAATTCAATGAAAGACAAACAAAATATGATACACCGCAGAAAGAAATGTAATTATTATCTATATAATGATCACATTCAGGATGAAAAATCGATGACATAACAAAGAACAAGACAAAGACACAGCAGTATTACAGATAACAGAAACAACAGCCAATACATTAATTTCAAAACAGTCCTCGTTTTATAAGCAGTGTGAGATAGGGAAAACCTTAATGATTCTATTTTTAGTCTTGTCTTGCCAGCCCAGCCATTCTCGAAGCAAAGGAAAGAATACAGGCTGTATCGATAAAAAGCACCACAAATAGAGAAAGATTTGGGAAGAGAATTTATTGCAAAAACTTTATGTTTGCACCTATGTCAAGAATCTCTTCATTAAAACTGTTTCAATGAATTTCAGGGCAGTAATCGTTGACGGCACGGCAAGCATACAAATAGCAGTCAGTCTCATCCCACGTTGCTTGAAGTATGGTCAATGCCAGGGTCAGTAGACAAACAAGGTTAGATTCTTCCCAACGCTGACATCACTTAGTTACAGAAGTGGGAGAAACGAATACACAAAGGTGAAACTGCTTTTGGGCAGTCTAAGAGTCTCTGACGTAACGTAAAAGCAAAATTTGTAGTATCGTAACCTTGGTCCACACAGGCAGACACAATGTCCGTTGCGCTGATTTTTAGACGCCGAAGGTCGTTTATAACGTTTGGAACAAAAAGAGGCCTTCAGAAATATATGCAGTTACACAGAAAGTTTGTCATAATTTAATCTTCAAGTAGTTGACACTGAAGTCGTCTGCCACTGAAAGTAATAGTCAACTACTGAATTTATCGAAGGCAGTGGTACTGAACGTCTGCTATTGAAAGTAGTAGTACTGAAAGTAAAGTACTAAATTCTGTCTATCTAGTCTACTACTGATACTGAATTTTCAGCAGTAGACTCTATTTTGACGCTGAAGGTTGTTTATGACTTTTGAAACCAAAAGGCCTTCAGATATGTGGTTATTCAGAAAGTTTGTCATGTTACAGTCTTTCAGCAGTAAACCCTGAAAGTCGGTTATAACTTTTGACTCCAAAAGGCCTTCAGAAATATATGCAGTTAATTCAAGAAATTTATCTCGTTACAGTCTTTCAGTAGTTCTCTGTTCGTTGTCCCAGACACAGAGAATTTCTTTTCCCGTTGGTTACCACATCACGTTCAAATAACGGCAAGATGCATGCATTTAAAAGACCTCTTCACGCATACTGTCCTGATTCTAACGTAGCAAGCGGTTGTATGGAATACAGATCTACCTGAGGTAGTTCGTTCACACTTGCTTGAAGAGTCAACTCACGACAGTCAATAAGCGAGCAGAAAATCCCACGCGCTTTTTTTCTTGTAAGCAATCAGTCTCATAACATGGCATGCTGTTGAATTTCGGCAGTTCAACTATATTCTTTGCATAGTTCTTCAGCTATGTTGTTTATTGTAAATTGGCCTGCTGATGATGAAAATGGATTTTTTCTTCCGTGATTAGTCAGTTTCTCTTTTCTACTGTAGACATGTACCATACACTCACGAACTGATTCAATGAACCGATTCACTTTATTAACCTACCCATCCATGATTCTTCAAAAATGAGCGGTAGCTCTTTCAGAATTCCCTAACTGAAAGTTATTGCTGGAAGCGTGCCAGGACAGTTCGATTTCCATTCTAGAGAAGAAAAAAATGTTTATCTCCCATGCATGCTAAAAGTAAGTTTAATTTTTATCATTTCGCAGTTTTTTGAACATTTCTTATTCTAAAATTTTACTGTTAGTTCTGTGTAGAAAGGAGGTTAAAAAACTATAGTTGAAAGAAATCAGTTCAACTAGTTATCGGTTTGAATGATTCTCCTGGTTCCACTGTTCGTTCTATTCTTTCTGCTTTTCGCAGGCCGTTCTAGATTCAAACCCTATTTCCAATCTTATTCATCGAGGGGTGAGCGACGAGTCGTAAAAAGAACTCTTCAGTTCAGTGAACGAAATCAGTGATCAGTTGATCTGATCCTATAAAACAGCAGTTTTGTCTACTTCTAGTCTACTGCCTCTGCTGTGCGTGAAACTGAAATTTTCCATCTTGGAAATCTCGGCTCTGCTGTATCAGAACAGGTAGTGTCTCTGCTTTCTCTGCAAAATATCAGAGCCACCTCAGTGTGAACTACCCTTCTAAAGGCCTATCAGATCGGATAAAGCCAATCTGTGACTTTTCCAAGAAATGTGCTCTTGTTAAACCAGTTCGAAGGGTAGATTCTAAAGCGGAACTTGTAATTCGGAGACAGAAAACGTTGCTTCAAACAATGGTGCTGTAGCTAGCACCAGAAAGAAGGTTGAGGATGGCAAACTTTCACGCAATGCGAGCGATAACGATTCTACTTGGCGTTTAATTTAAGTTAACGACTATAAATGGCAACCTAATGTGCAAGTAGAATCCAAGGGAGTGCTCCTGAATAACTCAAATTTAGGGCAACTCTTTCTGAAAATGATAGAGATTTACTTGCAGTTCTCCAGTCGTCACTGAACTCATTAATGGTCAATATTTTTTGTATGAATATGACAGGCGCATAAGAAAATTGCGCAATGTTTGGTTGGCTGATTTGAATATGACACACTACATGAGGGCTATGTGCGATACTGGGTCATATTTAAGTTACACAAAAGGAAATTCAACCGTACAGTCAGATAGTTCGCCTGGATTCGAATTCAGGACGAATTATCAGTATTCAGTAATGACAAAATGTAATAGTACTGAACCTATAGATTACCACAAAGTAAAGAATAAGATGTGCGCGTGAATATCTTTCACGCAGAGTCTTATATTTTGCTGTGGCGTAGAGAAAACAGAACTGTATGAAGTCTTGGACATACAGATTCCAAACTTGAGTAATTGACTATAATTCCAACCTTGAATTTGTTACGAAAACACTCATAACTGAATGTGGAAATTACCATTGGAATGAAATGTCGGAAGCTGTTATTAAAGGTTCGATGGCGTAAGAATTAATCTAAATATTGAAATATTACCAATTTTTAAATCCCCGAAAGTGAAGACAAAGAAATAACCGACTATTGTTTTCTGGCTGACAGCAACTTGACCACATTTTAAATTAGGTTCATTAGTTGCGAAAAGTCTTCTGAGAGACAACGCAAAACAAGTATACAAATTCTAAAACCCTCACTAAAATGAATGGGGCCTTTTAACTGCCTCTACGGTCATTGTTTGTCATTGTGGTATTATACGATGAAGCTAACAACATTTCGTTATATTTTTTTTTTCTAATTCTCAGCACATTATGAGATCGTAAATACCACATACTAGTTTAATCAAAGCACGACATCCAATCTAAATTATCTAAAAACTATTCTAAACTTTTTTCCTTTTTTATTGATTTTTTCCTTGTTCAAACCGCCTTCTTATATTCTAATTTCAACTGATTAAATTCCTTTTGCTCCGTTTCTCCGTAATTATGGTTTTTCGTGGATTATCTATTCCCGTGATATTATTTCAGCAGATTTAACATTCTTTTTAAAATCAGATATTAGTAGTAGGAGTTAACACGCAGGTTAACTACTTACTAAACGTCCTTGATCCTTGAAAGTGAATGTCCTACATCTCAGAAACATCTGCTCGACCTAGCTGTTATTTAACTGTGACTAATCTTCCGCAAGACCAGCCCACATCATACTTTTCCAGATGGTGCCCGCAATTTGACTTTCCATTGTTTTCTTGAGTTTCTTTGCAGCTGACCCCTTTGATAAGTGAAAACGGATTCAACAGTTGTACACCTCCACATCGTGGCCTTTTCGACATCAGACCACGTTTTCAATTGCTGAGCATGTATTTCAAATGAAAAGGGAAACTAACAATTAGATACAGTTGGTTAATAGATTTCTATAATGCTAAACCAGAAACAATAATTGAAAGCTTAAACGTTGCGATTATTGTTCATCTCTATTATAATAACAAATAAGGTTATTTCTGCTTGCAACATTTACATCTAACAAATTTTGTGACAGTCTGAAATCGTTATGCAACATTTCGGGTTTTTCCAATCCAGTCTTCTAGAGATGGCAACAAAAATTGCGCCATTTCAGGCTTTTTCCCCCTTCTTCAAGCGTTCCTGGTGACAACATCAAAATCATTTTAACCGTTCATTTTAAATCTTATAATTTTTTTTAATCTTAATAGTTATAGCTGGCGGGTAGAGATTGGAAGAATAAAACTGTAAGGTAAAATCCGCGTGTTTTAAGGTTACTTTGGAATAAACTGTGAGCGAACAAGGAAATTGAAGAAAGGTGGCTTCTTAAGGTGCATAAAGCACAATCAACTTAAAAGAAAGACCTATCTTTTGTTTTAATACCACATACTTAATTCCATTCAGCAGATGGTTGTAAAAAACATTTCCTATATATGGCTTAATATTCTCCTCTTCGATAAAAGCCTCGTTTTTAAAAATTTGT
Source organism: Stegodyphus mimosarum (assembly GCA_000611955.2). NCBI lineage: Eukaryota > Metazoa > Arthropoda > Arachnida > Araneae > Eresidae > Stegodyphus > Stegodyphus mimosarum. The sequence goes on from KK119765.1 coordinate 76,156, forward strand.
AAAATAATTAATCCATTTTATTTAAAACTCTGAAAGCAGTGTTGCGAGTGATTTCCACAATTGTTTGGAGCATCATATTTTTAATCCCGATTTAATGTTAGCCAAATTCTCAAGTTTTCATTTTTCAAATCTAAAATTCTCAAAGTTTCAGTTTTCAAGATTCTCAAAATATTTAGCCGCCATTAATCTTTCAAAATCGACACGATCCTGTTTCGAAGAAAGGCTCATGCCTGGGAAAGCAAGATATAGAACTTAACCGCCAGAAATTACATCCATTGTTTTACTGCGCGTAAGTGAAGATGCTATCTCCAGAAAAAGACTTGCTGCTTAAGCTTTTGAACATTACAGTTATTTTCGGTAGTATTCCTTCTTGTATCTTTTGCAATTTCAGTATAAATGATTATTTTCTATGGAATAAAAGCCTTAGATGTTTCATTACCAGTGGTTTCTAGGTACTGGCTCACAGGCCGACAACCCCGAAGCAGTATTATGCGGCCCGCGAATATTTCAGTTACTGTATTCCCCCTCTTTTACTTCCTTGAACGCAGTAAAAGAAGTATAGTAATCGAGAAAAATATCGGGTATATAAAAATTTCATGTATCTTACCTATTATTGTGCAGCACACGAAAGACATGCATCTAAATCATTTTAAAAAGTAAGCAAGATTTTTGAAAGAAATACACTCACGTTTGTGAAAATTGCAACACCATGAAGGACTTACGCGAGTGAGCTGAAATTTTCAGGAAATGCAAAGTAGCGCATGATATGCAAATGATTAGAATTGCAAATCCGTAGCGCATGCGTATGCTGAGCAGCGCCCTCTGAACGGCTGATGGATCCGAATAAATAGACGGCTGTAGCGAGGCGTGTATGGTTATCGGTGGTTATCTGCTAGTGGTAAACGTTAACTCAATCTGTACTTATGCCTCGTCGACGAAAGAGAGCGAGATTTGAACAACTTACAGAGTTTGAACGAGGGAGAATCATCGGCCTTCGTGAAGCTGGATTGTCGTATCGTGCAGTAGCCTCTCGTGTGCAGCGTAACAGCAGCACAGTGATGCGCGTTTGGAAGCAGTGGACGGACGAGTGTCGGACAACTCGGAAATCCGGGAGTGGACCCCGAAATGTGACGTCAGCTCGCGATGATAGACACCTGGTCCGCATGGCGCGGACGGACCGTACAGCTTCCTCTAGACAATTGGCAGCACTGTGGTCAATAGCTACAGGTGTTTCATTGTGTGCTTCATCAATTCGTAGACGTCTGCTGCAGTGTGGACTGCGCGCACGGACTCCTTTATACAGGATCCCCCTAACGCACGACCATCGCCGCCTGCGGCTACAATGGGCCAATCAGCATAGAGACTGGCGTGCTGATTGGCAGCATGTCGTGTTTTCTGACGAATCCCGCTTTAATTTGTGGTACCATGATGGCCGCATTCGTGTCAGACGCTATGCCGGTGAACGCCACCTTCCGGAGTGCATTATCGAACGCCACAGTGGACGAACACCCGGAGTTATGGTCTGGGGCGCCATAGCATATCATAGACGATCTCAATTGCTACGAATTGTGGGCAATCTGAACAGCAACCGGTATATCCGTGAAGTTCTACAGCCCGAAGCTGTTCCCTTCCTTCAAAGCTTGCCAGGCGCTGTATTTCAACAGGACAATGCCCGCCCTCATACTGCTCGGATTGTTAAATCCTTCTTTGCAGCGCAGCAGGTACAGCTTCTTCCTTGGCCTGCGTGTTCCCCGGATATGTCGCCAATTGAACATGTGTGGGATGTCATTGGTCGGCGTCTTGCTCGTGATCCTCGTCCTGTTGCGTCTGCAGACGAACTTTGGGTACGCGTACAAACGATATGGAATGCTCTTCCTCAGTCAGACATTCAAACTTTGTTTGACTCCATGCCACGTCGTGTAGCAGCACTTATTGCGGCGCGTGGTGGCCACACAAAATACTGATTCTGATCTCTTGTTCTTGTTTGTTTGCTTTGAACATTTAATCATTTATTTGTACCACTACCACTCAACTGTGTATTAAATTGCATTCAATTATGACGATTCCTTCTTGGTGTTGCAATTTTCACAAACGTGAGTGTATAAAACTCTGGAAAAAACTGTTCATTCTAAAAAAGGAATTTATAACAGTATATTATTCATAATACATTTTACTCCTTGGGAACTTTAACATACAACTAAGGAGTTTAGAATTACATTGAACTAAATTGATGGAGTTTCTTATTACAACCTATATCCACATAGCACATTGATTTCTAAACTGACACTATTTCTTTTGAATAGAATATTTCTTAGACAGACAATGGAGGTAACCTAAAAGTTTCGCACATCAAACTTGCTGAAATTCCAAAATGGATATTAATCGCTAATTGTTCATGGTCACCATTCCTATACTGTTACAAATAATATATCATTTTAAATTTATTTTGCAATTTATGCTGTTAGCTTTTAACAACCGTTTCTTTACTGCAAGGTGATGATGAGATTTATCCATGAACGATTTTCTGTGCTTGAGCATTACTTTTCAAAGCACACTCGTATTTTTTCGAGAGGAGAGGGGGTTAATTACAACATTTCATTCCTGACTTCGTCCATTTTGTTTGAACATAAAAGAGGAGGACAGCTACGAACGCTTCCAATTTCTGGAAACAACATTAAAAAAATGGAAAATCATTACCTTATTCGTTCACGAAACATTTAGAAGTTTCTTTTTAAATACTTGAATAACCCCTGCCTGACAATGCGTTGCGAAGCAATGGTCAATTATAAAAATCCGTTCTGACTGGGATAAGTTGATCTGCATCTCGAGGAAACAAATAGCTTTTAAATTTAACAACATAAACTGCAAATGAAGTTTCAAATGATATAATTGCTTGAAACAGTATTGCGGTATCATCCATAGAAACAATTTGTCATAAATATCTAAGAATCACTATTAGTTTTAAAATTTTGATGGGCGCAATTTTTGGGCAACCCTGTACAACAATTACATTTCTAAGCAGAAAAGTGAAAAACCGCCCACTAATAGAAGAGGCCCATCGGTTGGTAAAATTATTCCACATATTATTATTATTATCATCATCAACATCTTATTCTGGTTCAAAATCTATTCTATCTATTCTTTCTGATTTCTATCCCCCCCTAAAATTCTTCTATTGTAGGGATACTTTCAGTGATAAACAAAGATTACAGTTATCCCCCCTTCTTTCTTTAAGCCAATTTTTTGTGTAGTGAATGTTAAATTTTTATTATTTGAGAGGATTGGTCTGTATTATAAATACCTTGACGTTTTAGAAAAAAATTTGGTTTTCCTTCACCTTTTTTAAAAAAACGTTTATATTTTCCCTAAGTTTTCAGTATCTTCGTGGTGAAGGGAAAACCTAGATATAAAAGAAATAAATATATATTTACCAAAATAAAAAACTTCATAATACAAAACTTCAACAAAACCAAATTTTAAAGTAATGCGTTCTCCAACCCCTCTAATGCAATAACTTCTAAATGTCAAGTACAAAATCTCATCTGAAGGGGAAGCTCAGATATTAAATCCCTTGTGCGTGATTTCGGATTGTTCTCCAGAACGCTTCTTTCCCTTTCACTATTTGCGATCGCACAAACAAGAGAGAGACCTCTAAAAGTACCACCACACGGAAAGCGGCAATTAGGGTAAAAACAAACAAATCCGTAGGAGGAGGAGGTCTGGGTAAGCTACTCACCTTCCTAGAACAGTTCTCGAGAATGATATAGACATTATGCTCATCTTCGAAAAAATGATGGAAACGGACAACATTCTTATGCTGTAGTTGCCGGTGGAGATCTATCTCCCGCAGGATCTGAAAGAAAAAAAAAAGGAAAGGTAAGCTGTCAATTCACGTGATCCATCAAACATTTCCAGGAAAAGATTATTATAAAGAATTCATAATGTACTTCATTGTTAGAATACAACAAGCGGATTGATAGCCCTTGAAAGCACGAAATGTAGTCTATTCTATCGATTTCTTACCTACAGAAATAGGAGTACATTATAATATACAGTGGTACCTCCGCTAAATGTTCGCTCTGACTCGAGTTCGATGAATCACGACTGCTCGAAATACCCTTGTTTACCTCTTTCGATACAATGCCCATTAGAATCACGAAGCCTACTGCTATTATTCAGTTAACAACCTGTTCTATAACTATGAATTTTGGCGTAATTTTGTGTTTTTCACGTAATTTTTTTTATAAATTCGTTACCAGTGTGTTTTAAGAAAGTTAATGAGAAGAGTAAAGCAACGAAGAGAATTGTAAGAATCACCACGGAGGTGGGAAAAAGAGATCGTTGAAAAGTACGAAGATGCCAAGTGTATCTGAGATTTGGCTGTTGCATACCGTTATGTCGAGAAGAAGGTATCTATAATTCTTAAAAATCAAGACGCTGTTAATGGATTGAAGTGACAGATCTTTGATAAAATTGAAATCTGGTGATCCTCATCCACGTCCAAGTTAGGACCTAACAGAAAAAAAGAAACAAATATAGTAAATTTTCATTTACGTACATTATTATATTTCACTCACTCCATTTGTAGTTTAGTATTGAGCAGTGTTATTATTACAACAATAGGATATTTTTATAAAAACAGATTCATTATTTGCTCTTTATTTCTTATTGGGAAAGTTTGTTTGTGTACGTCTAGTATGGTATAAGTCCAAGCATGTGGAAAGGATTAATGACGTACATTGAGGAAGTACTGTAATTGTATGCCTGACTTCGCATGATGCACAAGACTGTAAAGAATTATCACATTTTCCCGTATGTAATCTCATAGTAAAAGCGGTTAGCATGCCCAACTAGCAACTGGAAGACCTATTTGAGTTCAAGTGACGATAAAGCTGACTTTTCAGTTGTATTCAGTTCTAGGAAAACTTGATAGTCTCTACAGTGACCCTCGAACTAAACTGGAGTGAATGATAATTCATGACCCTGGCCATTCCGATAGGTCAAGTGGTTAGCGCTGCTGGCTGCCATATTAATTTGCACGTGTTTGAATCTCAGAGAAGATTTGTATATTTGTAAATGCATAAGTTTGTGCGATATGAGAGCACTCAAAATAATAACAAGCGGAAAGTTCCACTGAGAGTTGTGGTGGCAGAGAAAGAAAGGTTAAGCTTCCTCGACCGTTCACCGGATGGAACATCCTCGCTCGCATGAATGTCAAATCCACCATCGCCTGTGGTGTACCTTGTGCAATCAACGTTCTCGTTGATAAGACAGTTAAATGATTGAAGAATACTAGCCTCTCGCGAAGAATGCTTTAACTTGCAGGTGTCCTCCCATTTGAAACAACAACAACGTAATTCAACACCTCCTGTACTAGTAAAACTCCTTATGGATTAAATTCCTTATGAATTATCGCAGTATCCCTGATATACGTCCTCTAGTGGTGTTTAATAGTAGGATGTCCAGTTGGCATCCATTGTTCGAATCTTCGCTGTGTATTTCCATTTTCTCCTTCAAAAAGGCAAATCTGCCACTTAATTTGGCGATTTAGGAAGTTTTCGCTAGCAGTAATGGAGAAAAATATCTCGCAGTAGAAAAGGTAATGGCGCCTTATTTGTAACTGCAGAAGTGTTGTTGTCGGAAAAGAAAGCTCTGAATATTTCAAATGATGGACCTTTTTTTAAATACTGAGTCGTTTTAATGTTCAGGTACGTAGGTGTCGTAAGATATAAGCAATGCAATGTGAATGTTTTGGATTACTGCGCATACCAGCTTTTTTTCCTCCATCACATTTTTCGCCAAAGTTTTATAAATCTCCAGATTTACTCACTGGATACTTCTCCTGAGAATGTCCCACGTATATTTTATACAGCATCCCGAATGAAAGTTTTTGAAGCTCTTTATATCTCTCAAAATGTGATTGATGCTTTCGAAGCCCGCGGATACCAAACCTTTTGCCTACTCTATAATAACATCATCTCCGAAGTCTTCTTACATTAGCTACTTAAACTCAACTTGCTATTGTTCAACTTTCATTTTTTCATGACTATGCTATTCAACTCTCGAAAGGTTTTGCCAGAAACTAGATAGGGATAGAGCCCACCAGCCCAAGCGGTCATCGGGGCGAATGTATTTGTTCAAGGAAGGCTTTCCTGAAGTGCAAATGTACTAAATACACATTCCGGCTAGAATACAGCCGATTTCACACATAAGAGACCTATAAGACGACCAGACCAGTTTCACACATCGAATACATCAGCATCCTATAACTCCTATATGCAAAAAGGAAAGCAAGATGCAAATCTTTCAGGAAACAGTGTTGCAAATTGAGGTGCCCAGCCATTAAGTGTCACTTCCCCGACTCTTCGAAACGCATCTTTATTTTCGCGATGAAGGAATGCAATTAAGTAACGATGGCGTTAACACAAATAATTCGAAAAATTACAACAATTCTTGTTACTAAATGCGGTGGTAGTTATGTAATTAAACTGTGCGTATTTGTGAGTGAATGTCACTTTTCTCTAGATCAAATGGATTTAAAGAAGTTTAACTTTGAAGAAACTAAGAAGAGTCGTTTCAGTGAATCACTGACACAGATGACACGGACACTACGGTTCTTTCAACTGCCATCTGAATATGCTGTGTATTTGCATGCATGTGTATGCAAATACACATGCATGCAAATACACAACAGCACGCAAGGGGATTGCGATAATTCCTTAGAAGTGTCATAATGTAATAAAACACGCCAGTTTTTTGATGATGTGAAAAACATCCCAATCTGAAGATGGCAAATACTGCAGAGTGATCACGATTTTTGTGTTTCGATTTGAGGCTCCAATTTTCACTTAAGACTCAGCAATGCATAAAATACTATGTGTTACGTATCAGTACACCTACTATTACTCTAGAACTATTGTCATTTTGTAGGCGACAAGAAAATGGCCGTATAATACGTCTGCAAAAACAACTGAAAGTATTCGTATTGGTCAACTCTCTTCTACATTTCTTGAGTGAAATTATATGTGTGAAATAGTAGTATTTTTTCACATAATCTAAAATAAAATGCTTAAAATGTGAAGCTCTGCCGGAAAAATAAGATTAAAGGGGCAAGTCTATTTAACAATGAGGTAAATGGCTATTTGGCTGAATCGGCGAGATATCGCCAAGCTGACAATGGTTCTGACGACTCATTTTTGTCGCCAGATTTGGGGAGAAATTCTCAAAAGTCGCCAAACCCACCGGTCCTTTAATAACTGCAATTGGTAATGCAATTGAATAACTGTAATTGATCTCTATATATAGTTGTAACCGTATCCAGCATATGCCTTCAGTAATTTATAGAAGATAAGAGGTTTCTCGGCGGCCGGGGTAAAACTATATAAGACCGGTGACAGCATCGGTTTCGAAGTTGTAGTTGTTAATTTAGAACTAAATTCGAAGTACTGAGATATCAGTGACAGCTTCGCCGTTTAGAAATGTTTTTGCCTTGCATTGTGTTTAATGTTCTTAGTAGTTTGAAGTGTAACTACTGATTGCGCTCTGTGACAATAAAAAGAGCCATACGAGTATTCTTGTGTAAAGTTCCCGAATTATAAAGTGTTTTTTTTAATAAATTTTATCAAGCTACCATCAGTTCCGTGCGCATACAATGAATTAGGAACACGTACGTACGCAACCCTATATTAATAAAATTATTTCATCTTATCCAGTTACTTTCTACTGTCAAGCAAAGGCGTATACTTCACTTTCAGAACCACCTAGTTTCTTATTTAACAAAAATGGTCCGTTTATGCCCTTTCTCGGTGAATGAAGAAGTAACTTACATTATTTATAGAGAAACTGTGTTACAGAATAGAGCCATTCATATAAACAAACAAAAAAATAAAAGTTCTGCATAAATATTTTAATGGAGGTTGTAAAATAAAATAGCACTGATGCAGAAAATTAATCTATAATGTTCTGCCTTTCTAACCGCAGAATAATTTTGCTGTTTAAAATCATCAGTGATGCGAATCTAGTCTTACAAGTATTATGAAATTCTTTGACTTTTAAACTTTGAAAAACTAACGCATCATTAAACTTAAATTTGCTTTTTATATACTGTTTGGTCTATTATTGTACATAATTCCATTGGACGACAGTTTTAAGAATGGATTCAAGGATGATGGATACAAAAGATGCACGCTAAATTTAAATGACTGGTAAAATTTTCGATATTTGGTATTTCAAATTTAAAAAGTTAAAACTTTCGTAAGATGATTTTAATTTAAACTTCGAAGTCTTATAATTTTGATCTAGACACCAACCTGTAAGTTAGCAGATTTCAAAAAAACAATGAAAATTGGCGCATAAGCTTAACAAAGCAGAACACTTTCGACAATTCAACATCATTGCCTTCTTCGGTTGCAACAAAGTAAAAGATGGATAATAAACACACCAGTTTTTGCTTTCTTCTATGAAACTACTTATCCGGCGTGCCATTAATCACTCGGTAATTTTTGAAAAGGGCAAAAAGTACATCAGGTTTGAAAAGTCTTTAATGACACAGCTATGGATTTTATTGATTAGAAAGATGGGATGAATTCTATTTCCCCCCCCCCCGAATCCGAGTCCTAAAACACTCTCTTACAAAACAAGAATAAAGAGAGGAAAGAGGGAACAACACTTTTTCTTAACATTAAAAGTTTTTGGACTAAAAACAAAATCTGAAATCTGCATTTGATGAAATATGTTTAAGAATGCATTTTTAAAAATACTCCTACACTTTATGAGACATTTTCTCGCTCTCTCCGGCAGGCCTTCGTGGTGTAACGATAGCACACTCGGCGCGTATTCGAGAGATCCAAATTCGAGTCCCGGCTAGGGCACAACACATTTTTCATCTCTTCTGCTTCAAAATAATGACTCTAGAGCGGCACCCGAACTAAAAGGTGATGGACGACAATTCGTCACCACCAGGATTTGATGATTGGGTCCCCTCATCCCCAGTAGCCCTTTAAAAGGGAGAGTGTGTAAGGTATATTCTCTCTCCTTCCAGCACGCCTTTGGGGTGTAACGGTAGCCCACTCGGCGCGTATTCGAGAGGTCCTGGTTCGAGTCCCGGCGACGGCATTGCTAATTTTTCATATCTTCTGCTTCAAAATAACCTAATGGTTCAACAACTTATTAAAGAGCTACAAGTAAAACTCAATAAAAGAAGTACACGATTAAAATACTTGAAATTTGAAGTTCATTTTCACAAAAGTTGACCAAGTAGCAATACAATATTCCCCTCCCCGAAAAATATTTCTTAATCAAAACAAGCGTAGAAGGAAGATGACGATTCTTTCAAGAGAAGAATACAGATAAACGCAATACACGAAGTGCTTAATTTTCTCCATAAAACTTAAATCCTTTTTTTTACGTTAATTTATTCTTAGTTGTTTTTCGTTCCCGTTTTGGGCATGGCGCAACGGGATATCTTTTTTTATCATTTAGCTGGAAATTCTCGAATCTCTCTCTCTTATTCTCACATAGGCATATATGTTGTCTTTCGTTGTTTTCACTCCTACGATTGAAGTAAGATTCGAATGTCTCATGCTTATGGTTAATAGATAAATAGCCTGGAAATTTAAAATTTTCTTGTAATCTTCATGGAATCCTCTTAGCAGGAATTATCACGACAATTATTATGGTAGTTCATTGCTGATAGCAGGCGATGGCATCAGTGCCTTTACCGCAGAGTCAACAGGTGTTGTCCTCCGACTGCATCTTTCTTAAGTTAGATCCCCCCCCAAGGTTCAGTACTTCTCCAGCATTAATGTTTAAACAAATTTGTGAGAAAGAATTGATAATATGTATGAGGCTCTTGTACTTATGACAAGCAATGTTTGCAATAACGAGCGCCCTGGAACATAGCTTATAATAGATTTTGTAATTGGACGTTCATGATTTAATGAGCGTTTTATACGTCCAAAAGGTCTGAAAGGGGGAAAAAAACTATTGACGTATTGGAGATTTCCTTCAGATGCAGAAATTCTTAATCAAGGATGACATAAATCTATGCCTATGTTTGCTACCATAATCATGATTTTGATGAAATGTTTTCTGTGTCATTTCCTTTTCATAAGGAAGGCTATATATTTTTTACTGCAATTACTGCGATAAAGAATGCGAATGCTGAAGGCTTTTTGTCGCTCTATGCCTTTAAAATTTTGCCGCATTTTAAATCGGTTAAAATCCTGATATGAATTTTCAATTAAAATAATTAAAATTTCTCTTCATTTTCATTGCATGATTAGTATGGTCAAAAGTTAAAACGAAAATGTCAAAAACACATTTTCCTCCGCAAAAGAAAAATTAGCATCTTCCCCCCCCCCAAGGAACACTACTGGTTAATCCCCAAATATTAAGAACACAATCACCTCCCCCATACAGCAAGACGTTTAGCTTCGTAATACTGCTTTGTCTTATGCCCGCATTGTTTACGTTAAGTTCTGGTTTACTTTTCTTCGGTCTTCCTTGAGATTTTTGTTCTTGTAACAGATTACCAGAAAGACAACACGACATCCATCTTTTCCAACAAGCGACAGTTTTGCCAGAACAAACATAAAAGAAGTGAAAGGCATCATGCGTTCGAATTTCATACTCGAATAAGAATTTAAGCTAAGCAAACTCTCGTGAGGAAAGGGGAGCTATTTAGTTCTCGACCCAATTTTCACTCCTTTCCACGGAAGTGGAGCATATCCAAAATATTCATTTGGATTGAAATGGAACAAATCCAAGAAGAATATTCTTTACCTTCTCTTTCTGATGCGGTTTCGTGAGCCTGCTCTTGGGGATGATTTTACCGGCATACACTTGGCTCGTCGTCAGATCTGTCAACTCGTGAACACGAGCGAATCCACCCTGAAATTAACAAAACAGAACGTAACGAATGAGAAACTAATAGCACTACCGAGTTATAAAGAGAAAACATACAAAAAGTAGCAAAGATTACAAAATGGCACAGAAAAGTTCTATTTTTTGAGATATTCTTGAGAAGGTAAAAAATTATCAAAAGTTTTATAACTTTCTGCGGGCGCAAAATACTCCATTTACTATGCGCATTTTGATCAGCTTCAGATTTAAACATATACATTGCGTCCATAATTTACTTACCTGGCCTATATTTTCTCAAGCACTGATCGTAGACACATTCTTCCAGTCTCAAAAATGTTTTAAATGAGGCATATACTCATGTTTGCGCAATTTAAAAAATTTTTTTATAAAAATTACGAAATCTTAACAATTTATGCGGGCTCCCGGTCCCAATACTTATATTTTGAAAATTATTATATATATATAT
>KK119765.1:88476-101111 GCA_000611955.2 Stegodyphus mimosarum
TGGAGTGTCAAGTCGACAAAAATAAGAACTATCGACACCACCTTCTTTTTGCGTTTAATCCAGTCAATGTTGCAGAATTTGTGAGAATGCAGAGAGATGTGTGAAGTGCACGGAGAAAGTGCAATGCCTGAACGAACTGCAAGAAATTGGTTTGCCAAATTCAAAAATGGAAATTTCGACCTCGAAGACGCTGCTCGTTCCAGACGACCAAATGAGTTTGACGAAGAGCGTTTAAGTCAACTTCTGCACGAAGACGCGCGTCAAATCACTCGAGAATTAGCCGAACGAATTTGTTGTAGCCAAATGACAATAGTTCGACATCTTGGGTCTATGGGGAAAGTTCAAAAACTCGGAAATTACTGACTAATTTATTATTTTTGTTTTGTTAAGATAAAAATTCTTAAATTAAAAAAAGGGCCAATGTAATGTGAGTAAAATTTCCATAAATATTAATTATAGGGACCGGGTGACAGTATAAAAAGTTAGATTTCGTAATTTTTAGGAAAATGAGTTTTTTAATAATTAAAAATGCCAAAAGGTAAATATTTGAGTCATTTCAAACATTCTTATAACTGGAAGTACAGCGTAATGTCAATTATCCAGGTGCGGGTTATCCGTGCACACTCAGCGTTATGCCCAGAGTGTGTAAAAAATAAACATGTGCAAGACTGAGCATGGAGAAATATTTTTCCTAATTAGAAATCAGAGATTTATCTTAGTTCGATGGTGATTTGACTGAACCGGTCTTTCAGTGCTTGACTGATGAAGATACTGTTTCAACTGCCACAACAGAAGAGGCACAAAGTGACACTGAAAATACAAGCGAAGATTGGTTTATATGATTATGACAAAGCCTTGAGGGCTATCTGCCTAAGGGAAGGGATGCCTTCGTGGAGAATTTTCTAAGAAAAACTGGCTCGTATTACACGTTACACAAGGAGAAAACCACGAAAATGCCCATGTAGACAGCCCGTTCGCGAGATTTGAGCCTCGGATCGAACTATCAGTGTTCAGCGACTTCGCCGCTCGACCGCTGGTGGGCCGCAAACAAAAAAGATACTGACAATTACATTAGGCCCCAGACAGCAATGACCTCTGTTGAAATTCTGTTGCATTTCACCGACCAAAACGGATTCAAATACAACAGTAAATAGCACTTCGAAAAAAAGGGAGTGAATTTCGATAAAAATTTAAACATCTTAAAATACAAAGTAAAATTACTGATTTTTTTAAGAAATAAATACGTAAAATGTGCATGAAAATTGATAATTTGGATTATGCGTGTTTTTCAATCATCCGTTGCGCTGCGCTGCGCTGGGCTGGCGGCATATGACGTCACCTCGCTGGCGTTTCTGATTTCCCACATAAATAAGCATTTTAATTTTAATTCTATTTACAACGGGATGCTCTAAGTCACCCTTGCGCAGTTCATATAGAAATAACATGATTCTTCAGTTGCTTAACACAAGAAGATCTTTAATGGTTCGCCTTCCAGACACAAAGCAAACCTAGCTTGCCAATTTTCGACTGCATTTTGCTACCTATAGTCTAAGCTGTTCCACATCAGTGAAATATCATAAATAAACACTTCAATTTCAATTCCGTTTACAACGGAACGCTCGTCTAGGAAATCAGTTCATACAGAAATAACATGATTCATTGCTCAACACTCTAAAAGCTCTTGCATTCATAATGGGTGACGTACAAGTCTCTTCAGGGACCTATTACCCATTTATCGGTGACGTCTTCACTTCCCTTTCTTAGCAGAAGCAATTTCTTCAAGAACTTTTATATGTAAACAATATTTTTTTTTTGTGTGTGTGTGTGTGTGTGTGTAGTTCAGTTAAGATATAATTTAGATAAAATAAAATTCCTAAAAGTTTAAATAAAATAAACAAAAATTATATTAAGTCTCAATGATATTTTGAGCCTTCCTAGGTAGGTCGAATAAGGTAAATAATATTTAGGTTACTTTCTTATATATATAAGTTATATAACGGGCGAAAACTAATTAAAATTAAATATTAATATGAAAAAACAAAACAAAAGTACCTTAGGATCAAATCGTAGGATCTCAGGCTGCGTTCAAACGGCGACGTAAATGTCACAAAGGCATAGTCACAAGGAATAAAATGCGGAAATTCCGTTTACACGTGCGACACAGGGTCTAAGCCGCACTCACTTAGAGAAGCTGAACTTGCGCATGCGTGAATGAGTCTACAGCTTTCCGCTCTGTTTTCCCATTCAGGTTTCGCGCGTTTGATGTGACTGGTCAACGCTTATCCCAAGTCGGCATAAAGTTGAAAACTTCGAATTTTATGCTAAGAGCACTAAATAACCAGATTTTGTGACGTAGCACAGACTGGTTGCCTGGCAATACATAGTCGTTTGAACGCAGCTTTAGGAGACTTACGATCAAAGGTTTACTAAAAGGCTTACTTCTGCGTGACATCACCGACTCAAAAGCAACTACTACTATTATAGTCTTTTTCTCCCATTTGTGTTAAGTAAGTGATGTCATTATTAGGTAGAATCTAATTTTGATTTCCTGATGCTATGCGGTTTGTAATTTCACCCTATATAAAAAGCGTCTGTGTTCCTCATAAAAATGAATGATGTTCAGTTGTATTTTTCCTCTTGTGAGAATATTTCCAACTGTAACGGTATACGTTATTCTGAGCTATATTAGTGCAGCATTTCGTTTTGCTACAAGTTTTATAAAATCTTAGATTAGTGACTATCGCGTTCTTTCCGACTTAGTAATCATAGTGAAAATCTGCTTAGTACTGTAAGAGTTTCTGTGTACACTATACTCACTATTCTTCTATACAGCATATATTCTACTACATAGTTATACTATGTACTGTATATTCAATATACACTATATATCCTATGTATACAGCAGTATTACAGCAGAAGACTGTGTTTGCTCTGCAGGACTGAATAGTGATTACAGTCAAAATCTAATTGGTACTTGAAGTGTTAAAATCATTGTTAGAATTAAACCAGTTAATTGATTTTTAAAAGAAATTTCAAGACTTTTAATTGAAAACATTCTTTTTGATTAAGTAAAAGCTTTCGTTGCTACATTATTAAATCACATGAATATTACATAATATTAAATAAAATTATTACACTATTGTATTTAATTATATTTATATCAATTTATCTACATTTGCCAGACATTAACGTGTGTTTTTTTTAGCTGACGCTACTCGGATTCATCTGTAGCTCGATATATCAGCTGAAAAACCACCTAATTTGGTAGAGAGATTAATGATGACACGGAGAAAAAGATTCTGTGAACAACAAAATTAATTATTTCCGAAAGTCGCCGATAGAGGCAAATGTGGAGCTGCTGTTGTCTACTCTGCTGAAAATCTGCTGGTAAAATTTTAAAACGCAAACGTGCTGTTGCGAAATGACAGCAGCTCCAGCAATTCAGTCTGTAAAGATAGAGGGAAAGTACTGAAGGAAATTCCGAATGTTAGCTGCGTTCAACATGCCTCTTAGTGTACTTCAGCTTGCGTTACCTGTTGTTTTATCACCAATCAAACGCAGTTGTTGCTGTTTGTGAGTTTAGAAGTCGCAAGAACTTGCGTAAAGGCCTTCTATCAATTAGTGCAATGAAAAGCATGATTAGAAATTTGAAGAAACAGGATTTCAGCAGTTCGGTCTGGTAGAGGGTGGAAACTGGTACCAGAACAGACGCGACTACAATCGTTGACAGCATCCATGGGACCATTGCGGGTAGAAGCAGTGCAGTAGAAGTAGCGCAAAGCTGGATTAAATTTTTCGACGACACGGAAAGTCTTGCAGGAAAGTTCTCCACTTCTACCCATATTAGATAAGCCGCGTGCAGGAATTAAAACACAAAGATTATGATAATGGCAATTGCTCTGAAATTTCTTTCCAAGATGGAAGTCGACGATGTTTGGCGATGGAGAATTCTGTGGCGAGAAAAGGCACTCACCTAAATGGAACAGTTAACATTCATAATTGATGAACTCGGACATCTTAACAGCCCCCTGCTGTTCAGGACACGCACTGCATTTGCCTAAAGTCACCGTTTGATGTTGCTTCACAGCAGATTTCTAAAGAACCATTAGCGTGGAAAGGTATCATGATATGTTGACTAGTTTTGTCATTCCACAACTTCAGCAGAGTCAGTTCCTGGATCAGGTAACTTTTATGGAGGATGGAGCACCGCCGCGCATTGGTCTTCGGTCAGTTGCTGTTGCACTATCACTTTACAGAAGAGAACATCATAAGTCGTTTTTTCCCCTTGCACCTCGGATTTAATCCCATTTAAATATTTCCTGAAGGGTTACTTGAAGTCCGAAATTTATCTTGGTGAGTTCCCGATCTTGACGGCTTTGAAGGACAACGGGTTGTGCAGAGCATTCCTGGTGACCTGTTACGTTCGGCCGTAGAGAATGTTGTATACAGGATGCAATGTGGGGTCCACAAGAAGGGTAGTCACACTGAAGAGTCGTGGTCGTCTATACCCTCGTCAAGGAAGTGCTTTCGCAGAATAAAATGATATGTTGCACTGAAATAGCATCTCTGTAACCCTTTGGGGCAGTTTATTGACTATATTAAAGCAGAGTATTAAGTGACTGTATTAAAGTGTTGCACCGAAATTTACTCATTTGTTTCAGCCGCGTAGATTATAGGAGTGCCACAATTTTCCCTATCGGCGAATTTTAGAACTTTTTTTTCACAGAATCTTCTTTCTGAGGTCGTCACTAGTCTTCCTACCTAATTTTGTGGCATTCATCTGATAGATCGAGCTGTAGACGGCTCTAAGTAGTGTCAGTTTAAAAAGAAAACACTTGTGTATATAATGATATAAAACAACTAACATTGGCCGTCGATGCCATCGTATGCTGCATGTTACTCTGACACTTAAGTCACTTACGTTAGCAGTCACATTTGCTGAGGAGCAGTGAGCCGTACTTCATTTGTAATTGCTACAGGAGGTAAATGAATGAAACGAATAGAATCTCGAATACTTAGGATTCCAATCAAGTAAAAAAAATGCAAAGCTGCGACTTCTCTCATCATAAAAGGGAAAAGCAACTTACTAAAATCCATCATATTTTATGTAAGAAAAAACTGTTATGTAAAATCGTAACCGGGAGTTTTGAAACAAAAAACTGCAGACTCCGGATCGAAACCGAAAGGTGCTCGTATCTTTCTTCCCTACCAATAACTTCTCGATAAATCTTTCGAAAGATTTTTACCAGTATCTGTTCCTTAAAAGATTAAAGATTTCCCAAATTAAAGAATGCTCATGCCGTCTGCGATATTTTAAATGGAAATCACCAGATGATAGCCTAACCATCATAAAAAATACGACTGGCAGAAGAATATATACAGACAAATCGCAAAACTTTTCGAATGAGGATCAAGGATACATAGAATTCTCAAAATCAAAAACGCTTTTAATTCTCTACATTTTTTTTTAATCACAGTGGGTGCAGGAAGTACAATACATCTTAAATTACACACTTCGCTAATCAACTGAGTTTTAAAATAACAGTTAGATGCCGAAAATGACAGTCAATTATTTTAATTACGCCAATCATTTCGATTTCCAGATAAGCTTCTCTCATTGCATGTGCCAGATTTTCACGTTACATTTGCGGCGTAATTCGGTTCTTGAACTCGCGCGTGCGCATTGCCCAAAACGCATCAATGCACATCACGTGACTTTCCCCAAAAGCGATACCACGCACGCTGACTACCAACGATCCTTTTTTCTTTTAAGAAATGCATGTGTGTTTGCGTATAATTATTCATCTCTTTTTGTTCATTACATATAAACCAATCCCTTTCACCTATTGTGATAAAAATCTTAGATTTTTAGTAGTGACAGATTTTGTTACATTCAGATCACTTTCTAAGATTTTAATTCAGAATAAGAATTATTCAGGCACGTATATGAATTTCAATGTAAAGGTGAACATCATCTCAATTCAGCAAAACACGGGAACGTTATCTATCTGCTTAAGGGAAAAGGTCACTCTTTGTAAAATGCTTTCTAGGAAGATATCACATTTCTATTGCACGAAAAGGAAGCCAGAATAATTCCACGAAATCTTAGGTTATTTCCTAAAAATCAAAAATATGTGCTCTGAAAAATAAAGCAAAAATGAATACAGCAACTACTGATCAATCCACTACCTTTTCAGCTACCTATAATTAATGCAAATAGCAGCGTTGGTATTTGAGCGAAATTGTGATATATATTTTGAAAATCCTCAGTGTTCACACAACGCTGTTACAAATTAGCAAGGTGACGCTCAAGGTGATTGCTCAAGGTGACGCTTGTGCTCAAAGCTTCTGTAAATGAAAGTGTCCTCTCATCATTAACGTGTTTCCAAGCTGTAATCAGAACTCATGTCACTGTCATAGCTCTATAGTTTCTTCCGAATAGGTGGCATCTAAACTCTGTATGGCTAGCCCCCCCCAGACGGAGGCCAGCTGGATTGGTGACTCGATTGGTGACGCGATAGAAGCGCATTGTACACTTGTTTGAAATTTATGATATGTTATTACAAATAGCACGAAATCTTATTATTTGACAATAAGAATCTCATATACATTCTTAAATCATGGATTCTCAAATGGGAATGCGGCACAGCGTAGTCACTGCGTAGGATCACCCCCCTCTTTGCCGGCACAGGAGCGACACCACAAATTAATAACTGATTTCGATTGGTGTTGATCCTGTTAACAAGAATGAAATGCGGCACACGCTCGACAGTGAGTACGATCAACAACCACTCTGCTGGCACAGAATCAACACTGGCTCAAAACATCCGGTCTTAATTTTGCTCTATCAACGAGAAAAAAATGAGATACAGGGTGACAAGTTCAACAGTGAGCTGCTCTGGTGGCATAGGATCGAAACAGATACTCAAAATTCCGGGCTCGATTTTTTCTATCGAGAAGGAAGAAATGAGGCATCAGATCCCCACGGAGCAGGATCGACAGCCTTTTTGCTGGTACAATATCAAAACAGCAAGCCAAAAATATGGACACAATCCTGTTCTAACTACAAGAAAAAACTATAGCACAAGCTCGACACTGAGTACGATCGACAGCCACATTATCGGCAAGGATCAAAACAGCAGCTCAAAAATTCGGACTCAATCCAGTTCTATCTACAAAAAAAAATGCGGCACAGTGTGCACACTAAGTAGTTCATTGATAACTGATAATTTATTCAAATTCTTACCTTTTTCATTATGCGATTTTGTTAATTATAAATCTTGTCTCTGTTGTGTGAGTATCACCCGCATCTATTCTATACAGCGTCAGTTGGTGTCGATGGTATGCAAGTATCGAACTTATGTTTCGTACATTTATGCCTGTGATGACTCTATGCAAATGACAACTGTGTATTGATTCCCTCGTCCATTGTTACGCAGTGCCAACGTTATGAATGTGAGCTGAATGAATTATTTGATTTTCTAATCTGCCTAAAGACACTTTATAAGGTATTTTCTCCCTCATTTCTCCATGCCTTCGTGGTGTAACAGTAGCAAACTCGGCACGTATTCGAGAGGTCCAGGTTTGAGTCCCGGCGAGAGCATTGCACATTTTTCACGTCTCCTGCTTCAAAATATCCTAATGACTCTACAACTTTAAGGCATACTACTGCCATGTTGCATTTGGATTGTAAAACATTTTTTGGATTCAAAATATATTGTACGTCGCATGTAGATTGTAAAATATAAATAACATCCGATTAGAAAGCTATAATGTTGCAATTTCTGTGAAATAAAATTACCATGCAGTTAATTTCCATTTTTGTTTGTCCAAAGCTACCTTTAAATATATCAAAGAAGCTACTAAAAATTATTTTTAAACAACTACTAAGATATACCATAAAACCTAATGTGTTTTTGTTGCCTCTTAATGACATTATCAGTCTACGAATGCAAAATCCAATAATAAACCTTGCTGAGAAATAACGTTCCTCCCAAAAGTAGTTAAAAAGACGGCCCGTATTTGGAGGGAAAACTTTGCGCTGGAAGTTCTGATTCGGGTAGATAACCAATCAGACGAAGCCCCTGCTTCTGAAGAGTACATTTCAGGAAGGTCTTCTTTTGCACTTCTGGGAGGAAAGCGTTTCTTTATAAGAATAAGAAAGAAATCCTTCTGCTAAGGATGACGATTTTATAAGGATTTAATCCTTTTAATCTGAACCTAAGACAGATCAGATCTACAAATTTTATCGTGGCCAAGATGCAAAGTGATGATTTGTTGATTTAAAGCATAGAACACCTTATAAGTGGCAACAGAAGTTTGGCCAGTTTATCTCATATTTAATGAAGAACAATTTGACGGATCCGAAAGTCTCTTATCCCTCCTCTCACCAATTTTTCGAGAGGAGCTTTCGAAGTTCCTTCATGCCGAAGACACTATGACTATACATTTACAAACATCCATCCCTTCTTCAGGCTTCGAATCCGTGTCGTTATGGACTAAGAAGAAGAATCTAGATATTGGTAAAACTCATTCAATTTATTCTATTAGGGAAAATCAAATGCAGAATACAAAAGAAATGGCCAAAGAATTTTTTTTTTTTTTTTTGTAATTTCATGAAATCGAAAACGGAAGAAAATTAAAACAAAGAAAAAAAAGCAGTGTTCCATAACACGAATTATAAACAAAATTATGAAGACACGAAATACAGTAATATGTAGTGAGACCTGGTGATTGGGAAAGAGGGCTGGGAGATCCTCGAATCCGTTTCCTGGAAAGCAATCAAGCTGGGTCTTCTTCACACTGTGAACTAACCTGGACAAATTCGTATTGTAATCTGCAATGTTCAAGGCTCATTTTGTGACAGATGCAATACTACGTTCCCGGCTACAATAAAATTCATGGACTTGACCTCGGGTTCCTATCTTACAAATGAGATAAGTCGCAGTAACATCATGTGCAATCTGACAGTGGGATAAATGCCTAGATTCTGTTATTTATTTCGAGAAAGCGGGAAACGTATGGCCTCACCAGAAAACCATCAATGATAATTTGATATTTGAAAACGCACGTATATAAAATATATATGCAATGTTGAAGTGCCTTAAAATATTTGTCACTGCCATTAGCCAAGACATTTTTAGCTTCGCCAGTTTCAAGATTTCTGTGAAGATGTTTTATTTATTAAAACGTACGGTGTCCCCAGTAACAAGCTGAAACATGTTATTTCGTACAAGAGAGAATTTTTAGATAAACAGAAAAAACTTTTTTTTAAAATCGTGAAAAGAATAAATCATAATCTGAGAAAAACAAAGTCATTTAAAACTTCTCAAATTTCCTCTTAGATCAGGGGCAAAGATTTATACTAAGCAATAAACTTTAGTGATGAATTTAAAATCCAATCAAAACAGTTTCACATTTTCATGCCAAAACGTGAAACTGGGAAATCCAGAAGATGCAACAAAATACCAAGAAACAAAGTTACATAATACTCAATCTCAAATATTTTTCTTTATGCTACACTCTGTCATGTACTTGCTATTAATGATTTTAAAATCCCTCTTAGTATCAGACCCACAGTTATCATTTTAAAGGAAGCAAGTCAAGTTATAAAAAGAGTACGTGATGGCGGCAACATCTTGCTTTTTACTTGTCTCCTAAGTGGATACGACTGAGCGATTTTCAAGGAAAGAAGATAATTGTTTCTCTTCTAAACCTTGAAGTGTTGTTGTTAATCAGAAACAATACTTTTAATGCGGATTATTAAGAAAGTTAACGAAACGTAATTTGCTAGTTCAAAAAATACAAAGCTTGAGAAAAATAGGATTTTCATAGGATGCCTCCAAAGTTGTTGCGTGGTCAAATCATGTTGCAGTCCTTCCTAAAACAATAAAGAAAGGTTTAATTAAAGTAGTCTGCAGCTTTAGGTCCCCAAAGTCCAACTTCCTTGTTTTTACGACGAAAGGTAAGATTATAAGGAATTACGGGATAAATATGGGGCCTCCTAAAAGGTGAGATCCTAGGTTAAGGTTTTGTAGGCCTTCTGTAATAATGAGGCTCTCTCCGAGAATTTGAAAACATGTATGGACACGTTTCACCATACTGTGAAAGGTCTTCTGCAGGTTTGTATGTTGTACGAGACCTTCCGCAAATTTGTATGTGATAATTTATGTTTAACAAATCCTTCTGTTTATAGTAAAGCAACAAAAACAAACTTTGGGATGGTCAGTGACAATTTGATAAAACGGTTCATGTAAATCTTGAACAGGTTTTACCACATGCAGTGTTGCAGTTCTTTTCCATAAAATATGTTAGAAATACCTCCCATGTGTTTTAGACAAAATAAAACACGTTTCTTCCTATTATCAAAGAACTTCTGCAGAGTGGAATTGTCTAGCCACATTTCTTCGTACTGCTGAAAGCCTGCTTTAGACTAGTATCTGATGAACGTAAAATTCTCAGATCAAAATTATTCTGCATCCACATTCAGAATACACATTCAAGAGATGCTGGAATAATACGGCAGATGACAAAGTATTTTCTAGAGTAAAGACACGTGCCAATCTTTAAACGCCAAGATAATATACCCCTCACCTATTTTCTTCATTCTTTTTCTGTATGTGTTACCGGAAAGAAAGAAATCCGGCATTCTGTATTATATAGGCATTTTACAGGATGCCAAAATTTGCCAGTAATGTATGAAATGATTAAACATTTAACACATTGCGTAGGCATTCTATAGAATGCCATGACAAACCGGCAAAATATGAAATACACCTCCGATTTGTTTCGAATAACCAAAACTACTTAGCAGAAGTTAATAAATGATGTAAAAAGGCCTAAGAAGGAACCATGGGACTACTGGTTGCTGAATCGCTATGATGTGATGTTTGGGGAAAACAACAGTGAACTCATTGATCCTTTAAAGAAGGCATCAGTACTATACAGTATTACGTCACGTAAACTGAATTATTTCACGTACTTCATGAAACTCATTTGGCTGGTGGACAAGGAAGAGATGACAGAATGTTGAAAGAACTTTCAACCAAATACAAAAACGTTACACGGAATGATATTGAATTGTTCGCACCAAATTTTATTAAAATCTATCCAGTAGTTCTGGAGATCGTAGATCAAATATGAAAATTCTCTTAATTTCTTTCACCTTGTGAATGTGTAAGTAAGTTTCACCTTGTGAATGTCATCATTTTGCACGTTTATTTTTTACTTCACCAACTTAATTTTGAATGACCGTTTTATGATACCAACTTCATTTGTTTGAAATATAATCTACAATCTAGACCTTAACTTTTTTTTAAAATTAATTTTCTGGTTAATTGATCTAAAAGTGAATGAATACTTAAAAACTCATAAAAGGAACAAGGCAATTCACTACAGAATTTTTCCCTTAGAAAAGATATATAAAATGACATTTTAAGTTCCTAATGGATAAAAAAGACCATTTCCTAAGCACATTGCACACAATTTGAAGAAAATTCTTAATCCTCTAAATACACTTTCATAAAATGCTGTTATCTCTTGTTGATTCTTGCACATAATGCTTCTAACATACTGGTATAACGATGATTCTTAAGCGAGGTTGAATAAAACACAGAAAACTAAGTTTATATGAAATCTGCAAGAGCTTTTCTTTTCAAATTACGAGTGTAATCATAGCAAGTAATAAAAATGAAGATAATTTTGCACTTCCCCAGTTGCATTATACACTGAGAGATAACGGCGAAAATGCAGTCTTATCGTCAGTGAGTTTCTCTTTGAAAGATAATTAACCGTGTCTGCGTTTTGCTTAGCAAAAAATCTATGCATTTTCCTGCAGTGAATATTATCCCGGTAATGGGGATTTATGTAAACCAGTCATATTCAAACTGTGTTCTGCTGTAGAAAATTTGGGGGGCTTTAGCAACTTTTATAACAATTTAGAAAATTGTTTCTCGCTTTATCATTTTATTAATTTTATTATATTTCTTTCTTTTTATTATGCAAACATTTCGAAAATCATAACGTACGTTCATAAACATATAATCAAAGATATCCATTTAATAAAAATACATTTTGTGTTCAATTATAAGCCAAAAATAAATATCTATATTCAAGAGAGAAGTCTGCCGCATAATTGCATGCTATAAGTTAATACCTAATTAAACATTAAGATTATATATTCGGGTTCGATCCCAAGCGAATGAGCTGGCTGCATGGTTGTTTTGAAGGGTATTCCTCCATGAATATGACCAAGTTTCCTTTAGAAAGTGTTTCAAGAAAGCATCCTTTCCCTTGGGCAGATAGCCCTTATATGCTTTATTAAATTCAAATAACCAGATAACCTAATTCAGATGCTTTCAAAGCTGAAATTCAAATTAAAATCTTACTTAAAATAAAACAATACAAATATTTGGGTCTGATGAATAGTTAAAAAAATCTGTATAAAACCTATCTCTTGTTTTAAGGAAAACGCATTTATTACTATTAAAAAATTTGTTCCATTTAAATTTATAATGGATTTAATTTTATTTAATTTACAATTTATATTTATAATTATTTACGATAGGCTCAAAATTTAAGGGAAATAATTCAGTTTATTAAAAAGAAAATCATCATTGTTTATTTGTTTGTCAATG
>KK119765.1:103993-120879 GCA_000611955.2 Stegodyphus mimosarum
AAGAATTGTAGAAACTTTGGTGACGATAACTATAGTAGGGTCTGAGTTATTTAGAGGACAAACAAACAGACTTTCTTTATATATATAGACTAGCGGACGTACCCGATGCCAGTTAAGTTAGATTGAGAGAGTAATGTATCTAACAACAGAAAGAACGATATCGCTGTAATCCTTCTCTAATAACGATGCAAAAATACGGTTCATATTCATACATTTTTCAGTCTCATGCGATATGGAACCCACAGAAAAAATTTCGATAGAAAAATAAACTAATTCTCTCTCATCATCGTAGCAGTTTTTAATGATTTTCGTCTTTCTAATTAAATGGCCGTAAAAGTTCAAGTTCCATCCAATATTTCACGTATATTCAATTTAGTCGATTAAATGTGGCAAAAAATTTATCATAATTGTTCAGAAATCAATTACGCGAACAAACACACAAACAGGCATTCTTCTTTATATCTATAGATTTTGTAAAACAAGTTTTTAATGAACAAGCTCTACGATTTGACAGCGAGCAGTAGCAAAACCGTTCGAAATAAAGCATTTTTAATCTCCAACACGCGAGAGTGTTGCCACTGCCTAAGGGAAGTGCGAAAATTAGCGTTTTCAGTGTTTTTAATTAATATCTCGGCAGATTAAAGTAGTACGAAGACGGGAACAGTCGAAATGTCTTCCCAAGAATTTTTGGAATCGAGAATAATGTATTTAATATTTGGCAATGCTATTTTTATTTCATCGTAAAACTTAGAAATGTTTTATTAACAAACTCTACGATTTGAAAGCGAGCAGTGGCAACACTTCTCGAAATTAAGCAGATTTTCATCTCGAGCTTGCGAGACTGTTCCCGCTCGGAAAAATGAGGGCGAAAATGATCGCTTTTCCGAGTTTTTAATTAATATCTCTGATTTTAGCTATTATTTTCTGGGAAACAGTGGACATCAACCTTTTCTAGGACCCAGAAAAGAATTGTAGAAAGTTTGGTGACTATAACTATAGTAGTGACTGAATTATTAGAGAACAAACAAACAGACTTTCTTCTTTACATATATCTAGATAGATGGAAGAACAATATCCTAAAATAAAGTTTTATGTTTGTTTATAATTTATAAAATACTGCATGCATTAATTATTGCAGAAATTTTTAAAAAATTTAACGGATGAATAACATATAAAATTCGGAAAAGCACTATGCCTTAAAAATATACTGGAAGTGCTATTTCACAAGTGCCCATACAGGTCTCAACCTTTTAAATTTTATTTCAAACATTTACTGCAGATCTCCTTTCTGAGATGTTTCTCATGCATACGGTTATTGCAGTTTTTTATTGCAAGCGTGCGTAGGCAATCAAGATATACTGCCTATTTAATAGTTTCTTGCAGAAAAACGTTTGGTGAAGTAAAATCCACATAGTCATGGGAACGAATAAAGGCCCACTAAATACGCCGTCTGGATATTGTCCTTCACATTAATTGCTCAATAATAAATCTCAGATACCGTTCGCATTATGCGGCAATTCTGCAATAATCTAAACTACTACTCTCACTTCGATTTTCAAGCTATGAAAGGTGTTCCATATACAGCACGGAAAATCTGACAACCAAAACATAACGCAACAGCTGCAACTTTTTGGTTAACATATTTAATCAAAATCACGTAAAGGTTGTTAAGTTAAAGAATAATGTGGTGCCAGATTTCCTAAGAAAAAATGTCCCCTAATCACGATACGCACGAGGAAAATCCCGCGCACCCAGACCGTTCATTAAGAAACGAACCCGTAACAAAACTACTCGTATTCAGTGGGCTTTCACGGTCACCGATTTCGCAAATATTGAAATCTAACTACATACATAATAACAATTTACATATACAGCAAGTGTAACAATAAATATCTAACAATAGTCAATACTAGTTTATTGTTGTAACTAACTAACAATATTTAATATCAGTTTATTGTTTCAGCAAAAAAAAAAAGTGTATGCATTAATAGGCTGTACAAGGGAAGATATGTCCTGTCCACGTCAGACTTTTTTAAGTAAGCGTAGCTATTCGTACTTGTGAAATACTCTTGATGTTAAACAAAAGCTCTGGATGATGCTCATACTAAGGCAGAGTTTCTGAACTTTAAATTTATATCCAATGTTATTAAATTATTTTCTATCAAGATTATTAAATATATGTTATATTTCTGCACAAAATTATTACTCCGAAATCTATTAACAACCAACGGAAATAAATTGATAGTAGAACCCCTGCAGAGAAAAAAGAAAGCTGTTGGAAAAACAAATTGCAAGTTCTGACAATAATATTTCTTTCTTCAGATTTCTATGTAAAAAGATGTAAAACTTCGTCATTAATCCTTTTCATTTCATCTGTACCTTTAACGAGATTATTTCTCTATATGATTTATTCTAATCTAATTAGTTACATGTAGAAAATAACGATGATGGCACTTACATTAAGACAACTTAATGATATTGTTTATAATGTAAAGGTACGTATTGCACCAAAATTTTGGCATCTTTTGGCTTATAATTTAGAGACATTTAAAAATATGACTTTTGTGTCAGAAATTCTAGATGCCATTTAATGTTTGTAAAATAATTCCATTTTCAATGGTTCGGCTTACAATTAATAACTCCCTCCTCCTTACAGACATTTGTGCCAACAAGTGCCCGATTTCTAAAACCATCGAACACTGCTACTTCAACGCGGATTCAAATCCCAATGAATGGACTAGGTATATAAGCACATTCGTGTTTTTCCCATGTGCTACAGAAATCCCAGCAATTTTATCTTACACAGTCACCCAAGAAAGTATTTCCCTAACACAGGCAGTTTTAAATTATTTTGTCTAAATCGAAATAATCCACCATACCTCTATGTGAGTGGCTATAGCAACTTCCATAGAAAAATACTGTGATTAAGATTAAGTTCCATTTAATAATCCTTTCTAATCTATTTCCAACGCTACTAAGCATGTAAGGTTTTTTCTCCTCGTGACTTTGTGGTGTAACTGGGCAGCACATTCGGCTGAAATCGGAAGATCCGAAGTTCAAATCCCGGTGAGGGCACTTCACATTATTCACGGTCTTCCTCTAAAATAAAGTGTCCTCTATAAATGGAACCCAAACTATGGAGTGGGTGAAACGTCGTCACCACCTGGGTTTGGCGATTGGATCCCTTCCTCTCCAGTCGCCCTTTTAGTAGAGGGAGAATGCAAGATATTTTCTGCCTTCTCACCGCATACTTTCGAAGTGTAACTAGAAGCATGTTTGGCTAGCAATCGGGAGGTCGGAGTTCAAATTCCGTTGAAAGCATTGCGCATTTTTCATGCTTCCTGCATCCATAAAAGCCTAATAGTTTGTACAAGTACATAAACTCGTGCTAGAACCCCATATTTTGGGGATCCTCTAATCGTTCTATAATTCCATATAATGTTTTTACTTCATACATATAAGTCAAGTAGGTATCGAGGAATCCTAAGTGTACACTGTGCAAAGGACTCCATACTGTCTCACTTGAGCCCTGACTATCTGGAGCCTTGACTATCATTCGAAAATGAAAGCGAATGGAAAGAATTCTTTTTTTACCACCATTTCATGGTTAAGACAGGTATTAACACGGAAATTTCAGCATTCATATACATCGTCACAGTAGGACAGTATTTACAATTATCATTTGATTCATGACAATAGCGCTTATGCAATTATATCGTAGTGCTGATAAGGTATGCCTCAATGAAATCTGGAAGTTCAAGTGCTTTTTCTGCAATCACAGTGTCCACCTGATACATCCAAGAGATAAGATGCGGGCCGTGGTGGAAAATTACGTGAACATTACATCTGGTTTGGAGTTTTGCCATGTTTGCTTTTTCGTGTGAATGATGTTTCAGGAAACGAATAAAAATAAAACTTATTTCTGAATGGACTTTGGCAGCGGCTTCATTGTTTCCAAGGTAGACTCGTTGGCACCAGACAGACACAGCAATTCCTCGTTGTTATCACGTGAATCGTAACTTCATTTCAGAGCGGCCTTGGACGCGGTTTGCGCGTTTTCCTAACCCCCCCCCCAATGTCAACTGATAGAACAAGCAGGTCGTAATAGGAAAAATATTTTCCACAAGACTGTCAGAGAAAATTAATATTGAGGAAGATTTAACTAACAAGAGTCTAAGGGAAAAGTGACAGATTTATTATCCCAAATAGGTAATCTTTTATATACGAACTCATTTTTTTAATGATGTGATACGTCTGCTTCATAAAAAAATGAAGGACGCAGAAGCGTTGTGAACTAGCATAACATATGAATAAATGCACATTTGCTACGGTTATTGAGGGCAAGTGCATTAGGGTCGTAAAAAGTTATTAACGATGCAATGTCTCCTCCGTCGACGATTACATCGAGCAGCAGCCAAATAGTAACACATAAAGTAATTACGTTTACTTATTTTTGCACAAACGCAAATCTTACAGTTAAAATATTTTATTAGTGAAGACCCATAGAATGTCTTCGTTTTGGCAATCTTCGGATTGGTTTGGTTTATGTGATTACGGCAAAGCCTTCAGGGCTATCCGCCTAAGGGTAGGAATGCCTTCGCGAAAGACTTTCTACGGGAAACTGACTTGTATACACGTTACACATGGGGAACGTCCATGCAGCCAACCCGTTCGCAGAATTTGAACCTCAGACGGAACTACTATTGTTTGGCAGTCTTCGGAATGCGAACAGTTTGTTCTTGTAGACATTATTTAACTTCAGAAAATTTGTCTATATCTTTACCTCTTCTTATTCATCGTCTGATTTGACGAGAAATGATTTTCGCGGAATTCTAGAACGTTAATTTGTTAAGAAGTTATTCGCTGAGCCATTATGACGACTTATGACCTAATTTGGCTCCAAAATTAAGCTCGAAAATTCCTTAATTAAAATGTATATCGTCAGAATTGAACTAATTTAGGAAATGTAACTCACCTCCCAATTTTATTATCATTTTCATTCTGCAATAAATGCCATTACAAATACTGCAATAGATTCCATCATCTAACCAATCCATGACGAATAATATAACAAATACTGGGATTACAAGACGTCGTTTTTTTTAAATAGCTTGTCGATTAAATGCCCCTGTTGGCAAAATGTCCGTATCAGCTCAATGTCTGTGTCGGCTAAGTAACAAGGACTTTAATAAAAAGGATCTTAAAAATTACCTAAACAAACTTTGTAAGTTTTAAATTACCTTCTTAAATCAAAATTTCCTGACACATACACACACATGTATATATGCAAGATAAAAAATATGTAAATCAACTATATAATTTATTTTAATAATAGCATCTTAATTAATCATTTTTAGTTTGGGTATTTTCTCTTTGTATTCTAAAACAAGTAATAATTTTTCTGGATTGCACAGTTTCTGGATTAATGCATATCACATGGCTTGCGTAACGCTGATAATTTTGCTAATTTGGAACTTGAACTTAAAATTTTGAAAACAAACTTTTCTAACCTAAACCAAACCCCTTCCTCTTCGTGAGCTGCCATACTGGATAACTGCGCACTTTAGCATAATGAAGCTATTTCGCTGTGTTCCCTTCCTATCGGAACGGTATGAAAAATGTTCTTGATTAGGCACGATTCGAAAGCTAAGTAAATTGTGGCCACAGATGTCTATTGAAATAAAAATGAATATTTAATCATACTCCGGTGGCAAGTTTCCTAGTCGTTAAGGATTCAACATTTTAGCATTCTATGTAATCAGAGTTCTTCTATATGGATGTACGCTCTAAGCTACCTGATACGTGCTACGGCCATCAACATTTCGATGTTTCTACGTTTCAGTGTTCCTACATCAGTACTTCTAAATTTGTTTTTATTATTTAGTATTTCAAAAAGAATTTCTCTGATTTTTTTCTTTTGCAATTCATCCAGATATAAGTGAGAAACGTGGTTCTGTCAATAATTCTTTAGGCTGCTCTTAGACCAAAAACCAAGAAATTATCAACTATTATTTATTATTTAATATTTAATGATTATTGTTTTATTTCATGTTTATTTACTTTTATTTCAGTATTATTTTATGCACTTGCTTCCAACTGCTTTAAACTGCACAATCGTGTTGGATAATTTATCACTCTTGGTTAATTCTATACATTTTACCTATTTAATTAAAATATCAAAACAGGAAGAGAAAAAGATTATAATCTATTCTAATTATAAAGCATAATAAACAGGAAATCCTTGGGAAATAAAGAATTAAAACTATTGATGAATGTATTTACAAAGCTCAGTGATAACTGTCATTTAATTCGGCAGGAAACTTATTTAAAAAATATAAAAATTATTTCAAACACATTAAGAACAAAGAAAATTATTAATGATTCTATAGGAAAAGGCTGCTTTTCAAAGGGAATGAGCTCTTCTCGATAGAATTACCAAGAATTAAAGATATGACCGTGTTCCGTCCCTTTCGTATTTTTTAATGATATTCAATCCAATATAATCCAAGTAAACATTTCTATTCAATTAACTAACTCATATTAATTCAATTTATTTTCAAATATACAAAGGAAATTCCTCGACACGATCTTATATCCGGAAAAATGTTAAAACTCGAATGCCATTCAAACAAATGATAAAACCGATTGTCGGTTTAAACACTTGAGATAAAAATATCGAAAATTTTTTACATTTCTAAAACACTAATTCAAACTTACTACATGTAATAGTAAAAACATTTGTCTTATGTCACAAATCACTAAACTACAACCCAAAATTAAATTTATAAGGTATTTCTCCGGCCTTCTTCGCATGCCTTCGTGGTGTAGTGGTCAGCACGCTCGACGGCGTAACCGAGAGGTCCGTGCTTCGATTCCCGGCGAAGGCGTTGCTCATTTTTCACATCTCTCCTACTTTCCAAAAATACCTAAAGACTCTACAAATTTAAATGGAGGTCTAAAGGTAGCCATTTGTCTTAACAAATACAATATTCATTTGTAACATCGCGATAAGGTGGGAATTTTTTATCTCTTTATTAGTCACTTTTCATAATGTTCTTTTGTTAACATCGCGCTAAGGAGGCAATTTTTTATCTCTTTATTAGTCATTTTTCTTAATGAAAGCGATGTTCATTTGTAACATCACGCTTAAGTGGCAATTTTTTACAACTTTATTAATAATTTTCCTTAATAAAAAGGATGTTCATTTGTAACATCGCACTAAGATGGTAGATTTTGTATTTTGTATCTTTTTATTAGTCAGTTTTCTTACCAAAAGCAATATTCATTTGTAACATTACGCTTAGGTGACAATTTCTTATCTCTTTATTCGTCATTTTTTCTTAACAAAAAGGATGTTCATTTGTAACGTCGTGCTAAGGTGGCACTTTTTTTATCTCTTTATATATAGAGAGAAATTTGAGGGTTTTATGTCTTTATATACAGAGACAGAGATTTAGGAATTCGTCTAGGAGTTAGTAATTATATAGTATGATATATATCGAAAATTTGCTCAAATGGTATATTTATGATGTCATCACTAAAATCTCCAAATGCATATGACTGAAAATATTGCTGAGTGTAGATATTGTAATCGGATGAGTTTCTCAAAACACTTAGTTTGAGATCTGGACCTAAATTAAAGCTAGAAGTTGCCTGTCACAGCTGCATGAGGATTTAGAAACAAAACGATTTTGTTTCTAATATAACTTAGCAAGAAACTTCAAAATAACACAGCTTAAATTTACTGAGAACTGCGAATTCATTGCAACTCGAAACGAAAAGAAATATTTCCCCGAATTTTTTTTTTAGTTTTGCCAAGCTAGCAAAACCGCTGAAACAAAATACCAACTAAAGTAAGTCCTCTAAAAGCCTCAAAGGAAAGTAAAATAACAAAAATGTGTTGCCCTTGAAAAATTCAATGCTGTCTCCAGACTGCAAATCTTTCAACTTCAATTTTGAGTCTCACATTTTTTCCCTTTCTTTCTTGTGCATTTGAAGCAGCAATCCCAATAAATAAATAAAATCTGAAAGCTTTCAGACTTTACATTACGCCAAAGAGGTATTTTCTAACATTTTGTGTGTTACCTTTATTTATTAAATATCATGTTCTTCGCACTTAAACTATAAAACGCAGTTCAACAGCAATATCGCAAAACAATTTTTAAATGAGTATATCTTTAGAATTTCTGATACACAGTTTCGCGCGCTTTAGATAAAAAGTTTTTTTTACCCCTTAGAGTGTTGCCATTGCTCGCTTTGAAAACATTGAGTTTGTAAATCAAAAATTCGTTAACGTTTTGCAAAATATGAAATAGATAATAAAACAAATTCCAAATTCGGGCTTCCAGATCCCTATATTCGGGTGAAAACGTACGTCATTCAAAATTTTATGGCTGTAGGAACCGCTGTTTTATCACAATGCGAAACATGCGTACATTTATGAAGATTCTTCATTATTTAATTTCTTTAAATGTAATATAGGGCTCTAATATTTGGTGGCAATAATTTGAAAAGTGAACCGACGTTTATAGTGAACCAACGCAAAATGCCAAAATGAAATTAATAGCCCTTCCGGGCTAACGTCCTTTGTGCTAATAAATAAAGCTAAAAAGTTTTAAAGCTTTCAGATTTTATGTTACACCTAAAGGGGCGTTTATTCACCGTTTTGTGTGTTACCTTTATTTATTAAATATCACGTTCATCGCACTTAAACCATAAAATTCAGTTCAACAGCAATATCACAAAGTAATTTTAAAAAAGCATATATTTAGAATTTTCGATACACAGTCTCGCACGTTGGAGATTTTTTTTCCCCAGTGTTGCCAATCCTCGCTTCGAAATCGTTGATTTCTTACTCAAAAACTTATAAATGCTTTACAAAATATGAATTAGATAAAAAAAATTCATATATGGGTTTCCAAATGCCCATATTCGAGTGGAGGACTACGTTATGAAAAATTTGATGTTTCTAGGTACCGTTGTTTTTTCACAGTGCGAGCGACATACATACATTCATCATTTAATTTCTTTAACTATAATGCATGACTCTAATATTTGGTGGAAACAATTTGAAAAGTGAAACGCCGGTTATAGTGGACCAACGCAAAATGCCAAAACGAAATTAATAACCCTTCACGGCCAATTGCCCCTTTGAACTAATAAATAAATAACATTTACCTCTCGAATAACACTAGATACCTTTTAAGGGGGTAGGTCTAAACATTAAAACAATGTTTAAATAAACATTTTGCTGTTAAAAGCTAAGAATTGTACTATTTTCAAAGTAACTATTATTTTGACTTTTGGTGGAGAAACACTGAATTTCGTGATAAAAATTTACGAATTTCAGAATTTTTTAATAAATTTAAATTTATACTTAGAATAAACGTTAACTTTAATTCCTATTATCCAGCAGCTGAATTCTTATTAGTCCCTTTGATAACTACTACAGAAGCAAGAGATAAGCAGATAAAATTTTCCTCATTTCTTGGGCAACGCCCCCTAATGGCCGAGCGGATGAAATGTGGATTCAAAATACTGTTCAGCGGGCTAGCTGCATGGGCGTTTAAGTGATTTCCCTCATTTATAAAGTCAATAGAAGTCAGTTTCTCTTAGAAAGTGCGCCACGAAGGCATCCCTTCCTTTAGGCAGCTATCCTTCGCATGTTTTAGCGTAATCAAGTAACCTAACCTATTGGTTAAGAAGATACATTTAGCACTTATATGATTTTTTAAACATCAAAGTAAAATAAATTCTTTTTTGGCATGGCAGTTTTAAATATACCATGAGAAAAATCTGAAAGCGGGATATATCGGCGGATTTAAATGGATTAGTAAACGTAAAATTTTCAATTCAGAGATGGTTCCACTAACTTCTTTAAAACCATTTTTAAAGCGGCCGCGCAGAGACCAAACAGATCATGACCATCTTAACAAAAATAAAGGAAATGAGGAGGAAAAATCTGCATGCACACAACCTGCCCGCATATTATTTCCCCAAAATGCAACGCAGTGCCTCGAAATGCAAAGGGAAGGTAATAAAAGAATGAAACACAATTATGCAGCGGCTCCAGGCAATAAAAAGCGATGCCGAATCCTCCTTTAACGGCCCCACATGAAAGAGGCTTCGTGCACTAGAGGAGGGCTTTCCACTAATCTGCACGACTCCAAGAATACGGAGAACAATCATTACCGAAGGCAGCCTTTCTTCGAATGCAGAATCATTTCTAGGATTCCATTTTTCATTTCGAACACTTATATTCCCTATTCCCTCCGATAATGGTCGCTTTGGAATAAATTCCTTCCTTGCACATATAACGAAGTTAGTGGTCGCTGCAGCTGTATTTCTTGGGGCTTTGATGGTACGAATGTGGATAATGGAGTCACAGCAATTTAAAATCCATATTTTCCAATATCACTGCTTGGCTTGGGATGGTATTCTTCCTTTGCAAGACATTTCTAATATAACTGCAATTCGAAGCATTAAACGACGCTTATATGGAAATCTTATTTCAGACGACTTCTTTATTTAGGGATTCTAATCTTTCCAGATTTTGAGTGAGCCTCATTTCATGGAAATTCAGTTTCCTTAGTAGATGATTGCAGCCCAAACAGGTGGCGCAGATAGATGCTGCAATCTTCCTAACACGTATCTGTATAAAGAACAGAGATACCAGCAAAAAGACATCCATCATGGGCGCTGTCTCTGCTCATTATTCATTTATACCCAATGTTAGACTTTGGTTCATAAAGTACAATACGTTAAGGTAATATTCCAGAGAAATTTTAAAGGATGTGTTTCAGAGAATTTCAAAAGCTGTGTTGTTATAGGAAGGAAATATAAGTTTTTAAGTAATAAAATAATGAAATATGAGTAACATAATATGGTAAATACAAACTGCGATCAAATTTCGAAATTCTGATGATTTCAAAAATCTGTGTTAAGTAGTGTAGATTTACATAATACAAGTCTAAAACTCCTATAAAAGGAATGAAACAATTCCTAGGAAACGTTAATAAATACTCTGTGAATAACTTATGTAATTTACGAAACAGTTTATAGGCATTAGACGTAAGTCAGCAGTTTGAAGAGAGTTATATTTTAATAGCTTTACGATAGTATTTGCCCAAAAGGTGTCAAGAAACTGTTTTATAAAGGGTGTTGGTTTATTTAAATAAGGCAAAACATCGAGGACCATCTGTCTATGAGGAGGAATGCCTTCGTGAAGGACTTTCTACGGGAAACTGACTCTATACAAGCCACACTTGGAAAAAACCACGAAAATGCCCATATAGCCAGCCCGTTCGCCGGGGTTCGAACCCCGGACCGAACTACCAGTGTTCAGCGACTTTACCACTCAGCCGCTCTTTATAAAGGGGGGATAGAGGGCTTTGGCTGTAAGACACCTCAAACAGTTTTGTAGAAATAGTTTCAGTGCTTAAGGAGAGGGCTAGCAACATTTTGTAACTTTTCACTAACTTCCACTGCAACTAAGCTTCATTTAAGCAGAAATTCCAAATATTAAAATATTAATTATGCTTTAATAAATTGAGCAAAAAGCTTCATGTCTTTACTTGTAAAGTTTTGTCGAGATATTTTTACCGTTAACAGTTTTTATAACGTCATCTACAATAACAAGGTACACTATTTTACCCCGTTTGAAGCGGTAAAGTCGCTGAACACTAGTAGTTTGGTTCGAGGTTCGAATCCCGTTAAAGGGCTGGCTGCATGGGTGCCTTCGTAGTTTTCCTCATGTGTAACGTGGATACGAGCCAGTTTCCCTAAAAACGACCTCCACGAAGGCAGCCTCCTTAGGCAGATAGCCCTCGAGCTCTTTGCCGTATCAATAAAAAACCAAACCTAACCTAAAGAAATAATCACCAAAATAAGCATCGTTTGTTTAGTGGTTTCTTCCTAAATCTTGTGGCTCCACCGATGGATGAGTGATGAAAACCGTTGAACATAAGTAATTCATCTCGCGTTCGAACCGAAGTGAACGGACTGGATGCATAGCCGGTTTTCCCTATATGTCACGTGACTATGAGCCATTTCCACTTAAAAAGTCCTCCACAAAGCACTTTTTATTTCGCCCGGATATGAAATCCGCGAATTCAAAACAAGAGGCACTTTAAAAAGGTGTAGAGACATTAGGTTATTTTGAAGCAAGGAACGTGAAAAATGTGCAATGCCCTCACAGAGGCTTGAACCTGGAACTCTCGAATACGCGCCAAGTGTGCTAACCGTTACACCACGAAGGCATGCAAAAAGAAGGGTAAAAATATCTTCAAGGTTTCGTTTCCTTTGACGTGTTTAACATACATTTAGTGATGTAAAAACATTTAGAAATGGAAGACTAAATGAAGATACGCTAGATTCAGTGGTTTGAAACCACTGAAACCACAACAAACTGGCGGCCCCCCCGGAACACTTCAATGGAGGCCGCGACGATATTACAATTAAGAATTTGCTGCGAATACAATGTTAGAAAGCTTTCAAAATTTTAAATGTTTGAAATTTGAGTTTACATTATTTTCATTACCATTGAAAATTAACTTCAATAACGCGCCAGGAAATCTATAAATGGATCTAACTAATTTACAGTGTGATATAAATTTTCTTCAAAGACTGCAAGATACAGATTTGATTAACTTTTATTCGTACTTGTCAAAAAATCAGTTACGAATTTTTGCACCAAAAGTAATATGTGAGCAGCTTTTTTAGTCGCCCAAGCAGGATAGTGGTTAGTGACTCGGACTACCGATCCAAAGGGCCCGGGTTCGAATCCCAGAGAAGGCATGGATGTTTGTAAATGTATAGTATCTCTGGGGCATGGGGCACTCTAAATTTACGGCGAGCAGAAAATCATCTCGTGTGGTTTGGTGATAAGGGAAGAGGGGTGGCAGGGGTGGGAGACCTTGGGACCCATTCCTCGGAGAGCTCTCTCTCAAAATGGGGGTGAAACTGGGCAAAATCGTACTGTCACTTGTATGGTGCCCAAGGCTCTTGCTAATGATAGACGTAATCTTGTACGCCTGGCGACGATAAATTTCGTGGGCTTGTTCAGATAGATGAGGTCAGACAAGGTACTTATTCTGCTTGGGATTACCGTGTGAACGGACAACACACAACAGCATCTGAGAGACATTACCAAACAGCCAGGTCAGACAAGGTATTTTCTCCCTCCTTCTAGCATGCCTTCGTGGTGTAACGGCAGCATACTCGGCGCGTATTCGAGAGGTCCAAGTCCGAGTCGCGGCGAGGGCACTGCTCATTTTTCAAGCCTGTTGCCCTCTCCCCCCCCCCAAAAAAAGACTTTACGAAGTGAGCTTAGTAATAACAACATCAGTTGCTTCTTTCCACAGTTGAAAACTAATAAGGGAACACCTGGTTGACCGATGAGCACATACAATTCGCGATGAAGATAATTTTGAGCAATTTTTCTCGAAGGCTACAAACTTTAACAAAATCGAAACGCCATCAAGTAGTCAGATATAAAAGACATACTTATTTACATTAAAATACGTAATTTTATTTATACGTCGAAGAAATATTTAATAAATAACAGAATTACACTAGTGTCATTACTTATTTTTAAGTTTTATCTTGCTTGGAAACTTTTCTGTGAAGAGTTAGGAAGTTTTCATAATTTCTTTCAGCTTAAATTAAATATGCCATTTAATGATTAATTAAGCATGTTAGAACTATTTTAAATAAACGTCAGTCTGAAAATTTAATAGTTAACTGTCAATATTTACAAAGTGTAACCAACGAGCAACTACCAACAGTAGATTAGATTTCAGATAAAAACAAATAAGTTTGAATTTTGTTTTCTTCTTTTCGATACTATTATTGTTCACTCGTGTTCTGAAAAATACTTAATAAGCGAAATTTAAAATTTATTTAAAATATTTCCTATTTTGTTAATATTTTGTTTTAATATTTTAATTAATTTCTTTTTAATGTTTTAATTCATTTTTTTTTAATTAGGCCAAGCGCTTAGTCAGATCGTGATGCGGCCCGCGGGAAAGTTGAGTTTGAGACCATTGCGCTAGATTATACAAAGCCAAATGCTCCTTTTCCGAAACCCAAAAGAGAAAATTTCTTCTTTCTATATAAACGAACAGTTTAGTCTCTTGAAATTTAATAACCGGCGTTTGAGTTTTACATTCGGTATAAAATGCAGCGAAGTGCGAAGTCTATCTCTGTTCGGATGAGCATAAAATTGCGTCGCCGTTGGCACCTCATTCCCAACTCTTTACCTTGGAAAGGTCCTTTCCTCCTAGTTACTCCCTTCAAGGACATCCGAACGAGCCCGCCCACCCCGCTTGCTCTACTCTGTACTTGTTTCCATTATTGCTGACTAGCCGCTTGCGAAGTTTTCAACTTTTACGCGTTTATCCATCTTACCAACTGTCAAAGATTTGTCGGAGTCGTAAAAATGTTGACGCCTTGCCACAAATTCTTTATGAAAAGAGAGAAAAAAAAAGAGTTTTTATTAGAAGCGTCGCCGCATAGTTTTAAAAATAAACAGAAACGACGGATTTTTGAATTTCTATTTGCAGATATCAAAGGATCATTTTCATAAAACATGTAACACAATGAAATTTAAGATTCACGAATATACAGGATGGTCATAAAAAAAGCTTCTTCGATACATGAACCCCTAGCGGCCTATCCACTCAACCAGTCGAAATGAAATTTCAGATAGGCATTGTTGACATGTTGACTGAAGGCATGCGCTCGAGATTGTGATGATTTAAAATAATAGAACTTTCACTATTACGGTTACAGGGAAAAAAATTTCGAAATTTTCGATTGGCAAGATTTAGTCAAGAACTCGATTTCGAGGGCACACAGGTACAGGCATCTCTTCACCAGGAGCAAAGAAATCTGCGAGACTGGAAAAGCAGTTAAAAAATGCACTCCGGCTCTTAGAAACACATGCTATAAGGGCGCATAATACGAAATATTTCTGCAGTTTCATGAAGGATGAGGATCGAAAGTACGAAAAGAAACGTGACCGTTTGTCACATGATCTACACGAAGGCATCTGATTGGTTACGGAGATTCCTATGTTTTGCCCAGAAATATACAAAATTGCAAGCAGATATATAAAATATAACGCAGTAAATGTGAAAGAAATGCTCAGATTACAGTTGGAAAGCAGATAGTGGTGGTGCACAAGCATTTAAGCCATCGTGACCTTTAACCTGTCTTTGGATTTGCTCCTCAAGTGGGAGTGTATCGATAATAAGCGCTAAGATGCACAGCGTGACGTGATGGAACGGGGCTGGTTCGAACTGGTGAGTAACTTAGAAGGTGTAGGCAGAAAATAAAAGTCAAATGTGGAGCTAACTAGAGCGATTCAGAGAAAATTAACTATTGATGTGGAAGTTACAGCACAGGAGTGGTGGAGAATGTATGTTTTGCAAATACAAACAAACACATTCATTGATAAAATTTACAGACAATATAAAAGTAATAAAAAATAAACATATTTACAGACTATGTTACAAAGTGGTAGTGTATGAAAAATCCTTTTACTGCTTTGCTAAAGATTTACAGTCCTTAACTTCATTGTTGAAAAACTTGAAGCAGTGGACTCATTGGAAAGCTAGTAAAGCTGGATTATGAAAAATAGTGCGAGGTCTCCTGAATGGCTGTTCAGCTATGGAATCATAATTTTCCAATGTGGCAATTCACCACTTTCTGAAAAAGTAGGGAGAACTTGTTAGAATGTCATCTTGAGCATACAGGAGGTCAAAATCAATATGAATGCGTAAGTTTCTCGCGAACCAAGGCGAGTTGGTGATGCAACGGAGAATTTTATTTTGTGATATCCAGATTTTTTTCCTGTAGGTTTTGCGTGCTGTGTCCCAAACTTGTGTTCCTTAAAATCGAATCGAATCCTAATATTCCGCGAATATCGCACACTGGACACACATGGCGATAGAGGCACATGAATGCAGTCATGATAAGTAGGTCTTGGAAAGGAGTACCAGCGAGTGGAGGCAAAGGACGGCAAGAGAATCATAAAATGATCCGACATCGCAAATAAGGAAGGGCTGGATGTATGAAAAAGCAAGTCAATAAGTGTAGTAAAATTAACTGACAGTGGTTTAAAGTAAGAAAATCTCCCCATCGTGTAAAAGAATACAATGCAAAAGAAGTGCAATGAAACACAAAGCAAAAGCAAAAACAAGATGGAAGGAAAATGTGAAAAATAACTAGGTGATTGGAAGATCAGTCTTCTCGTGGTGCGCGGCAAATGGCCTTAAATCATAGTCCTCTTCAAGTTGAAGAGGATTATGACGACTCTCTTCTATAATTGAAGAGATTAAATGAATTTAAGTATTGACATCTAAGTGCTTTATCGAAGAATTTTGTGTTTGTCTTGTTAAGATAATTTTCAATGGTCTCAAGTCGAAGATCTTCATGAAGTGTGACATTTCTGATATAGTAATGTGCATTAATAATAATGCGAAGGAAAGGATTTTGAATTTCATGTAATTTCAGGAGATTATTTTTTGTAGCAGAGATCCATGCTACAAACTTTATGCCGATGAAGCATAAACTAAAACTGGTCTGATAATGCAGGTGTAAACAAGTCGTTTTTTCCTAAGATCCATACTTGAATGTTTTCCAAAAATGGGAATTAGACTATTTGCTCGGTTTCTAATCTTGTCAATATGATCATTCCATTTTAATTTAGAATTAAAAGTTATACCCAAATATTTCGCAGTCTTGATTAAAGGAACAGTATGGACGCAACGGCGTATTTATACTCTACAGTAGTAAAGCGAACGAGAAAGTAGCGTCATCTGCCGGCAAAACAGTAACGAAAATTGAAAAATTAGGTTAATAGAATTTTAAAAGCGTTAGGAAAG
>KK119765.1:120898-213234 GCA_000611955.2 Stegodyphus mimosarum
GAGTGGATTGGATTCGACTTAAAACAGAGGTTCTTAAACGGTGGTACGCAAGGAAAAAAAATGGGTTTTACGCAAAAAATCAAAGTATTTTCAACTATTAAATTCAGAAATTAAAATCCCAACATCCTGATTTAAGATTTTCTCTAACACTCGTAAATTTATGCGATATGAGCTTTATTCAACAGTGGTGGTGGTATTAGTACTTTGTAGTGGTGGTACAAAAGGTTTTCAGTTTTTGTTTAGATGGTATGCGTTAGTCAAAAGGTTGAGAACCACTAACTTAAAGTCATTAACTAAACATGATAAATCTTTGTGAATGTGAACAAGAAAATTCAATTCACCAATGGAAGATGCTTTTTGAGTACTTTGCATACACAAAGTTAAAGTTATGATTAAATTTCCAATTATGATAACCTGTCCAAGACTCGTTAACGCAGAAATCTTTGGAGTGCTTCTCTTCTGTTTGGATCCAGTACAACAATCGATTATTTTACAAAACTGGACAAAGCACTGAAAATACAGTTTAAATTTTACTTAACAGTCAAACACGAAACTGATCACTGAAAATGTTATTTGTCTAATTAAAAAAAAAATCAGCCTATAGAAAAATGTTCAGCCGTAGAAATATAATATGGAGGATTTTAAAGCTATATTAC
The DNA here is from genome assembly GCA_000611955.2 of Stegodyphus mimosarum. Classification (NCBI taxonomy): domain Eukaryota; kingdom Metazoa; phylum Arthropoda; class Arachnida; order Araneae; family Eresidae; genus Stegodyphus; species Stegodyphus mimosarum. Next base: position 121,555 of record KK119765.1, read on the forward strand.
GCTGAAAAATTAACTATTATTCTCAACTGACTATCCACCAGCGGCCAAAAGGATAAGATAGCCCAGCTTTGATAGTTCTGTCATGGTAATTCTGAACAACATTCGAATGCTTATACTTCGAAATAGCAATAGAAGATTATTTTAACATTTACTTAAATTTCTCAAGTAAATTATTTCTCAAAAACTGGCTACAAAGATGACTTTCCCGTCGCATTTTTGGTTTAAAACTTATTTTGCATTAGCCGCCAAAATTATAGTTCTAACCTCAAGACAAATTTTATTTGAACAGGTGTTTTCCAAACCTTTCTCACCTAAGAAAGAATTCACAGTCAGTTCGCATGATCCCTCGAGAGTGCTAGGAATATATTTAAATTCATAAAAGAAGTTTTCAGATGAAGCCGCCAAAGGCAAATAGCACACTGCAAATATTTGCGAGAGAATACATAGCCAACAGTTAAATCACCAACCTGCGTCACAAACTGGAAGCAGAATTCTGGAGAAGGAAAAAAGACAAACTTCAGCGCAGAACGAAAGTTTGTCTTACTTTTTCTTAAATTTCACTTTATTAAGTTTATATATTAAAAAGTATCCAAATTTATTATTAAAAGCTTTAAAAAAAAGTTCCGCCCTTCGCAAATTTATTTACTGAAAATTTAATTTTAACAGAGCCTACGGGAGGGGAGGGGAGGGGAACTGAAGCGTTTGTTTCAAAAAATTAATATTTTCAAGAAGCATTAATTGAAAAGGATGGCTTTAAGAATACACCGTCATACAGGTGCCCGGACGACGGAAGACGGAAACCTTCATAAAAAGTGCCACGCCATAACCGTGAGCTCCCATTTTTGAAAATTAGTTTCTAACTTGAAAAAATGAGCCTTCATAATGGTGCTGGCACCTTTCAAACCTGCTTTCCTCTTCTCCCCCCGCACTACACATTTAGCTGCTTATTTTTTCCCCCACCCAGTGGCAGGCTCTAGCCGTTTATAGGCATTGGCCACTACTAAGGTCGGTGGTCTCTTTATTATGGCACCTTACAGGTGGACCACCGTTGCCTCCTATGATGGGACTGAAAAATTACGTCCATGCCTTCTCCAAAATTCGAACCCGGAGTCTTCGGTCCGGCAGTCAGAGTTACTAACCACTTTTCCGTCTGGGGGGATCAAATTTGTATTAAATATACATTATCACCACAGAAACTCGTTTATGCTTTTTATCATTTCATAGTTGAAAGCCAGTAGCGTAAAAAATGCATATAGTTAAGGACAAGAAAATTCTTGTAAAACATGTAGTTTTTCTCGATATGCTTCAATAAAATGTTACAATGTGTGAAAGCGGTTTTTTAAATTCTAAAAATGCATAATATTAGTTATAAACTAATTAAACAAAAATGATTCAAAGTCTAAAAACAAGATTCGAAAATAGTTAAGCTACCTGATTTTGACTTAATATGAAATTCTTACCATGCATTGCAGAAGCTCTCGAACAGAGTATTTAAAAAGGGGGAATTTTCCGTAGTTTTCGACACGGCTGTTTTAGAGTCACTAACCCAATGATTCTCAACCACTGTGCCGCCAAATTTTAAAAAATGTATATAGTAAAAATTATAATGGGTTTAATCCTAGTGTAGGGTACACACTTGACGGAGGACGGGACGCCCGATGTACACCTTTGGTTGACAGGCATATGTCCATCGCCCCCCCCCTTAGTCTGTTTTTATCAGCTCCACCACAGCCGAGGGAGCGGACAAGCCAGTACCAGTACGGTCCCTGTCGAGCCTGATCCCATCCTAGGTACAATACCCGGGTTCTAGTCCTGTGAAGAATAAGGTACAATAGTACCTGATATTTTGCCCCCGTGGTTGAGACTGTCTAAGTACAGATCCTAGCCAGTACTTCCCAGGAATTCTCCTGAGTCAACCCCCGGGGGGAGTGTAGGGTATACATAAGAATTGGCGAAATTAGGTTTTTAAGACATTAATAAGCGCGCCAATTGTTTTATCCAAGCCGATTTTGGAGCTCTGGAGAAGAGCGCATTTCGGAGCATTTTCGCGCATGTTCAGTACATAATTTAAATTGAAAAGTTCTGATTGATGCAGATGGGAAACTAGCTTACTTATTAGACATTTTTTTTTTATTTTTAATAAGATAAATTCAAGTACGCAAGGGTTGAAGGAAAATGTATCAAACTCAACAGATAAACTGGTGGGATTCCAAAAACAAATAACTTTATGGAAGAATAGAGCTCAGGAAGGCAATTTGGAAAAGTTTGAGACAGTCCCAAAAAATTTTCATAAAATTAATTAATTTAATAATTTTAATAAATTATTCATTATTGCTCAGATTTAGATATAAAAAAATTGATTGGTTTCGTAATCCATTTGTGATAACGAATACTTCTGTATTTGAATTAACTTTGAATGAAGAAGAACTAGTTTTGCTTTCTAATAATCGAGATTTAATTTTAAAATATTCGGAAGAATCAATTAATGCATTTTGGATTAACATCAGACGCGATTATCCCACGATGGCCAAAAAAAGCTTTAAAAATATTATTACAATTTTCTACATTTTATTTGTGTGAATTCGGATTTTCAGTATTGACCAACATTAAAACGAACAAAAGATCGAGACTGTTAAATGTAGAAGACGGTATGAGAGTAGCATTGTCATTTTTACAAGCATATATAAATAAAATTATCAAAAAAACACCAAGCTCAAGTTTCTCATTAAAAGTGTAATTAATCCTTTAATAAACGTACGGCTGTTTTTGTAGTACATATTAGTTTATTTTACATTCAAAATTATTATCATAAACTATTTTACACAGTGTGTTATAGGTAAATAAACAACTTTTAAACTTATTTTTTTCTTTATGTGCCGCCAAATTTTGAAATCGTTAAAAGTGTGCCGCAACAGGAAAAAAAAAAAAAGTTTGAGAATCACTGCACTAACCACTTTACTGTCTGGGCGGCAAATAATTAATTTTAGACTTCTGATGTATGTAACTTATAAAACTTATAAACTTATAACTTCGATAACTTATAAAATTTGGCGTTCAGCAGTAGACTATAAAAATAACTACATAGATAGAATAAACTAAAAATAATAGAGTGACACTAGACATTTCGAAGCGAAAAAAGGAACAAAATTAGCTGTGACTTTGCCAAGTCACCACTGATTTTCCACCTTCTAGCTGGATATGCCCAACATTTACGCCACAACAGCACACATACGGGAATGCGATAACCCCTTAATCTTAAAGTTTATTTTATCTTGATAAAAATATGTACAGTAATAAAAACCTTTTTTATTACTAAAATGCTTTCGTTAAAAATACTAAACGTCGTTAACCAATGTTTCGTTGCTATTTATGTTTTCGTTAAAACTACAAAAATGTTTTCGTTAAATTACTCATTACTAAAATATTGTTGCGAAAAATTCGGTGATTGCGCCTGTATGTAAGCTTTCCGGCATAGCACTAGGGTTGCCATAAAATAGTGTATGAGAGGGCTGCCAGATTGGCGACTTTATCGCCCATTTGGCGATCAAATTGGCGATATCCCATGGTCCAATCGGAAAGCTTCTAGAATAACTTCCTGTCGAGATAGTATTTCTTGAAACGTGTGGAACCTAAGGAAAAGCTATATAAACCCCTACGTTTCTGAGAGCCGGCATTATGAGAATAACTGCTTACTGTGAGTGCTAAGCTACGCGAGAGTTTTGGTGAACGGAAAGCGATCGAGATAGTGCTTTGCCAAGAAGCTACCTTTACAGTATAGCTTGACAGTGTATTGGTGATTGTTCCACAGTGTTTATTATAAGTTTAGTGTTGCCGTGAAGCTACCTTTACAGTTACAGCCTGAAGCTGTGTTGCTGATTGTTTCAGCGTATTTATTGTAGATTTTCGACGCTTTTAAAGGTAATTTTGGAACTGTGCTGTAAATAGTGATTCTTGTAAATAAATTGTGCTTTTTATTGTTCTGCATCGTGTTTTCATCGGATACTCTCAAATCCACGAACCCGTATAACGCAACAATATTTTCGTTCATGTGTTGTTTTACGTTAAAATTTAAGTCTTATTTTCGATTTAAATTGTCGAAAATTGGAAAAGCATTAATAATACTTACGAAACTTATTAAGAATTAAAAATACCTTTAAAGTATAAGTCACTTATATGTAATCAAAAACAATTAAAAAAGAATAATCTTATTGATATATAAAACAACAGAAATACACAATGGATAAAAACATTAGCTACCTTACACAATTCTATATTGCACCACCTTCAATATTTTTTACGCGAGCCTACACTCACAACTAATTCAGATAACAAACAAACCGATTACCTTTTAAAAGAAAAATTAAAGTACCTAATAAAACTTAATAAGTATGATCAAAACGAAATTTTAAAAACGGATGTTAAACCAAATTTCACATTATAAAAGCATCCGAATATTTCGAAGAACAATGCCATTACATTTCTAATTATTCCTGCCTAGAAAGTCTTAGCTAAGATTAAAGGAATGAAAATGTCAGCAAAGTTAACGGAAAATACATTCTTAAGAAGTAATTTAATTAAAATCGTTGTCTGAACATTTCACAAATGACTACTAGAAAACAAAAGAAACAGCTAATAATGACACCTATGACCGCCTACGAACTAAATTAAACATAAAAAAGAGTTTAATTACATAAAAAAGTAAGTTTCTAAAATTGATTAAATGCTTTGTCTTTCAGGGGAAAGAAGGAAGAAAAGAAAAATTTCGGATTTAATACCAAAAGCATTTTTCTTTCTCCCAAGGAAAAAAAAATCCACACAGCTTTGAGGATTAAAAATAAACCTTCTTATTAAAATGACATTCTTCAATCCTTTCATTTTAATTCTTTTTTAGCTTGTAACGTGAAAAAGACACTGGGGGGGAAAGGAAAGATTTCATCTAAACTAAAAGATTTAGGATTTAGTTTAATGTACTCAATTTGGCTTGGAAAAGAAGTTGCATTTTTTCCCTCAGAAGGCTGAGAATTTTATCACATAACGACAGTATTTTAGTAACAGTAATATTAGCTAATTCTTTAGCATAAATTCTAACAATAATAATAATGTTGAAGTAAAAGACAAGGTGAGAAATACTGGATTTCGAAGAACATAATCTCCAATTTTCAAACTTTTGGAAAGAAAGAATTAAAAATCCAATTTATATGATGCGATAAGGCTGATAGAGTGTTTGAAAAATGGATATAACAGAACAAAAGTGAGATTAACAGAGGCAAAGTAATAATAATATAGTTATAAACATTACAACCAATTATATGCAATCCATTATAAAGTAATAGTAATATAATCAATGGGTAAAAGTAAAATGAAAAAAGTAAAATCAACAGATGAACATAGAGTGAGTAGAATTTTTATAACTGAAACTTAAATGAAACAGAAGCATGTCAATGTAAAATTTAAAATCATGCAAAATGGGAATCTGTGGTCATTCATAAAGCCTTGAAAAGAAAATCCTTCTTGTCATTACGGAAGACATTTTGCTACTAGAAATAACCATGAAAATCTTGTCATTATTTTATTTTATCCTTCTATCGATTTCATTCTCGGTAGCAAAAAACTGCTCGTATTCTCTACGAGCAGTTTTTTATTTCAGGTCATTTTCTCCCTATCAGTAAAATTCTTTAATTGATTTGCATAGATCCCATGTCATTTGATTTGAATTATTACGTAGCTTACCTTATATCTTATCCATGTAGTTTTCACACATATCGACCACGCGAAAGAGCATTAAAAGTTCGCGTGAAGATGCATGAAGCCTGCATTCGGAAAAAAAAAAAGATATGAAAAAATTTTCAATACCCAAAACAGTATTCAATATTGGCCACTTAACCACAATTTGGACCTTGGGTTCTGCGAAAACTCTTCACAGAATTTCTTCAGTAGATGAACTGGATAGATATCCTTCAAGTTTTTTACATTCGCAAAAATTTTTCTTTAGTTAATGATAAATTCAATCCATTTCTTCCAAACTCTTTCAAAATTCTAAGATCTTAAATTTGCACGTTTATTAGCATTTTCCACAACAGATGGCGGTACGCTCGTTTTGGCTGTGCTCTACCCATTGTTGATTTCTATATAAAATGGTTGTCACTCCTCCCATTTTTGCATTTTTTAAAAATTTTTATTGTTTTTTGTTAAGAGAAGGAATTTATATCTGAATACCCGTAATATCAGAAGTGTCATTTAAAATTTATGTTGTTCTAATGCAAAGTTGCTATTTTGTCTAATTTTAAAAAAGATAATGTTCAATACGACTACTGGACCTTGTTCTTGTCCAGACTTGCATTCAGAATCTTCAAATAATTGGATAAATATGCTGAATTTTATATCACAAGGCAGTAAGTAAGGAAAGCGCAGAATATTTCAACTGCTTATTTAATCGAATACCTAGAAACATCAAGAAAAGGTGCCCAGATTGTAAAAGCACATTCTTTCGAAACTTAATATCGAAATGATTCAAGCGTTAAAATGTAAAGAAACAATGTATATTTTAAAGGATGTGGTGTAAAGAACTGTAAACTGTCTTTTGCACCCTAAAGCTCAATCCCATATTAGGCAGAAAGGAAGAGTTCGAGAAAAACAGCCCTTTCTAGGATGAAATAAAATGCTCGGCCGAAGCCTTTGCCACACAATTCCGATTCTGGGAAATTCCGCCTTCTCAAACTACAATACGAATTTTCAAAAAATTATAGAACTGGATCAGAACGTTCAGCACTACTTCACTCGCCAGTCACAACCCGCATTCCAGTAGTTCAACTCCGCAAGAGCACTTAGAAAGATGCGGTACGTGATGGTAAATTTCAGAATGTGTGGTACTTACATATTATCCCGCTGACCGTGAAAACTGGTTACCATGGAGCCACGAAAGCTGGCAGAAATCCCGCGAGAGTTGTGTCAATCGCACACAACTTTGTCCTGCGGAATTTTGAGGGAACTGACGCCTCTTCATTTAATAAACAATTACATATATATATTTTAATCTACTTATACAATCGGCAAATACAATTTACAAATTCAGCACATTAAAAATCTACTTAAATATTAATTAAAGCTTTTAGTTTAATTGAAAAGCAATTAAAACCTGCGCCACATATTACCAGAAACTCTGTTTAGAATGCTGTTAAGTACAAATTTCCTGCAGGTAATTTTTCCAATCTATTACTCTTTTGTCGGTTATTTCCAGCTCTTCTTTTCCCCATTCAAATAATGTTAATTCTCTCAACCAGCTATAAATGGACCGAAGCGCAATCAAATATGTGATTCTACAGCAATCGAAATGCGTTCCTTCTCGAATGGATATTCTCTTGTAAGAATTTTTCATGCTGCATTGCCATTGTTTATTTGTTTGCAAATCGTGCCCATTAATACACTTTTTTTGGGGGGGGGGCTGTAGGATCTCATAACTTTGCAAATAATCCACTTCTGTTCGGCAAAGGGCAGGACTCAAATTTTAATCATTTTTCCAAAATGCAAGGGGAAATATACCAAGAATAGCTAATCTATATCTTTGTTAAAAAAAAATGCGACTCATTGGGAACGGCTTGCATCGTACGAAAGCGCAGATGCTACAAGTACGTTGTGACGTGACGCTTATATATAATTGGCGCCAAATTGCATCTCTTGGCGACAGTTCACACGGTCGAAGGGATAATAAAAGTGTTCTCAGTTAATTTTTTCAAGGCTTGCACTAAGAATTTTGTGCAAGGTGAAAAGATCCATGATTTCTAGCAGCTAGGAGAAAGAATTACATGAACTATCGGGACTGCAACTTAAGTATTCATCGTACTTAATGCTCAAGATTGAATACGTTTCAGAATATCTGTTGTTGATGGTTGACTCTGAAACCATTTGCTGTAAGTATGGCTCATACAAACAGTAACTGCTACATCGTTTACATGGTTATAGTGCTACATGGTCAGTTTTGAAATATTGTCCATGTACCACACAGGTGCACCACATACGGTAAGATGATAAGACATTTGTAGAATTTTAACATTAGATCATTTCGATATGTTATAAGAGTTTTTAAGTATACGTTTTTAAAATCCTGGCATTCTTACATACTGTACTTCGGTTTTTGAAGACAGGATGATTTTGTATATGAAAAAGAATAATCTTAGGTTTGTTTTGTATTACTTCTTAAGACACAGAAAATTTTTACACATAAGATATCACTTCTTTATGTAGCAATAATAATTTATTTCAAAGCCGACAGGAAGGATGTACATTAGAAAATAAAAGATAAAATAACCAGCCAAAGAAAATTCTCTTAACAAACTTCAATCAGTGAAAGGCGGAACAGTTTAATAAATCTCAGCCATGCCGTACCTGGTCCAAACCCAAGAACAACTTCCGCATTCAAGGATAAACATCCGCTCGGCTACCTCAATAGCTAAATTAAATTCAACGTTTGGGTGCATCGCGATAACCGTAACTGAGCCCTGCTGTTTTGCAGAGCATTTGCTGCATTTAAGGATGATTACGTCTCTCTTTCATCAATCCCTCCACCTAACATTTCTCGGAAAAGGAAGCCGCCGTGACGTCATCAATTTAGCAACCGGGCAATATCCGACGATTCATCGTTTTCTAAACATAAGTTTCGTCATAACTGCAGGGGCAGGAAATGTCTGCAACGGGGGGAGGACAGAAGGTCTGTGTGTTCGGGCAGACGATAACAAAGAGCTCATTAGATTGGGATTCTCTAAAGACACAGGAATGATAAAATGGTATTATTTTCAACAAACGACGCTGAGAGAACGTAATCACGCATTCTACTAAAGAAAGATTACGATGTTTAAGACATATTCTTGACCTCTTAACTATTAAACTTGCTATTTTTGGTAATGTAACAAACACTAAAAGTTTACTATGGGAAAATAAAGGCATAGTGACCTTTCAAGGCTTGGTACTGAACCATTACTTTTCTTAACGAAATCATTTAAGGCACCCGCATCTTTTATCTGAGTAAATTGGAAGGGGGTTAGAAATTAACTGTAGCCATTTTCATGAACTCTTCTCTCCTGAACAGTGAAAAAAAATAGTACGAAAAATTACTTTAACGTCATTAAAATCAGCCGTTTCGATATAGAACTCATACCATCTAAAATAATACTATTACTGTATTTAAATATAACTAAAACAAGGGAAAAAAACAATAAAATTCGCAATATTAACAATAAGAACTTTCATGTAATTTTTCTAAAACAATTATGAGACAATATCTTCCGTGTTCATTCGGCAAATTTCTGAACAATATTTTGATTTTCTAATGCATCAAGAACAAAACGCTTCGCAAAATGCAATACACTGTTGCGTGCGGACTGGTTCGTAATGGATTGAGCGCACACAGCAGACAAATTCATAAAATTTATTTTCCCAAAAGAAACACTTTCCAGTTCTGGAACTTTGGACAAAAGTCCTCGTATAGTTAGTTCTCCTCAATATGACAGAGCACAATCAGGAGTTACACTTCAAACTACTGAGAACGTTAAACACAACGCAATGCACAGCAAAGCAAAGCGCATCTAAGAGGCGAAGGTCTGACGGAAATACCTCAATTCTCCGAAGTCAGCTCTGAACTAAAAAGAGAACGAATGCCTCTCCGGGCGTCCAGAAATTTCGGGTACTTTCTCGAAATAACTGAAAGGCATATACGGTTACAGTTATATATAACTAAAACTGCACATATAATGGCCAGCTACGGTTGCAGTTAAATATAGAGATCAATTAACAGTTATACAGGGACCGGACCAGTACGTCGCCAAGTTTGGCGACTTTTGGCGGTTTCTTGCCAGATTTAGTTACAAAAATTAGTCGCCAAAACCATTCCCACCTTGGCGATATCTCGCCACTTTAACGAAATAGCCATTTATCTCAATGTTATATAAACTTGACTCTGTGATCTTACTTTTCCGGCACAGCTTCATCTCTTCAGGCTTTTCATTACACAAAATTCGTAGTAATACATACAATTCAAACTTCGTAAATGCATAAATTTCTAATCATACAATTTAAGGTTAACCCAAACTACAGCTTAGTAACAATTAAACAGTAAACAGCTAAAATTTCGTCATAAAACAAGGCATTACAAACAGTGCACCTATACAAAAGTGTCTTTCTCGCAAAGGCACGCCTTTAATCTTTTTATGACAACATCTTAATATTGACCTTCCTAGAAAAGTAAAACTAGAGATGCAAATGACAGAAAGCCTGTTATTTATTAAACTCTGTCTCCTGCAATGTGCTGCTTCGAGCCATGGAAAAAAAACTCATTGTCTCTGCCGAACATTAAAGAATTGATATATTTCGCCACTCGATTCCCATATGAAATCACGAAAGCACGACTTCAGTGAAATATCTCTAATTACTTGTCAAGAACGGGGATTCTAAGAGTTCATAATGATTTCATAAACTGATCCAAGCACTGTTTTCTCACGGCAATCAAAAGTATATGCAGAAACACGCAAGCGCGATCAAGGTCGACGCATATTTACCAAATAGCGTACAAGGTTGTAGTCCATAAGACATTTTTTTTAATTAATTTTTTTCTTGCAGTTTAAAATAACGAAACAAATACTGTTACGGATTTTATATATAGGTAAATAACTATAGTGAAATTATATGGGAAATTGTATTTTTTGTATAATGTAACATAAAATGACTGAAAGAGAAGAAGTTCGGCCGCAATTTTCTTCGCCAAATTTGGCGAGAAATCTATAAAAGTAACCAAACTTGACCACATTTGCTTCCAGTCCCTGTATATAACTATAATCGGTACTGTAATTAATTCCTGCATGTAACTGCAAGCGTATCCAAACCTGATATGCCAGATATATAACCTGATGCCTTCCAGTAATTTTGAGAAGGTACTAGAGATTTCTCGGTTGCAGGGGAAAATTATATAAGATCGGACAGAGCATCAGTTTCTGAGTTGTTAGTTCAGCGTTGAGTATGGATGGTCCATGTGACCCCCAAGCCAAAAAAGGAATAATCAAATTCTATCTAATTAAACAAGAATTACGTAGCATAAAACTCCCCTCTCCATAGTTATTAGATCATTATTATGCACTAGATTGCAATACTATAGGCCTACAAGAGTTATTTACTCTTAAATTAATAAAACTTTGAGTAATACAGCAGTATTGATGAACGAACCAGAATGCGACCTCAGGTTACGTGATTTGATTTTGCCTTACTCACCGTATCTCATGTTCATTTCAGTCACTCAATTCCTCGCTGCAAATAGCACGCACCCAGCACCTGCTCAAAAACTTTTCGAATGTTTCTACATCTACAAAAGTATATCAATTTATAATTTCATGACTGCCTTCCTGTATGACTTTGCCACATAGACCATTCTTTCGCCTAAGGGCGCGGTGCTAAGCACCTCTGATTTATCTAAACAAAAGTGAGCGGCCTCCGGCCTTACTTGATATATAGGTTAAAACTCATTAGTAGTTGACACCTTGAACCGAAAGTACTATCTTGATCTTGATCTTGAAGCTTCGTCTTTTAGATGCGCCCTGCATTACGCTGTGTTTAACGTTCTGAGTAGTTTGAGTACTCTGTGAGTGTACTCTGTGATACTCAAAGGAGCTGTCCGTGTATTTTTTGTGGAAAGTTACAGAACTGTGAAGTGTTTCTATTGGTACAAATAAATTTTATCAGGCTATCGTCGGTTCTGTGTGCATTCAATCTATTACGAACCTGTACGCACGGAATAATATTTAATAAAAGATCCTAATCACAGTATCACCACATATCTCTACAAAAATTTGGTGAAAGTGAGCTTTCATGGCCCACAAGAAGCCCATTTTCCAGCATTCTTGCAAAAGATACTACCCGTGAGCCTTGAGCAAAACCAAAAAAGTGAACATAACCATTCTGAAACCACACGATTAGGAGCAGTACGTAAATAAACAGAAAAAAATAAAATCTAAAAGCTTTCAGATTTTACATTACACCCAAAGGGGCTTTTTTTAACGTTTTGTGGGTTACCTTTATCTATTAAATATCATGTTCGTCGCACTTAAACCATTAAATTCAGCTCAACAGCAATATCCCGAAATAATTTTAAAATGAGCGTATCTTTAGAACTTCCGATACACAGTCTCGCGGACGCTAAAGATATTTTTTTCCCATACAGCGTTGCTATTGCTCGCTTTGAAATCGTTGAGTTTGCTAAAAGTTTTACAAAATATGAAATCGATAATAAAATAAATTCCAAATTCCAAATTCGGACTTCCGAATGCCCATATTCGGGTGGAAAATTCATTTATTCACGTTATTCAAAATTTGATGGCTCTAGGTACCGTTGTTTTATCACAATGTGAGACACATACATACATTTATGCAGATTCTTCATTATTTAATTTCTTTAAATATAATGCAAAAATATTGGGTGGCAACAATCTGAAAAGTGGACCGACATATATCGTAAACCAACGCAGAACGACAAAAAGAAATTAACAGTCCTTCTGGGCAAATTGCCCCTTTGGACTAATAAATACAAATAAATTACACATATTTAGTTTTATTACATTACGAAAAGATTTATTCCATTACAAGATTACTATATTAAATTATAAAACATTATCAGAAGATTGCGCTGACGTAGTCCTGAAAAGGCCCTACAACATTCCTCGATGTTTGTCGCTGTTTTTAAACAGTTCAAGCGGTCCTGTTTGGCACCTGTCAACTGAAGCACTCCTCTTTCGCATTTGTCAAAAGTTATTATTTCACTACTGTATTCGCAGTTCTCACTAAATTTAAGCTGTGTTATTTTGAAGTTTCTTGCTAAGTTATATTAGAAACAAAATATAAAACAACGCTGATCACAATCCCTACTTTTCCATGCACTCAAAAATTGTCCTGATACATGGACAGAAATTTATGCCCATTGTTGGTAGGGGCTGACTACTGAGCATTTTCGTGCTTTTCCTCTTTTGTAACATGAATATGAGCGGGGTTCCCTTAGAAAGACCTCTAAGACAGCATTCCTTCCTTTAGGCAGACATCCCTCATACCTTTGCCATAATCAGACAAACCAAACCAAAAAACATTATCAGTTATTATTATTATTACTGCACTATCACAATTTATATTTTGTCGTCGTTGATCATATGCCGCTGCCGGATCTACTTTGCATCGGTACTTCGCCGAAAAACGTAATCCGAGTCCTAAAAACGTAACTCGAGGGGATATCTGAGTGGTATGCTACACTTATGATTACAGTAGAACAGCGGTTCTCAACCTTTTGACTAACGCGTGCCATCTAAGCAAAAATTGAAAACCTTTAGTACCACCACTACAAAATACTACTACCACCACCACTCTTGAACAAAGCTCAGATTGCATAAATTTACGAGTGTTAGAGGGAAAACTCAATCAGGATATTGGGATTTTAGTTTTTGAATTTAATAGTTAAAAATACTTTGCTTCTTTTGTGTACCACATTTTTCTCTTGCGTACCACCGGCTGAGAACCCCTGCAGTAGAGGAAGGGTTACGGATTCTGGTACAGTTTATTGCGGAATCAAAACTAGATCGAACTATCACTATTCATCAATTTTGACCTTACAAGTATGTACGTTGCCTACAGTTATCTGGATCAAAAAGCATTGATAAGTTTTTCAAAAGCATTCCCATACGTTATGACTCATTATGGTTATAGACAATGATGGTCAAAATGAGGAAGTTTTGTTTATCACCTGCTGATTGTGATAACTAAGCTCCATTGTATTTCAGTTTAAGCTAATCTGGAAAACACGATAGCTGTGCGTAATTGCAGACAAAAATAATTCATTACTTTACATGAAACAAATATTTAAACCAGAGAGAGAAAAATGTATATAACGGCGCATTACAGAATTCTTCTTCTTTTTACGGAAGGCCCACCTATGGCCGAGCGGTAAAGTCTCTGAACACTGGTAGGATCTCGGTCGGATTCCAGGCGAACGAGCTAATTGCATGAGCGTCTTCATGATTTTTCCCTATATGTAACTGCATACGAAACAGTTTCCCTTAAAAAGTTTTCCACGAAGGCGTCCTTCCTATTAGGGAGATAGCCCTTGCGTGCTTTGCCATAATTAAACAAACCAATCTTCTTTTTACAGTGTATTCAGCACACTTTAAAACAAGTCAATGGATATACAGGCATTTAAGGAGAAAGCAATTGTGCAATAATTCTAAGCGAAGAAAATGAACATTATGTTTACCAGAAGGAAGTAGTGTTAAAAGACAACTCAACTGGATGCAGTATAAAAATAACTTATTTCAGTCGCATTGATATTTGCAAGGGAAAAAAAAATATACGTTACTTTTTTTAAAAGAGCAAACTTTTGCTTTTCATGTACCACCATTAAATATTTCTTACCTGCAAAGAAAGAGAAAAAAAATCACGTAAATATCGATAAAATAAAAAACGAACAATAAAAAAATAAAAATTAATCTAAGAGTAATTAAGTAATCTTAGAGCTTTCATATTTTACATTACGCCCAAAGGGGCATTTTTTAAGCATTTTCTGCATTGCCTTTATTTATTAAATATCATCTTCTTTGCACTTAAACCATAAAATTCAATTCAGCAGCAATATCGGAAAATAATTTGAAATGAGCATATCTTTAGAATTTCCGATACACAGTCTCGCACGCTGCAGATAAATTTTTTTTTCTTTCGTACATGTTGCCACTACTAGGTTTGAAATCGTTGAGTTTCTTAATCGAAATTTCATTAAAGTGTTACAAAATGTGAAATCGATAATAAAACATCCGAAATTTTGGCTTCCAGATGCCCATATTCGGAGGAGGATTACGTTCTTCAAAATTCGATGGCTCTAGGTACCGTTGTTTTATCACAATGCGAGAAACATACATTCATTTATGCATATTCTTCATTATTTAATTTCTTTCAATATAACACAGGGCGATAATACTTGGTGGCAATAGTTTGAAACGTGATACGGACATTTACAGTAAATCGACGCAAAATGCCAAAACTACATTAATAGCCCTTCTGAGCTAACGCTCCTTTGAGCTAATAATTTACATGCTGCATACATTTTAGCTATTATATCAAATACAATAAAGCCATCGACTTTTGCTTCTTAAAAGCATATAAATAATATAGGAACATGACTTGTAAGGCTGAAAAAAGATTTGTTAGGTCGATCCAATCTCTTTGACTCATTTAAATGTTCATGACGCGGTTGGAAGCGAATGTTTCCAAATCTCGGCAAAAATTTTAACTCTACATTGAATAAGAAAGAAGAATAGAGATGATTAGATCTTTCATTCAAGTTTTCTCCTACCTCTTCATACTCATTCACAAGAAAGATGAATCGCCAGGGTGGACCTGATCATTATCAAGGTCACGCTAAATCGCTGCATGATAGGAGCCTTCTACAATGGTTAAATCCTTCACCTCCCGCGATTACACGGGCAAATGATGGCAATTGTTCTCTCTAAAGGCGGTTGCGTCAATAGTTGTATAAGAACAGGGCGTTTCTAAAAGCCCACGCAAAATTCTTCAAAGCTCCTACTAGTAAAAGTAATAGTAGCAGCACTACGTTATACAGACGTTAAGAAAATGGTTGAACAGAAAATGACGCATTGGATTCAAAAAAGGAAAACGATGCGACGACAAAAATTCGGCAGGCTATTTCGGCAATGTTTTGAACATTCAAAGTATCTTACAAAACTACTTACAAAAGTAATGCAGTAAATGGCAATTTTTAGAACAGTTATCGGTGAGATGTTCAATGGTTCATTTGTGAGTTCATTCATTCATTTGTGGAATTTCATTTGTGAGTGAAAAAAAATAATCAATATAGTAGGCGCCGCTGAATATGATTAATATGTCCACGACTATGCTGATGTGGGGGGGAAGGCTCTTCAAAATATCAATCAAATTTAACTAATTTAATGTAAACATAACCAGAAACACCAAACAGGTACTTTCTCAGCAATTTAATTAGGAACAAGCAAAAATTTCTTTTTGAACTTTCTCAAGGTCTTTGATATAACATTCATTTATGAACAATGTTCTTACGGATTATTTGACCGATTCTGAACACCTAATCTTAATCTGAGAGAATCCTTCTTTTAAAGATAAATATGCCAACGTTAAATCAAAAATTAACCCCCCCCGGTAACATTATTAGATATTTCCAATAATTTACCCCTCCCTGCCGAAGTAAGAAAACGGTGGGGGGATCAGCAGAATTTTTGTTTCCACAGAAAAGAGACCTGTGTCTAATCACCCTCAAAATCTGAGTCAAACTAAGGTTGCTTTTTTTTTTTGCTTGATTTTAAATGGTTGACTGAAATCGAAACCACACTGACTGACGACTTAATACCTTATTTGGCGACATTTCTATGTCACTTATTTTTATAGTCTATTTTGACCTTATTTGGCGAATTTATCTTCGATTTGGCTTCTTTTTGTTAAAAAAAATTAATTCTTTACTTTCATAGTATTAACCGGATTGTTAATCAAAATAATGGATGTATTTTCCATGTTTTCGTATATAAACGGCAGGCACTTCGGCAACTGAATAACAATATCTGAATGATAACATTAATAGGGATCACATCAAGTGGCGTCTACTACTCTTCAAAAACAAATTCTGTATCTCCCAACTATCGCTACAAGTAAAATTATTAAATTAAATTCACTTTTATATGTTATCCGATAAAACCTTTTTAAAACATCATTACAAAACAAATAAATTCCTTAGCCTGAAGCTTTTCCTGAGCACTTTTGTTCAGCTGTATCGGCAAGCATAAATGAAAAATGAAAGCGTTTAAACTTATTGGCACAGCTTCTAAAATCAGTTGTGAAATATGCTTTAAACACCTGATCTATAATAGAGACAAATCATCTTAAAGAACAACGCTCACTCGCATGAAACTGACACTCGCACCATTGTATAACAAAGCAAATCGAGTAGCATAACAATACAATCCACATAAACCAAATGACAGGTGAGACAACGGTCGCTGCAGGTAAGATGTCCTTGTAATTTAGAGAATTGGAGGGAAGGGGGAACGTAAAAGCATATTTTTTTTCTCTCCTTTCATAGAGCAGGTGTTTCCTAGGGCACAGCGGCTAGCTGACGATCTAACGAATTTTTTTTTTTTTTTTATTCTCTCGTTCCGTTACATAATGGATCTTGATGATTATGGATGAATGAATAATAAAAGAAAGAAAAGTAGTAGTACTAGAAGTAGTAGTAGTAGTATACAAACTGCGAAAACAAAGCTACTTAACAGAGCTATATTTTCTAATTAGTTAATATTTACCATTTATCTCAGACAGTGGTCTCAAACTCAGATTGTTCGGGAGGGGGAACAGCACACACGATTTGAAAGGCAGCTGACGAGCCAGATATTTGTTTTAACAAAATTAAAAAACTTTTACTGAGAAAAGTTTTATATTAAATTATAGAAAAATATTTTAAAAAAATTTCTGGAAGGTTTCAGATTTTAACGGCCGCCCAAAAGGGTTTGTTAAGGTTTTTTACACTCTCGCTGAGCTTGCAGCGTGCTATTACACTCACTCTTACTAACACTTCTTTTTTTTTCCCCTGTCTTTTTAGCTTTATTATTAAGCATCATTTTCTTCGCATTTAACGCCATATACAATTCAACAGCAAAATTGTAAATATTTTAAAAGCAGCATAGCAATATACGCTTAGAATTCCAGATGCAGCATTAAATGTTGAATTACATTTCGCTGTTTATCTCTCTTTTCTGAGTTCATCATGTCAATGTTCAGTTTATTACTACGACGACTTTACAAAACTTTTTTTCGTCATTTTATTAATAACCGTTCTCTGTGTTTACTTTATTTATTAAATATCGTGTTCTTGGCGTTTACGTCACATAAAATTCGATTCAACAGCAAAATCACAAAATATTCAAAAATAACATTTTTAAAGAGATAAAATGGAGGAAAAAAGTGGCTTAGAATTTTCTGATGGTTCAGAAAAGTGCCCCATAGTTTGTGTAAACTTCAAATTCCATCATTACCAAACACATCCTTTTTTTTAACTTTTGTAAATATATTTTTGCGCAAAAAATGTTTTTTTAACTTTCAGAATGAGCATCATATTTCAAACAACTTTTCCAGTTCTATGTTTTCTCAAGAACTTTAAATCGAGCGGTAAAAGTGACTTCCACGTTTCTGATTTCAAACCAATAAATGGCAATCAGTATTCCTTCCGGAGTTTCGTGGAAATCTTTAAAAAACAAATATTCCGACTAAGGAAACTGGAAATAGTTTTAGCCGTAACTGTAACTTTTAGCAGTTGATGTAACACAGAAGCACGGAAATGATTCGAAGAAAAGCATAAATCATAAATGCCACAGGTGATCGTTTGGAAAGTCGGGCGGAAAGAATAAAAATATGTCGGAGAACTCATTCGAGCAAAAAAAGAAATAAAATATGTTTTGTTGAAATCATGGGGGTTTTTAATCA
The DNA here is from genome assembly GCA_000611955.2 of Stegodyphus mimosarum. Taxonomy (NCBI): domain Eukaryota; kingdom Metazoa; phylum Arthropoda; class Arachnida; order Araneae; family Eresidae; genus Stegodyphus; species Stegodyphus mimosarum. Next base: position 140,086 of record KK119765.1, read on the forward strand.
ATAACAAAGGATCGGTGAAGTAGAAAAACGTTAAATAACGTTGATTACTGATTAAAATGTCAAAACTATGCCATTATTATACAGTTTGTTCAAACAATTAATTTAGTATCTAGAAATATTAGATGAAAAAAGGTGCAAATTAATATAGCTAAATGATAAAAAACTAGTATTCATTAAGATGGAGATATGTAAAACGTAGTTAAAGATTTAAATGACACTTAAGATTTTCTTATTATATACAAAATTGAATCTAGCAAACAGATAATAGTTTATTATCTGTAATAAAATAGAAATAATATATTCTTTATATGTTATTACTTAAAAATAATATACATAAATAATATATTCTTTATCATTATTTTTACTTTCCTTATACATGCTTTCCAAAAGCTGCGATTCGATTTACATTATATGCAGAGTTAGAAATCATTTTCTCTAATGCTTATAATAAATACATCATAATCTCTCCCATTTTTCTATTTTAAATAATAACAGAGAAAATATATTCATTTAATTGACTACGAATATTAACTGATAAGCAACTTAAAATGCATAATCAATAATATTAAGCTGATAAACCACTTAATGCATATTTAAGTGCATGAATAAGGCACAAAATTAAATAATTCAGGTTCAACTTTAACACATAATTAAGTGTATGAATAAAATACAAAATTAAATAATTCAGAGCTTTTTCCTTTGGTTGAAGTTAGTGCTTTTGTGTTTGTGTGTGTGTGTGTGTGTGCGCCAAAACGAAATTAATAGCCCTTCTGGGCAATTTGCCCGTTTGGGCTAATAAATAAAACTAAAATGCGAAATTTAAAATTTGCTCCTGTGTTTGATTTTATATATCTAAAGCCCAGAACTGAAAAAAAAAATATTTCAAATTTAACAGAAATATTATAGAAGAATTTGGGCCTTCCTTGAAATAAATTTTGCCTAGCAATGTAATAAACTATGTCAGTTGCCCCGTGCTCCTAAAATGGCGCATTCACTAATCAATGCTAATTTGCTAAAAGACACAAAAAGCGGGTTATTTAAGTTCGCGGAAGAACAGCAGAGCACAGCTGTGTATGCATAAGCACGTATGCGAATTCAAACGAAATGAACAGCGGTTGCGGTCACACAAATAGAGGCAGCGCCAGATGTTCACTTAAAATATAATCAAGCAGGGAAATGAGTTAAAAAGGAAACAAGAAAAAATTTGAAAAGAATCAATGCAGTTGCGAATTGCATCCTGATGCGCAAAGTTCGAAAGCTGGGAATACGTGACCGAAGTGAAAGTAAAAGTGCATGCTCAGAATTTATTTGAATTTTAATGAGGGTATTCCAACGTTTATTGATCTGAAAATTATTCATGATATTTATTAAATAAAATCAATTTAAAATTAGCAAAATTCAATATTTCCGCATTCCATTTGTAGAAGAATGCCATGATAATCTGAAATTTAAAACTAGAAAATTTCAATGTTCAATTAACGTTTATTTTAAAGGATTTCTTTGATTTGTGAGGCGATCTAAACAAGTTCCTCGTCTTCAAAGAGCAAAAATATTCTTAAACGCTAACGGAATATCCAAAATTACATTCACCATCAATATATATTTTGCTCGGTAAAATTACTTGGTATGTATCGAAGTAGATCAAATTCTTCAGCTAGTCAAAGCGCAGGAGGGCTATCTACCTAACTCCTCGAAGAACAGGGACCCTTGTCAGTTTCCCGCAAAATGCTCTGTAAACCGATCTGAAACAAATATCGGATATGTCTAATTTTAAATTACATTAAAACTTTAATGTCACTACAAACTAGAGTTTTATAATTAGTTCTCTTTCGAGATCACCAATATTTAATTATAAATACAAGTAATCACGATAAATAATACGTTTTTTAATTATTTGGAAGGTATTCTAAATAGAGTGAACCCTCTCTGAAATGGTCACTCACGGTTCGAGATGATTTTGGTCTTCGGCGGAAGTGGGCATCTTTACAGAGATGATATTCAATAACGGTTTATATTCGTAGTGGTGGTTTTAGCGAGTGAACCCATGACAGGATTGGTTGCAATTTTAAATAAAACTCGTTGGTAAGGGGCGAGCAAACCTTTATTTTGTACCTAGGTATGTATTATATGGCGCAAAAAACATCTTTTATTATGAAAACGCTACAAGTAATTTAAACAAATTATAGTATAAATCATGTGAATTAGATGTTAATAATTGCATTAAGATATAAATTATTAGAAAGTACGTTTATTGCTTTAAAAGGCATGATTTGCTAAGCAATGGGTTTTTAATATAGAAAAAAAATTTTTTTAATTAAATGGCAAATTCTAAGTTCTAACGCCTAAAGTCAGATCGGGATTAATAATGGGTGAAAATACATTTCTACGAAAACTCCTTAGTCAAACATTTTTAACGCTTAACATTTTCTCTGAAAATATTTATTTATTTATTGTGCTATCTATTACACAAAAGAAACAGTTTTAGAATAATAATTTTCTATGGAAGAATTACCGGGAAAAAATATCTAACTCCAAACGCTCCCTCACCAAAATTATTATTCGATTCTATTTTATTTTACGAATACCATCCTGTGTAACAAAAACATGAAAGGAAACGAATACCACATTATTTACAGTGACTTCAAAACAGAAAAATATGTTTTTATATAGTATTTTTTGCCGATATGCATTTTCTGAATATTTTCCATCACTTACTTCTATCGAAGGATTTTGTAGTATAAATTCATGTCCAGGAAAATTACAACTCTAATAAAATGGCGTATTGAATATTTTTCTGTTTTGATTTCTCTTTTCTAAGCTATAATAAAAGTGAATTATTTATCCTGACAACTGTAAATTTCATGCTTTGGTAGATTCAGATATTACGTTACCACTCTAAAGAATGCAGCCGATAGTCTTAAAAATAGATTCAATCTCCACAACGAAGTACAAATTGCAGAAAATCAAAAACTCGTCAAGCACAATTAGGTCTCTAAATCTGTTCTTAGAGGATATGTAAAGGGATTACTCGGGATTAACATCTTTGCCTGGTAAGTAGCGGATAAAGCGACAACAACCTACAATAAGTATTCTTCATGTGATTAAACATGGAATGTAAATATTCGACAAAGCATTCACAAAGCAAAACAAAAGGGAAAGTAATTTAAAAAAGAATTAACAGAATTCGAAAAACACAAAATAGTTTTCCTATTTTCAGCTGTTGAACATTATTAGGTTTGAATACTAGCAAACGGCATTATAAACAGCCGAAGAGTTTTTTTTTGGGGGGGTAACGATAATAAATGATTTTTCATGCTTCATTTGTCATTATATACCCAGTATCTAACAGTGAAGACATTAAAAGCAATATTACTAGCGTGTGACAACGTTATATCTCTATATTATTTAATGCCTTACGCTATCATTCACATGTATTTTAAATGATTCCATCGTCAAATCGTTAATGCAGATTCCTTTCTCAAATAATTCAAAAACGTTTTGGAGACCTTTTTGAACATCAGTTGGATCTACTAGCTTGAAATAAATAAAGTGGGGCGATCGCAGGGAAGCGCTTTTGATTTCTAATGGAAGATTTCAATGCGGGCAACACTAATCAGTGATTAGCTTTTGCTCGAACAATTAATGCCTTTTATAGGGAAATGAACTCGAACAGTCCATTTCTTGTGAATAAACACAGTTAATATTCTTAATCTGTGAGTAATAGTATTACGAGAATTCTAGCTGCGGAAAGATAGCTTCCCCACAAGGCGGGTTTAGGGTTGCCAAAAAATGGCAAGGAAATGCAGGGTTGCTAGATCTAGAGCGAAATCGCAAATTTTGCGACATGCCATAGCGGGATGGAGAACATTCTGGAATGAATTCTTACCGGTTTGACTCAGAAAGTTCTCACAGGCAGGGCAAAAGCTATATAAACCCTTCCTGTACGCGGATAGCAGTTGATCGTCAGTCAAGTGTCGAGTTGGTCGTCGACTGTATCGCGAGATGGTGCATCGTTGAGGCTATCAAATCAAGTGCATCGCGAGTTGTTGCATGGAGCATCTCGAGAGTACGTTGCGCTCTGAGAACTACCGAACCTAGTCGGGAGCTGTATTTCGGTGCTTTGCCGTGAAGCTGTTTTCACCCGGATAGTCTGAAGGCTGTGTTGCTGATTGTTTCAGAGTGTTTGTCGTAGTTTTTCGACGACTGTAAACGTGTTTTTGGAGCTGAGTCCTTTTTGGAATTGTCCTGAGTAACATTGGCAAATACTTCATCAAGTGTTGTCATCAATCACTCCAAATCCACGAACCCGTAAAAACGCAACAATATCATCCACTATAACAATGGCCGCTACACAGTCAGGGAATTATAGTCACCACAGTATGTGGTGTAACGCTAATTCAAGTGACAACATTTTCCAGAATCGATAAAAACTGCGTTAGAGGATAACTCAGACTAACTGCATTAAAGGCATCATAAAGTCAGTTTCAAAGTAATGTTCCCAGAGTCGAATTCAAACTTTTAGAGGCTCTAAGCACTTAAAAGATTTTGGTGCTGCCACATATGTTTATGTCATTTTTTCTTCATTCTTTCTGTCTCTCGGTTTTTGGTTTAGTTGCGCCATGCATTCCATGGCAAAAACGGCAATGGGAAACGTTTTAATGCTCCCTTTCCTTATCTAAGGATCTTTTTGTGGTGCCCCCATTCCTTGATGCCCTAAGCACGTCCTTTTATTGCTTAGTAATTAATCCAGCCCTGAGTAAGCATACAGATTCGAGGGCTGCTGGTCACAATCATCACGGTGTGGTGACTCTCTGGCCATGATCCTCAGACGGCTATGACATCGCTGCCTGGCTATGACATCGTGACTCACTCTCTCACTAGTGCATCGCTGTGTAGTATAACGATCTCTTCAGTGAGATTAATAGACCTTTACTTTTTCGGCAAAAATGCAGCAGTATTTCACAGGTACAAGAATATGGTAAACACATTGTTTGCATCTGAATATCTATGTTTCCTCTCAAGACACCACCATTTGCCTCAATATGCAAGAATTTCGAAGAAATTCATGCGCGACATTTCGGAAACTATACCATATTCATCAATGATGATGTTTGACGGCCCTTCAAAATCATCAGATTTGTAATATTGAAACGGATGATATTCGTCACTGATTTTTCGAGTATAATGTGGAAAAGGTTCATCACGGTGTGGTGACTCTCTGGCAGTGATCCTCAGATGGCTATGACATCACGACAACATATTCAAAACATGGATGTAGTTTTGAATACTACACAGATGTTAATGTGTTCCTAAGCAATAGATGCGTTTGTGGGTTTTTTCCTCCCTAATTTAAAAACAACCAAGTATGTTGCATTTAAAAAACTCATCATCATTCCGGTTTTGGGTCCATACTCTGTATTTTAACCCTTAGATGGTAAGGTAATGAACCAGATAAAAAGTCGCTAAGATGTAAATAAATCATGCAGGGTTGATGAGCATGAATTGCCATAAAGGCTGACATGTAAATAAATAAATCATGAATATGATCCAAGAATAAATAAATCATGATCTTAAAATGAAATAAACAATGTTGCAGTTTGCGTGTAATGCTGCCATCTCACGAAGTCATATGAATGCGGTTAGTATCAGGTGACTTAACAAAAGGAAGCTATTTAAATCTGCTCTACAGGCTTGTCCAGAAAAAATCATCAACAATTCCAATGAAAGGCCACTTGAACTAGGCATACTAAATTAAAAAAAAAACTGCGGAGTCATTGCAGTCGGAGGAAGCACCAACCTTGACCACGGGATATTCTTCGATCCCAAGTGCGCAGTAATGGGTCTATCATATTAAATAATGAGGATGGAGCGATTTCAGGGGTGTGGAAGCATGGGAGATCTGGGATTCCTCAGTTGAAGAAGCAAAGGGGGGAAAAACTGCAATCCGGTTTCATAGATGACGAAAATGGAACGGGAGAGTTTGAAAACAATTTCCACCACGTGGTTCTCGTCCTCAAAATTGTGCCACGAGGTTTCAAGCAGAGCTAGTAGATTCTAAAGTATCCCTGTGATTACTGATGTTACACAGTCTGGTAAATAACGCGGAGAATGGAAGAGTTTAACTAAGAATTCCAAATTAAATTGACGGATGGTAATTTGTTGCAAAATCAAGTCGCGATCCTAACTTTTATATTAATAGTTAACCTAATTCTATTACAAATGTATTGACGTTAAAGATGCCTTGAAATTCAAAATATTCTGTTCAAGAAGTTTCCAGTCAATATCAAATAATAAATTAATAATCATAATAAATTCATAAATAATAGATTTACAGCTCTGCGACTAAAAGAGAAACTGAGATTTATTCAAATGTAAAAATATTTTTGAGTGCGTACGAGTTCGGAATGGATTGAATGCACACAGAACCGATGATAGCTTGATAAAATTTATTTAGCCAAAGGAAAAACTTCACAGTTCTGGAACTTTACCCAAAAATACACATACAGCTCCTCTCAGCATCATAGAGTACAATCAGTAGTAACACTTCAAACTACCGAGATCGTTAAACACAGCGTAATGCACGGCGCATCTAAAAGCTGAAGTTCATACGGAGATATCTCTATATTCTGTGCCCAACGCTGCATTAAATAACTACTCCGAACCCGGCCTTTATATAGTTTTACCTGGCCGCCTAGAAATCTCTTGTACCTTCCACTTCTCGAAATTACTGGAAGGCATTTGAGGGCCAGATACAGTTACATAGAGGATCAATTACAGTTATTCAATTACAATCTTGCCACGAGGAATTTCAAATTCACGAGGAATTGACTATCAGACAAACGACCATTAGCAACAACAACACAGTTATGCAGGGACCGGACCAAAATAATGCCAAAAGTTTGGCGACTTTTTGAGATTTCTTGCCAAATTTAGCGACAAAAATTAATCACAAAAATCCATCTTATCGCCATCTTGGCAATCTCGCCAATTTAGTGGGATAACCATTTATTCAATGTTAAATAGACTTGCCCCTTTAATCTTACGTTTCGCGACAAAACTTCGCTTCTTTAGATTTTCATAGTACATTATATATATACACACACACACAAATACAGTTTCGCATATAATTTCACTAAAATTATTTACATATGTATAAAATTCGTAACAATATGCTAAAGCGTTTTTATTAGTAGTATTTGGATAACTTAGGAAACGAAAGATGTAATACTTAGCAATACTTACTTCTGAGAGTGAAAATACACTTTCGGATATGAAAAATCTTGCTAAAAAAAGCAAAGGCAGATGAACGTTTACAATAAATTTTGATAATGTAGTGTTTACTATTATTATGGCAAAGCACTCGAAAGCTATCTGCCTATGCGGATACCTCCGCACAAAACTTTTGGTGGTAAGGAACAAATATTAGCATCCTCTAAAAAGAAGATTTCATTCATCTCATTCTAAAAAAAACTCAAAAAAAAAAAAAAAAAAAAAAAAAAAAAAAAAAAAAAAAAAAAAAAAAAGAAAAGAAAAGAAACTTCGCGATAAGCAGTTTGGTCAGAAACAATTAACTTTCTTAACTTGCCTTCGTATAACACCCAAATAGCTGATGGGTACAAAAGAAAGATAATTTTTGAACTGCTCCTCCAAATGATATTCTCTCCTTCGCACTCAGAGATAGTCCCGTAAACCTCCCTTGTCAACATACCTCCCGTTATGTCACAAACCGGATCGGTGAGTAAAAAATAAAAGTAAACACCTCAATGACCTCCGAAGAACTTCGCGCAAATCACAAACGAAGGATTTAAAGTTGGCTCAAATGTAAGTTGGCTTGGAACTCGTGTTTACAGAATGCACTTTCAATGATTTGTTTGTTAAGATGTATGTCAGGCGTAGCGGATTCTCTCTGAAACAAAGAATTAGATCATAGTCGAACGGCAAATAACAAAGGCGCGTTGATATCCTTTGCAAGATGGCCTTGACCAAAGTGGGATGATACCATTCTGTGATTCTTAAATAAAACTTTCGCTTTGTGTATGAAAGTAATACGTGAAGAGGGAATACAAGCATGTAAAATTTTATTTTATTAGTGTTTAGTTTTCAGACAGTAATTAATAATTAACTAATAAGATAAAATAATTAAATTAATAAATGAAATAAATAATAAAAGAATTATTTGAGTATTAATCGTACCTGTGGTCTCAGACTGCACGCGAGCTGACAGCCCGACCTGAAAACAGGTGATGTCTAATCTCCCCCTTTTTAAGTAAAATGATAATTTTTTACGAAAAAATAAAAAGTAAACACAATTTTAAGTTTCGTTTATTAAAACCGACATTAATAATAAAAAAAAATTCAAACTTATATTTATTTTCAATCTGAAACCTAACATTTGGTACCTGCAAGATACTTTCCTAGGTTGAAATTTTGTAAATAAAACATATTGACAGCTAGGTATTAATTTTTCAGACTTATATTTATTTCAAATTTTAAAAAAAATGAAAGCTTTCAGATTTGATATTACGTCCAAAGGGGCGTTTTTTTAACATTTCGTGTGTTACCGTTTTATTTATCAAATATCATGTTCTGCGCACTTAAACCACATAAAACTCAATTCAACAGCAATATCGCAAAATATTTAAAAACAGCATATCTTTAGAATTTTCGATAGACAGTCTCGCGCGCTGGAAATGAAAAATTTTTTTTTTCGTACAGTGTTGCCATTCCTCGCTTTGAAATCGTTGAGAGCGTTAATCAAAAATTCGTTAAAGTTTTACAAAATATGAAATAGATAATAAAACAAATTCGAAATTCAAAATTCGGGCATCTAGGTGCCCATGTTCCGGTGGAGGATTACGTTACTCAAAATTTGATGGCTCTAGGTACCGTCGCCTTTTTTATAGTGCAAGAAACATACATACATTCATGCAGATTCTTCATCATTCAATTTCTTTAAAGATAATACAGGGCGATAATATTTGGTGGCAACAATTTAAAAACCAATTCGCCGTTTATAGTGAAACGCCACAAAATGCCGTTTTGAGACTAATAGCCCTTCTGAGTTAACGGCTCCTTTGGGCTAATAATTTTAATATGTTTATTTAATCCATATACTGCTTACTTTAATTTAAATTAAGAATAAATTAATTATGAAAACATTCTAACTTTTTAGAGAAAAATTTTCGCATGGGAAAAGACTTAAGAATAAAGGATGATAATTTAGTATTTTTCTCTTATTTATTAAACTTTTCTTCAAGACATAAATTAAAATACACATGTTTGTATGTAAATAATTACATTTTTTTTTTAAATTCTTACTACTAACGGCACTTGATGTAGTTAACAGCTATAGCTAACGGCACAGCTATAGTTTTCGGCACTTGATAGCATAACCTTGGAAAAAAAATTACTCGAAATTATCTTCATAACGGATTGTGCATGTAACGGATTGTAATCTTATTAATTTTCAATTGTGCAAAAAGCTGTTTACATATTTTTCTTAAATAAGGAGATTATTTGTAGCGCAAAAATTCATAACTGATTTATTTTTTGATAAGTACGAATAAAAAATGAAATCTGTATTTTGAAATCTTTGAATAAGATTTATTTCACGCTTTAAATTGGTTAGCTCGATTTATAGATTTTCTAACGCGTTATTCCAAGTTAATTTTTAATGGTAATAAAAATAACGTAAACTCACTAAAAATCTTGAAATCTTTCTAACACTGCATTTGTTGAAAAATTTCTAGAAATTATCTTCATTAATTTTCAATTGTGAATAAACCTTGTTCTCATATAAATAAATTCCCAAAGCACAAAAATTTATAACTCAGCGCACTAATTTTTTTTTTGGGGGGGGGCCTGGTACGAATGAAAGTTAATCAAATCCTTATCTTTAAATGTTTGAATAAGATTCATCAACTAATTACTGTAAATTAATTAGCTCAACTTATAGATTTTCTGGTGCATTATTCATGTTTACTTTTACACGGTAATGAAAATTTTGTAAAGTATTTCAAATAATTAAAATTAAAAAAATTTTAACACTGTATTTGCGATTAAATAACAGATAAATAATTAAAATGTTTTCGCAGGACGCATCAAATTATTACGGCGGCTGCAAGCTTGAGACCCCTCAATTACACCACCTATTATACACGCAAAATTGTACACAAGTAAAATAGCTGGAACTGTTACTGTTATTAGACTGCGGCCAACTGTTTCCACCAATATCCAAAACAGAAACTATAAAATCTGAACTTATATTTATGATTTTCAATGAACTCTAGAACCATTTTTCACGGAAAATACTTTTAAAATAGGAACTGAACCTCCTGTTTTTGATATATGTTGGAAAATTTGTCGAGTTAAAAAAATGGGAAGGAAAAAAAGAAGAAGAAAAAAAGCGCCGAATCGGCAGTCTCAAGTTGTGTAGCACAGGTTTGGTTATACCGATTCTGAATTAATAACTTTAGATTCAGTCCTAAATAACAGACATTACTGTCAAACCTCGATTACTTGAAAGCGAATTATCCGGGTGGTGAATTAACCGTACCCTGTCTAAAAGAAAAAGTCCGTTTGTCTCGGAAGAATGAAAAATTACTATCAAAAACCATCGGCGTAACACAAAACTGTCTATGGAAAACACATATATGAAACCAAAAATGTGTGGGATGACTGCAGCAATAGCAGATGATGATATAGTGTTCGAGGATTGTATGTATCCATGAAAGTACGTAATTTAATTGCTCTCAAATTAAATGTAGTCCGGAAAATATAAATACTGTACGATAAGGGGAAAAAGTTCAAATCGACAATTTTACAAGAGTCTGAAATGATTTATCCAAATCTCTTGTAAATAAGTGTTCTTTACATTTATTTTTATTTTAGTTTTTTTCAGTTCTGATCATGTTTAGACTTCCGTTATTTATAATGTGTTCTTTTTGTTTCCAATACAGATCTAGTTTATGTCACCAAATGCATTTCTTCTTCAGAATACATCATTTGAAATTACAGATTAAAAAAAATATCTTAAAGGTTTCATATACGCTCTTTTGCAAAAACATCGAAGCACCAAGAAGGACTTTTGCGATCGTGATGAAATTTGGTATGCAAAAACATCTCGATCGAAAATGCAAATGATAAAAGTTTCAAGGCATATGAACAGGAATTGCGATCGTAGCGCGCATTTCTAGTGCGCAATTCAGAAAGTATAAAACCAGTAACAGAGGGGGATTTTTTTTTCTGCCATTGTAGTTTCGTAAAGAAGCAACTAAAGATCCTATTACGACGATATCGAAGACCTTACAAACAACTAAACGATTTCGAACGTGATCGCATTGTATGGTTACGTAAAGCTGGGTGGTCATGCTGAGCAATAGGCCACCACCTACATAGTACAGACACTGCAATGCAAAGATGTTGCAGCAACAGTTGCTACAAGAAAATTGCCCACGAAATGAAGGCTCTGGAAGGCCAAGGAGCACAAATGCGAGGCAAGATAGGATGATTATTCGCCAGCCCAACGTTACCATTGTCGACTATTCAACGCATTACAGACACGTCTATACCTCCCGTGGTACCGTTTACCATCTCACGGCGCTCGTCCGAGGCGGGGTTACGCTCACAGAGGCTTTTAAGACGTTTGCCTTTGACCCCACAACATCGGCGGAGTCGTCTGGAGTGGTGTCACAGCCACTGCCATCAGACTGGCATCGTATAGGGTTCAGCAATGAATTCCGCTTCACTCTTGAAGCAGATGACCACCATTTTCGTGACTGGAGAAGACGGGGCCAGCGGTCCCAATTAGTCTTTGTTTTACAAAGGCATACAGCCATAGCCCCGGTGTAATGGTGTGGGGCGCTATTTCTTATGACAACAGTTCATCTTTAGTCATCCTCCATACATCTTTAATAACTCAACGATATGTTGATACCATCCTGCGCCCGGTTACATTACCCTTCATTACACGTCATCCTGGGGCCATTTTCCAACAAGATAATGCCAGACCACATACCGCTCGCATATCTCTGGACTCTCCCCGTGCGGTTGATAGTCTTCCTTGGCCTGCAAGGTCATCAGACCTTTCACCAATCCAGCATGTCTGGGACATGGTAGGCCGCCAGATTCGGATACTACAAAATATCGCAGATCTGGAGAGGCAACTGATGAATGTCTTGCAGAATGTGTCGCAGGATGACATTAGGAGTCTCCACCATTCCTTGCGCGACGAATTCAAGCATGCATTGCCGCCAGGGGAGGTTCGACTAACTGCTAATTTGAACTCTCAGGGGGTGATTGTGAGCCTTGAACAGGTACTATGACCTTGATTTTTTTAATCATTTTATTATCTGTGTATGAGCTATACACATATCCGGTTTCATCAAAAACAGCCACTTCCTTCATTGTACTTCGATTTTTTTTGCAAAAAAGTGTATTAACGGTCGTCCAGCCGCCCAACCGGCATAGTGGTTAGCGTCGCTGATTGTCGTGCCGAAGGGCTCAGGTTCGAATCGCGGAAAAGGCATGGATGTTTGTAAATGTATAGTTTCAGTGCGGCATGGACGCACTCCAAATATGCGGCGAGCCGAAAGTCCTCTCGTGTGGTTTGGTGGAAGGGGAGAGGGTTGGGAGACCTTCGGACCCGTCCCTTGGAGGCGGAACTGAGCTAAATCGCACTGTCACCTAAATGGTGCTCAAGGCTGTTGCCAACGGCAGGCGTAATCTAACACTCTTTTCCACGATGAATTTCGCGGGATTAGGCTGACTATACGTCAGACAAGTGAGCATAAGAAACAACAACAAAACACAGTCGTCCAAAAGGGTTTGTTAAGGTTTTTTACCCTCTCGCAGAACTTGCAGTCTACCAGTCTGCTCTTGCACTCACTCCCGCTAACCCACCTTTTTTCCCCTCTCTTTTTGAGCTTTATGATTAAGCACCGTTTTCTTCGCACGCTACAAACATAACAGTTCAACAACAAAATCACAAAAATTTTAAAAGCTGCATAGCAGCATATGTTTAGAATTCCCGATACATTCCATAGTGTGGGCATACATTTTTTATATATTTTTTTTAGTCTTTGCTCAGTTCATCATTATCAATGTTCAGTTTTCTTAGTAAGATGACTAACAAAATATTTGTTTGTTTGTTTGTTTTTTTTATTAACTTTTTATGGGTTAACTTTATTGATCAAATACCACATTCTTGGCAATTAGCCAGATAAAATTCAATTCAACAACAAAATCATAAAATATTTTAACGCATTTTTAGGACAAATAGATAGTCTCGCGCGCAGGAGATAAAAAAAGTTTTCGTTCCGTGCAGTGTTGCCACTGCTCGCTTTCAAATTATTGAGTTTGTTAATCAAAAATTAAAGTTTTATAAAATATGAAATAAATAATAAAACAAATTCGAAATTTGGGCTTCCAGGTGCCCATATTCGAGTGGAGGGCAACGTTATTCAAAATTGGATGGGTCTAGGTACCGCAATTTTTTTACAGTGCAAGGTAAATACATAGATAAATAATTGAAGAATCTGCATGTATCTAACTTCTTTTAAAATAATACACGGCGATAATAGTGCAAGGTAAATACATAGATAGATACATGCAGATTCTTCAATTATTTAATTTCTTTTAAAATAATACACGGCGATAATATTTGGTGGCAACAATTTGAAAAGTGATATGCCATTTATAGTAAACCGACGCAAAATCCGATATCGAGAGCAATAACCTCTTTTGGGTAATAATTAATAGTATTTTTCTTTTAATTATAATATGGGTTATTCTTCTTCCCTGCGTAGTTTTAACTGCCCTCGAATTAACTGTGATTTTGAGTTAACCGTGGACCATTATCCGGATAAACTGGGAGTTAATGTAACAGAGTTTACTCATAATTTACACGTACAAACATTACAGTCGTACGTATTTATGTTCTGTGTACACATTTTACTTAAGACTAATGAATTATTTGGCATTTCATAATTCTCACGTAGACATGCAATCGTACATACACTCACGTTTGTGAAAATTGCAACACCATGAAGGACTTACGCGAGTGAGCTGAAATTTTCAGGAAATGCAAAGTAGCGCATGATATGCAAATGATTAGAATTGCAAATCCGTAGCGCATGCGTATGCTGAGCAGCGCCCTCTGAACGGCTGATGGATCCGAATAAATAGACGGCTGTAGCGAGGCGTGTATGGTTATCGGTGGTTATCTGCTAGTGGTAAACGTTAACTCAATCTGTACTTATGCCTCGTCGACGAAAGAGAGCGAGATTTGAACAACTTAGAGTTTGAACGAGGGAGAATCATCGGCCTTCGTGAAGTTGGATTGTCGTATCGTGCAGTAGCCTCTCGTGTGCAGCGTAACAGCAGCACAGTGATGCGCGTTTGGAAGCAGTGGACGGACGAGTGTCGGACAACTCGGAAATCCGGGAGTGGACCCCGAAATGTGACGTCAGCTCGCGATGATAGACACCTGGTCCGCATGGCGCGGACGGACCGTACAGCTTCCTCTAGACAATTGGCAGCACTGTGGTCAATAGCTACAGGTGTTTCATTGTGTGCTTCATCAATTCGTAGACGTCTGCTGCAGTGTGGACTGCGCGCACGGACTCCTTTATACAGGATCCCCCTAACGCACGACCATCGCCGCCTGCGGCTACAATGGGCCAATCAGCATAGAGACTGGCGTGCTGATTGGCAGCATGTCGTGTTTTCTGACGAATCCCGCTTTAATTTGTGGTACCATGATGGCCGCATTCGTGTCAGACGCTATGCCGGTGAACGCCACCTTCCGGAGTGCATTATCGAACGCCACAGTGGACGAACACCCGGAGTTATGGTCTGGGGCGCCATAGCATATCATAGACGATCTCAATTGCTACGAATTGTGGGCAATCTGAACAGCAACCGGTATATCCGTGAAGTTCTACAGCCCGAAGCTGTTCCCTTCCTTCAAAGCTTGCCAGGCGCTGTATTTCAACAGGACAATGCCCGCCCTCATACTGCTCGGATTGTTAAATCCTTCTTTGCAGCGCAGCGGGTACAGCTTCTTCCTTGGCCTGCGTGTTCCCCGGATATGTCGCCAATTGAACATATGTGGGATGTCATTGGTCGGCGTCTTGCTCGTGATCCTCGTCCTGTTGCGTCTGCAGACGAACTTTGGGTACGCGTACAAACGATATGGAATGCTCTTCCTCAGTCAGACATTCAAACTTTGTTTGACTCCATGCCACGTCGTGTAGCAGCACTTATTGCGGCGCGTGGTGGCCACACAAAATACTGATTCTGATCTCTTGTTCTTGTTTGTTTGCTTTGAACATTTAATCATTTATTTGTACCACTACCACTCAACTGTGTATTAAATTGCATTCAATTATGACGATTCCTTCTTGGTGTTGCAATTTTCACAAACGTGAGTGTATATATGTTTTGTGTACCACATTTTTTTTTAGAATAATGTAATTATTTGGCCTTTCTCTTTTAGTATAACATGGATTTAGAAAGAAGAAGCACAGTACATTTTAGTCACAGTTACCGTATATGCTTGTTATCTTCCAATGGGAATTACTTAGCTGATTTCATGGTTACTTGAAACTAAAAGAACCAGCAGCAAAAAATAGGTCGCATTTCGACGATTTCAGATGCTTGCATAAATCTATGTAATATTAGCATCTCTCGAAATAGAAATAATAAAGTGATTACGTGAGCGAATACACAATATGTCGTATTGAATGGACTTTTATCTGATTGGCAATGACGGAGTCGGCGCAAAGTGACGTCATTTACTGCTTATTTAAAATTCTTCCTACCAGGTAAAGAGTTGTTCCCCCGAAGCTACATGAGCACGCGTAAGAAATTCAACAACAAAATGATTCCTTTCCCATCTCACCTTGAAATTGGAATAGAATAAACCTGAGGTGTTTTATTTAATATCTCCTTGTGCAATGCGTAAAACGATGCGTTTCGTTTGCATAATAACGGGCCCGCATGTAGAATACGTCGTTATCGCACTCAGTTTACGGTGCGGAGCGAAATCGAAATTGAAAAGGGGAGGGAAAGCATCCATTATTCAAAATGGTTGCTCCTCATACGAATTCGAACAAAGATGTTCGCGTGTCGCAGAATATGGCACTTTCAAAGACGGACGATTTTTAGGACGCTTGGGCTTCCTTCTCTTCTATGTAGCTGAATTGGAAATGCTATCCGGGACACTTGGCTATTCAAGTTAACGGAAAAGAATTATTGCTCGAGTATTATCTTTTCAAAACTGCAGACGACAGCAGAAACACTTTTAATATAAAATAAGTATTTCTAGAATAAACAAGTCATATAAAAAAAATTTTTTTTAAAGTCAATTCCTACTTTTGAGAATTTTCGCTACATAATGGGACATCCGCTTGATCCAAATCTATAAAATTACAATTCTTAAATTCCATGTATGGAATCTTTAGAACTCTGTAACAAAAATAAGTGTTGCCACTTATTTTTGTTAAATATTACAATCCCATTTATCACAGTCCGGTATTATTATTTATAAGTTGTTATAAAATTAATTTTTACAGCGCGTGAGAATTCCTAACAAACGGTCATTATTTGTAAGTCTTAATATGTGAAATATTAAATATCTGAAATTTTAAATTTTAATTATATTTAATATGTGAAAAAACTGTATTAACATCAACTATCATCCACTAGACGTTCAAAAAATGTATTTGAACCTGAGTGGAGGAATAAAAAGTATTTTATTAACGACTGAAAATTTGAACAAGATATAGAGACAGTGAAAGCTAATAGTAGGAATTTAATAAAAATACGGAATTCGTTGGGTTTTTAACATTAGACAAAAAAAGCAACAAAGCACAGATTGCCGCAGATTTGGAATAAAACTATATCAATATTGAGCTGGTAAATTATATTGAGCTACAACAAATAAAAAATACAATTTTTAATCAGAGATAATTAATTCTAAATATTTACAGTCACTCATAATTTAACAACAAACAATCAACTGATTAGGTAACAAACTGGAATGCTTAAATAACCAAATAATTACATAACAGACATAAAGTTGATTGATTATCAAAACTCAGAATAAATTGAAATCAGATCTGTTTTCATTTGACGCATCATTAATTCCTTAAATTCAAAATTCAAGTATTAATTAGATTCATCAGTTCTTAAAACACTGCTAGTTAAAATACTGTTATGAATTTTGTATGTATGTAAATTTTAATATTAACTTATTTCAATAAAATTACATGTCAAATTGCAGCATCTTTTGCATAACGTAACATGAAGAGTCTGAAGAGACGAAAAATCTGCCGGAAAAATAAGATTATAGGGGCCCGTCTATTTAACATTGAGGTAAATGGCTATCTCGCTAAATTGGCGAGATATCACCAAGATGAGGATAGTTTTGGCGACCAATTTATGTCGCCCAGTGTCGCGAGAAATCGCCAAAAGACTTGGCGACCCTAATTGGTACTGTAATTGAATAACTGTAACTGCTTGCCATAAGTAACTATAACTCTATCCGGCCCTCAAAGGTGACTGCAACAGTAACCGTGCCTTCCAGTAATTTCGAGAAATGGAAAATACTAGAGATTGCTCAGCAGCCGGGGGAAAACTATATAAGACGGGACAAAGCATCAGTTTCTGAGTTGTTAGTTCAGCTTTGAGTATAGAGATATCTCCGTGTACGCTTCGCCTTTTAGAAGCTCCGTGCATTACGCTATGCTTAACGTTCTGAGTAGTTTGAAGTGTAACTACTGACTGTACTTTGTGATACTGAGAGGAGCTATATGTCTATTTTTGTGGATAGTTCCAGAGCTGTAAATTGTTTCTTTTGGTAATCACTTCTATGTACAATCAATCTATTACGAGCCCGTATGCACGCACAGCCAAGAGCAGCATAATATGACATCTTCATTGGTAAATTTTCCATACACTTTGAGACACATGGCGAAGCGGTATCTTGAAAAGTAAAAGACAGCAAAATATCTGATTAATCAAAAGTAGCCTCAAATAGTAAATATGCAGTCTAGATTCTGCAAAACTCTTGTCTTCTAGAAGTTATAAAATCTTTGATCATTTTGATTAACAGCCTAATCTTTGTTGGAGACCCTTCGCACATTGAATGGTACAAGTGCCGAGAAACGAAATTAATTGAAACATCAAGCCAAGGGTAGCTTAATACCATATCTTCATTGGTTACCTTTCTATACAATTTGGGACACATGGCCAAGCACTATCTTGAAAAGCAAAAGACGCAGTGTCCATTGAATAATGTTAGCCGCTATGCATGATTTATTATAAATCCGATCAGCAAGTACCTTCAGAATATCACTTCGCTACCACAATTTGAAGAATGAAGGAAGATCCTGGGGGTCCCACAATAGTAATTTTTTCTCGAATCTTTACCTTCTTAAGGGACTAGATTGGTATCTAACCATTCAGTAAAGTGTTGAGAAAACCATTATCAAACAAAACAAGTTGCAGAATTTCTTCCATGTTTTACTTGCTTAAGAAAAGAATTATATATTTCAAGAGAGGTATTTAGCGTTTGCTAGTTATTAAAAGCGTAAACCATTTATTAAAATTATTTTTTTGTTACACTGTTCAAGGAGCTTGGACTTCTTTCACGTCAGCATTGATGGAGAGCACCCCCGAGAGTCTCCCACCCCAATCTCCTACCATCAAACCACACGAGAGGAATTTCGGGTCGCCATATATTAAGAGTGCCCCCATGCCGCAAAGACACTATACATTTACAAACATCCATATCTTCTCCGGAATTCTAATTCGAGCCTTTCGGCACCACAGTAAGCTCCTCTAGCCACTATACCGTGCTATATTATCGTAATTAATAAATCAATATCATTATCGTATATTTGTTTACGGATAAGGTTGTTTTCGTGGTGGTGATTATGAGAAAAACTGACTGACGTTGTGGAGTCATTAGATTGTTTTGGAAGCAGAAGAATGAAAAATGAGCAACGCCTTCGCCGGGAATCGAACCACGGACCTCTCGGTTCGCGTGGAGAGTGCTGACCACTACACCACGACGGCATGCAAAGAAGGCGGAAGAAATACCTTATAACGTTACACATCAAGTAAAAGCACGAAAACACAGCAATCCACTGCCAGCATTAGTTTCTGCGACGAACTGAATTTGTGGCTTTTAGGCACTTGAGTAATAGTTGCAATACTGATCGGGGACAGTTTCAGCTATACTATTATTAAAATACAAGATCGTTTTTGCAAAAAGAAAAATCCACTGTAACACTGATAATAAATTCAGTATAACTGTACAAATAAAAGGGGCTTTGTCCCTGAGGACTATTGTTTTCGTTTCGCGATTTTGCGTCGGAAACATTAAAAGTCTGAATTACTTTTCAAACTGTTGCCACAAAATATTGCAGCCCTGTATTATATTTAAAGAAATTAAATAATGAAGAATCCGCATAAATGTATATATATTTCTCCAAATGTGATAAAACAATGGTACCTACAGCCATCCAATTTTGAATAACGTACGTTTCCACCCGAAAATACGCATCTGGAAGCCCAAATTTGAAATTTGTTTTATTGTTTATTTCATATTTCGTAAAACTTTAATGAATTTTTGGTGAACAAACTCAAACTCAAACGATTTAAAAGCGAGCAATGGCAACACTCTACTTTTTTATCTAAAGCGCGCGTAACTGTGTATTAGAAATTCTAAAGATATACTCATTTTAAAATTATTTTGTGATATTGCTGTCGAACTGAATTTTATGGTTTAAGTGCGAAGAATATGATATTTAATAAATAAAGGTAAACACGAAACGTTAAAAAACGCCCCTTTGGACGTAATTTAAAATCTGAAACCTTTTTCAGATTTTGTTAAATTCTTGTTTTAATTTTTTTTATTAGCGATACTGTTTATTTTCAACAATATACATATCATTTTTCGGCATTAACATTCCTAAAAAAATTAAAGATGCATAGATTTTGATCTTATTGAATTTGATTAATGCAGACAGTTATGAACACAATATTTACTTCTTCATTAGTTAAAAAATTCAAAATACCAACTTACTTCTTTAAATAAAACCGGCGTGAGAATTTATCGTTATCAAAACATGTTTTCTAGTACTTAAAACATTACATATAACCATGTATGCTGATATTTATCCTAGCAGAACACACAAATATATACATACACGTAAAGCTTTTTATGGAGTTAATGACCATTGTATATCTGAAGAGAAAGAAATCCGTCTAAAAAACTTCGAAGATGCTTAAATCCTATGCGCGCCGCAAGTATATTCCCACGACATCAGCAATGTCAAGGTTACGGCAACCCGTTCTCATTACCTGTCGTGCAGTTCATTTTGGCGCACCCCTTTTTAAACCCCTTCAGAATGTTTCCCGGGCGCGAATTTAAAGTGTGCTGCTGTATTGTAATCGTTTTCTTTTCTTTTTTTTATTTAAAAAAAAAAAAAGACATGTTAAGTTAAATACTGAAAAGAAATAAGAATAACATTTTTCAATGATATTAACTTAGCAAGCATTTATGCCACTATTTCTATATTTACCCAGCTGGGAACGTGACCTTAACAACGTTTTGTTAAGAGTCATTTGGATCCCATGCACATCGAAACCAAATGCAATATAAATAATGTTTAGGTATTAATTTCACTTGAGAAATTTGCCACAGAAATTTCATATTTTCTAATTTTAGTTCTTTTATTTGAACGATTTCATTCGCGCGGTGAAATATTTAAAAATTTAATCATATAATCTTCTTGTTACTAAGCCTCCTAATCTAAACATAATCCAAATTAGATCCACCAATTTTAATGGGGCCAAAAAAGAGTCTTTAATGGCCAAGCTTTAGACTAAGGGGGTGTCCCTGAATCATGTCTTACGCCCTAGGCCTTTTACAGTGCCCAGAGACGGTCCTTGATGGACAAGCCTTGGGTATGAAAACTAGTGGCCCATACGCAGGCCTTTGATGGACCAAGCCTTGGGCACGAATTTTATCGTGGCTAATTCTTCAACATTAATTTTTCGTGGGCAAGAGGGTGGCTTTTGAGAGCCAAGACTTCGACCCATATTTATCGTGGTGAAGCTCTTGAGGGCCAAGCTTTAGAATGAAATTCCTCGTGGCAAGACGAGGCCCTTCAAAGCCATGCCTTGCGCACGAGTTTTATGATGGCCAAGAGAAATCCCTTGAAGGCCAAGTCTTGGGACGAATTCTATCGTAATAAAGAAGAGGGACCTTTGGTGACCAAACCTGAGTATCATTGATCGCGACTACGACTATCTTTGATCTCGACTGAGTATCTTTGATCTCGACTACGATACTACGAGTTTGCTCAGCTCTTCCCGAAAGTTGCGAAATATTCTGGCTGGAGATTTCATCTAACACAGCAGCAACAACAGCTTACTTGGTGAAAAATTTTTCTAACTACCAATATTTTAAATATCTGCTGGTTATTGAAACGTGGACAATAAAATACATTTTTGTTCGCACAAAACGCTTCATTGCTGCACTACTTGAATCCTTTAAAAACGTTTTTTTAAAACGCGGGTAATTATGGCTTTATCAGAATGAACAACGTGCAATGCAACAATAAAATTTTCCAACAAATCCATTTCTTTCAGCACTAGTCTGAATGAGAGGTTTGTAGCTGCAATTTTTATGTTTCTAGGAAAGAGATGAATTGGCAACACTGTCTCACGTAGGTCAACTAATCAGAGGAAGTGCTGCTTTTGAACATCGCGAAAGATTTTCGATATGGCGATTTCTGCCTTTCAAAATCGATGTGAAAATGTTTGTCTTTCAGAACTGCCATGTCGAGATCAAAGTGCCTGACTTAAAAGCTACCACTTTTCGGCTGCCTTTCATTAATTAGAAAACAATTCAAATATGTGAAAAACATTACTGAAATATATTTTGATGACTCACGAAATTGATGACTGAGCGATACAGCACGGACTTTGAAAACAAATGCCATTTTTGCCAATAGATTTCTATTTGGCGTTCAAGTCAATTTACTGAGCGAATTCGGTAATTAAACAGACCTCATGGAAGTGGGATTCTCGGAATGTTTTTTTCGACGCATAGTTGAGGGTAGCACGTCTGAAAGCGGTTTAAGTAGTGAAAATTGATTTTACTCTATAAAACCGTTAATATTTAATGCTATGCTTCAACGAATCACAAAGTTGCTTATTCAACAGTAGCGTTTAATGGAAATTACGAATGTTCACAAGATTTTACTTTATGTATATGTATATATGGGTTGTTTTAATTATAGCAAAAAGAGAGGGATGCTTTCGCGGAGGACTGTCTAAGGAAAACTTGCTCGGAAAACACAGGAAGAAAATCACGAAAACGCCTATGCAGTCAGCCCGTTCGCCCAAATTTGAACCTCGGTAGAAAATACCAGTGTTCAGCGACTTTACCGTTTGGCCACTGGTGAGTTCTGATTGCGGATGATCGGTTAAATGATTGTTACTACGCACAGAACGTCTACCTGCCTCAAAACTAATGCCTCCGTGGAGGACTTTCCAAGAGAAATCGGTTCATATTCAATTTAGAAAAGGAAAATGCCATGAAAACCCCAATAAACCAATCCGTTCCTGGGAACGCATATGACCTGGAATCTTGAGGTTCAAAGCATGCCTACATCTTGAGGTTCAACATCAAACCTACATCAAATATCAAAAACGAACTCCGTAAACATCACTGGAAGTGAGTCGTGAGGAAAGGTTTAGTAGAGCAGCAGACCGAACTGCTGACGTCTTAAAGAACGCTTCAAGACATAGCAAAGCCTAGCCTACTGGAACAACGAAATCAATTAGATAAATAACTAAAGCGAGTAATGAATACGTATTCATCAGTCACGAATAATTAACAGAATTAAACTGGAGAAACAATCCGAAAAAGCTACTCATCTCGCCCATTTTATGGACCAGGAAGCAAATATGTTGGGATGCGAAAAATCGAAAGTGTCACGACAAGTTAAGGGGGCGGAAAGACACGACAGAATGATGCACCAGACCGAATAAACACGGTTAGGTTATAAAAAACAAATCTTCTGAAGTTGAAGGAACGCATAATCCTCCATGCTGAAAGCAGTTATGATCCAATGGTCAGTTGTATACCAATAAATTTCAGTTCCTTATTCAGTGATAGATTTATGGGAAAGGTAAAAAGACATCTGCATGAACAAACAGGAAAAGAAAGCAGTACAAAAAATTCACAAATAACCTTGATTCTTTATATTTTAAGACCAGGAAGAAGAGCATAAAAAATCGTTGTAAGTTGTAAAAGTAAGTGATCTGTTTCGTGTTTCTGCTTGATAGTGTAACGGTTCATCATCTTAAGAGTAAATACGTACCATAAAGGAAAGTTATTACATTCTGTATGCTTTTACGGGTTAAAATGTTAAGGAAATGTACCCAAAGAGATATTTAAATTTTTCAATTTTGTTCGTAAGTTATTAAAATATTCAAGAAATTCAGACAGTTTCAGCAAATACAATCACATCTTTCAAGTTACAAATACTCAAAATTACAGAGTTACGCGGTTTACAGTACATAGTGACGCTTAACAGACTGGTGTGCTAATTTGTTGCACGTTTGTTGGGTATATCTGAATAAGATCATTCGGATTATACTGCAGTCGAAAAGCTGTTCACCGTGTGGCGGCGGTGGGAGGGAGAAGTACTTACCTAGTTTAAGGAAAAAAAATTATTCACATATGTATTAAACGATAAATTTAAAACACCAATTGTACATTTCATTCAGCAAGTATTACAAGCCATAAACAGTACGGAATATGCTAAAGTTAAGCATACGCAACTGTAGATATACTAAAACAAAAGCAATTCAATAAACTAATGAAACACAATAAACTGATAAAATATATAATTGTTGAAAATTCTTCGGCCCAAGGAGCAGTCGAATAATTTTCAATATACTCGTGTGCAAAATTAAGTAAATTTGCATATTATGTCGAATTTCCGGAAACCAATGGACAGATTTTAACGAAATTTGGTATGAATATATTACATTTATAACAGAGAAAGAGATGTACACTGCGAAAAAAAAGGGGGGATACAATTCTGTATCTACCGTTCTACTCGGCCGACTGACGAAATTCAAATTGCGTTTTTCATGTCTCGAAAGCGCGACTTAGGATATGTATTAGATTTATATGTAGCAGTGTTCTAATGCAGGTATTCTAACACAAAATCGGACTTTTTCTGGAATGACATGGCATTTTTTTTCCATATTTCGATTCTACGACTCAAATTATGCCAAACTGCCGCACGAGTAGTTGTAAAAGTCGCACGAGTAGTTTTTAAAAATTTAGCTCCTCAATGTTAATTGGATTTGATATATATTTATTAATATCTCTTTTCTTATTAAATTTACTTGATTCCTTCTTTTACATTTCGAAATTTGGGCTTAATCCAAATATAATTCGCCCACTTTCTATGATTTATTTTTTAAATTTGTATTTTAAAATTATTTTTATCAATTTTTCGAAAAAAATTTTGAATAACAGCCTACAAAATTTTTAACATCATCTTAAAGTAAATGCATATCTAGGCACATTTGCAAAAAATTTGAATTTTTTATTCAAAATTTCCTAAGATATACGTGAATTTACACATTGGCGTGTTTTGAAAATTAGCATATTCGTTACAAGCGATAATAACGCGAAATGTGGTTTACGCACTTTGTTAAAACTATTTGAAAGTAATGAACGTGACCTTTTCCCCGCTCCTCTACAACGAAAAAAAAAAAGGAAAGGGAAATAGGTTGCTATAAATTACGAAGTTCGCCAAGTGAATTATTCTTGGCGCAATCTGAAAAAAAATCCGCTAATATAAATTTTTAATTTTTCCCGTAAATTTAGCACCAAATTTTACAAAATTTAATATTTAGGTGTAATTTGAGTCGTAGAATCGAAATATGGAGAAAAATCGGCATGTCATTTCAGAAAAAGTCCGATTTTGTGTCAAAATACATATATTAAAACAACGCTATATACAAATCTAATACCTTAAGTCGCGCTATTGAGACATGAAAAACGCAATTTGAATTTCGTCAATTGGCTCAGTAGAATGGGAGATATAGAACTGTCTCCTCCCCCCGCAGTTTACCATTTAAAAGTCATTAATCATTATTAGTAAAGTCATCAGCAGTAAAGATCATAACGCAGGGATGTCCAAAATCTACGCTGTGATGTCCAATTAAAAATGAATCTAATATAGGGTATGGTCCCTAGCCAGGCAGTCGCGCAGCGTGATGGCATACTGGACAGGAGGCAGTACAGGAGTCACAGTTTTCAACTCTGGAATGGTTCTCAGGGGGAGGGGCAGGCGAGATGAAAGTCCTTCCCAAGAGCGTCCCAGACATGTCTTATACGATTAAGTTCAGAAGTTCTGGCTGGCTAATCGATGCCGCGAATATCCTCATTTTTCAGGTAATCGTCGACCAGCTAAGCCCTATGTGACGAGAGAAGTCTTCCATTAATAGGACCCAGGATCAAATGCTGCTCTGAAAAGTCGAGCACAGGGCTCTAAGATCTCTTCTCTATACATCATAGCAGAGGTGCGCGGCCGCCTAACGTAATGCCTGCCCAAACCATTACACCTCCAGAACCGTAATGATACGTTTCCCTGTTGAGGGAGGGATAATATCGTGCTCCAGGCTCTTTCGAGATATAGGTACGTCGAGAATCAGTGTGTAGGCTGAATCTCGAGTCATCTGCAATCTCTTCCACAATCACAGCTACGCAAACAGGCACGTGTACGCTTATGTATTCGACTGTGAATATTTGTATGCTTCCTCGGCGGCCTAATTAGTACCTTTGGTTTAAATTTTTGTAAAAATATACATAATTTGCAAACTCTCTTACTTTTGCACACGAGTATATATATATATATGAACCCATCAAGTCCATTACACGTATATACGTAAATTTATCAAATAATTTTTTAAAGCTTTTATAAAGTGTTTAAATTTCTGATCATAGATAATCGCAGGTTTTAATTAAACCCATTTATTCATACCTAGAAATTTTAACGCTTGAAGAATCTCCATTTTGCTGCCATTCCAAAACATCAGACAACACTGCGTAATACCCGAACGCCAGATATATAGAACAGTGTTATAAGAAGGCACACTCTAATATACTCGGGAGGCAGTGGTTAGGCGAGGAGTGAGAGATATTTATTCGAAGTAATGGTTGACAAGCACAGAAAATTACAAAAGCACTCATGAGTACGAAATCCAATATCTTACAAATGATTTAAGTGACATATTTACAAAGGTTATCAAACCCATTATACGAAATTACCGTCAAGGGGATAATTACCTGAGATCTTTTATACCGCGTCATCCCGATGTCGCGTCAACAACACGTGAAAGATTGTTTGTAATTATCAGTTCTATCTGTATTCCCACGCTTGAGAGATAGCGCATCGTTAATTTTACTCCGGCGTAATTAGGCTGCAAGGGAACTTTTTTTTTCTCCCAATTTCGGAAGAAACTATTGCTGCAGTTGTTCCGAAATTTCTTGCTAGTGTTATGTGTTAAGAAATCACAACGTTGAGCAACTATAACGTAACACATACTTCAGAGACTTTTGGTAAATAAGGATTAGGAGGTTACTCGTATTTCCACAATAAAATGAGTTACTAAAACTTAAGGCAGCTAAAAGAATTCGGTCAAACTAATTTGATGTTTTTTATTCATCTCCGTTTCTAAATTCGATATCATGCTAAAAAATAGTTTGCCAAAATTACAAATGATTTGATACTACATCTACTTAGACTATTTAACCAAAAAAGTCGCTGTAAAGCCACTGAAACGGTACAGTCGCTAAACACTGGTAGTTCGGTCCTAGGCAACCGGGCTGGTTACATGATCCTTTTCTTGGTTTTCCCAATGTGTAACGTGTATTCAAGCCAGGTTCCGTTAGAAAGTCCTCCACGAAACCATCCCTCCTTTCAAGTAGATAGCCCTCCAGTGCTTTGCCATAATCAGTCAAAACAAACCAAATGAATCGTTTAAAGATACGCAAACACGTAAAATTATTTGCTTAAGGAAGGGATGCTTTCGAAAAAATCTAGGCTACCTGTATAAGAGAGACTCAATCGGTTAATTAAATTGTGGCAAAGCTCTATAAAGCTACTTGCCTAACCCGTAAATGCATGAATTTTTATTTTCATTTTTCAATCCTCAAAAATACATTTCAATCCACAAAAATACATTACAATGGATATCAAATAAAATAGAAAAAATACTAAAAAAAAATCTAAACTAAGATTTTATTCCAATTTTTGGATAAATATTATTAACTTTTACGAAAAATATATGATAGGCAAATGTGTAATAGCAATTTTATGTAATAATACATACTTTATAAACTTGTTCAAACAATTTTAAAACTTTAAATACATCAAAATAACAGCAAACACAAAATCAAAAATTCGTAAAAACAAATTATGTCCACATCCTACACATCAACTCACAATGATGACCGTTACACCGTTAGTGGTGCCACCACACTGAATCTTTCCAAACTATACACGTAAACAGTATTATCCAAACGGTTGCACTATGCAGTAAGCCAAAATCTCTGTTTCGATTTGATTTACATGACTAAATATGAGTATGTGGGCCAAATGGCAACTGCTAAAGGAAGGGATGTTTCCAAGGAGGACTTACTAAGGGAAACAGGCTCGTATTATACGTTGAGTATGAGAGGAGGGAGAAACATTTATACAGCCAGTCCTATTCGCTGGCCTGTAAGTGAGCATCTGCGCAAACGAAACCGGCTCGTATTCACGTTATTACAAATACGGATAACTGATTCTTTTCTTTCTTTCTTTCTTTTCTTCTTTTACGGATTCAGTAAAAAAAGAAAAGATTATATAATTGTTTTAGAGAGTTCAGCTAGTGTAATTTGACAGGTCCAGCTAGGAATTCATTTACAATAAAGGCTGCATTTATTGCTTCTGAATCCCTTAGTTTGTTAATCACTAACAGAGACAAATTTGAAAGAAAAATCAAATATCTTACGCGTCGTCGAATGGCAACAGATTGATGTATCGAATAGAAAAATATTTTATTTAGAACAAGTGGCAACATATTTCCTTTAAATCAGAGTTTTCTGATTAGAACTGAAACATAAATATCTTTCGCTTTAAATCGTCGAGTTTGTTAATCAAAATGTCATTAATCTCGCACAAAATATAAAATAAATTAAAAACAAATTCGAAATACAAAACCTCCCTTTTTGAAAAAAGCTGATGTAGACAATACATGACTTCCTTGTACGCCTACTAAATTATACACATTTATTGTTGCACTTCATTTAAACTTTATTTCTTCAAATTGTTAAACTTAAAAATTTTGAAATTAAATATCCCATTTAAATTTTATCGTAGGAAAGTGAAATTTCTTGTATATTATTTTTTCATAACAAGTATAAAATTTTCCCAATATAATTACGGAGACAGCATAAAAGATAGATTTCATTATTTGTCAAAATTAATTTTTTTTAAATTTGAAATTGCCAAAACATGAATACTTTCGTCATTTAAAACACTTCTGCAATTGGAAGTATACCACAACTGGATGTTAAGCAGTCCCATATACAAAACGTCAAAGTTTTGCTTCTAATCGGTTTTGAGTTATGCGAGATACTCATGTAAGTACAAAGGTGACAAAAAGATTCATTTTACAATGCGTTTTGGAGCAAAGAATCCTTTATTCTTGCGTACGCAAAGACGTCACGCAAAAAAGTAGTCAAAATGGATATTTCCGTTGAAATCTGAAAACCGAATTTTTCGCGATTACAATACTTCCTTTATTTCGTACAAGAAAGAAAGAGTTTTTTAAATTTTTTGAAAAATCTGACGAGACACGTAACTCCAATAATCCAGAAAATACCTGCTGACGAATGCGGCAGACTGGCGCCAAATATTTACCGGCTCTACATCATCCTAAATCCATAAAAAGAATCCCCAGAAGTGCGTGACTGAACCACTGATGGAGCTTCTGGGACAAGCAGCATCACAGAAGAGCGACAGAAAGATGGGCTCTCAGAAATATGACAATGATTCATAGAAGGCATCACATCATTTAATTACAAATATGGGGGTGCTTCAAGTCTGGAGCAGGGGGATGGATGCAGGGAAGGTCATTTTCTCGGAGAGTGGCAGATGCAAGGCGCCAGACGGTCTATCATCTGAAAGAGAGGATTAAACATCGACCCTCTTTTCCCGATAGTTCGGGATGTGAGACTTTCATGAATGAAAAATAATCGATCGTCATTTTTCAACAGATTGGGGGAGAAGTTTGGGAGCGAGGACGTGGAACTATGATTCAAAGAATTCTTAAGCTATGGTAGGATAAAAAATAAATGGAAAGCAGGGAGATAATTGTCAAATATTCAATTTTTTATTCTTTTGCTTAGTGTCCACTGAATTGGATTCAGATTCTCTCTGGCTAAAACTGCAGGTTTCGCAAAATGATCAGATCACCAAAGCTGTATAAAATATAAGGAATTGTTAAAGCAGAAAAAATATAACATCACTTGAACCCTCGACAGGCTTTATACCACATAACTTCCGCTAACTTAGCCCACGCGTACCGTCATAACGAATTATCTTTCTTCTCACTATGACCTATGTGTTGTACCGGTTGGTAGCAGAAAGGTTCGAATTCTGGTAAGGATGATTCTGATATCTTCAAAAAAGTTTTAAGTGACTGTACAAGAGGCGCCCGAACTAAAACGTCATAGACAATAATTCGTCGCCACCTGAATTCCGTGACTATTTCCCAGTCACTCATCAGGAGAGGAGAATGTAAGGAATTTTCTCTCTTCTCACAACCTAGCTTCGTACTGTAAAAAGAAAGCACATCCGACTAACAATCAGAAGGTCTGAAATTCGAAGCCCGAAGAAGGCAACTTGGATTTTTTCGGTTTTCTGCTTTCCAAAAAATTCTATATCCATCTATAACGTGAATACGATCCAGTTTTCCTTAGAAAAATCTATAAAGATATTCTTCTCCTTAAGCAGATAGCCTTCGCGTGCTTTACCTTATGAAAATAACCTAAACTAACCATCCACTCTTTGACTCTTCCCGAATTTTTTTTTTATGATACCTATCCGTACGGACAGAATGAAAGTGTCTTTATTTCAAAACGGATTTTTTTCGTGACATATAAAGTTGGAATTTTGTATATGAGAAAACTATAACATTTAGTTACGCCCCTTTCTGATTTTTACTTCCCTGTCCTAAAAATTAATGAAGGACCGCAATCGAGAAAAAAGTTCGGTTTTTCAGATTTCAAACGAAAAACGAAATATCCATTTTGACCGCTCCCGAACCCATTTTGACAAGTTCCGTCGTGATGCCGATGTACACATATCGCATAACTCAAAAACGGTTTGTCGTGAAATGTTGAAATTTTGTATTTCAGATTATATAATGCCTAGAAGTACGCCTCCCTTTTTGGTTGGAATCGGTGATGGGGCATTACTCGAAGGGTGTTTTTAAACTCAGTAGAAACATGTTACAAATGTAAATTAAAAGTTTTGTAATCTTCCAAAGTTTTGTTTTCATTTTGTCGATGGTTACGTCATAATAATTTTACATACAATTTATATTGTATCCAACTGATAATTTTCCTAAACATTTGTAAATATTACTGGAATTAATTAATATTACGAATCTTAGGACCATATATTATGAATATCAGGACAAAATCATTTGGCTCCTATTTTACATTTTCCCAATTCCTTTAATGATATTTTTTTCTGAGGTATATAAAATCTAAAAATGCCGAGTTTGATGATTTCGAACAATCTCCAGACGCTCACTCGGTACTGCAACTGGCGATCAGCAATACAGAATTCCATCAATCCTGGAAGGGGAAGAGGAAGGGGAACCCTCCATCAGATATCCCGCTGCTCGTTCGAAACTCATTTATCTGCATTTACGCGATGTGTAATAAACGAAGATGGTGTACACCCCTCCCTCCTGGAAAATCAATACAAACCATGACATCTCCAAAGCGGCTGCTAAATTTACACGCCTCTAGGACCATCAAAGAGAAAACCATATTGGAGAACAAAATGACGCAGAAGATGAATCGGTACGGATGGCGGGAAGCGACGGCTGACGAATCCTTATGCATCCTTGACAAGAGTACGGACTTACGAGAGAGAAGACATAACAGCTGAAGAGCAGTCGTCACTGCGTCGACTGGTAGCCCCTATGTTATAGAAAATAAAGGAGTGACTCAGGATCACCGGACGAAAGGGAGAGAAATAATTCATCGCAAACCTATACATTGTAAATGAATGGGTACATATAAATAAGCCATCTGTCGGTTGGTCACACGGAAGGAACAATGGATTAGTAATATATTCGTGAGGAATTGGACTTGTGAAAACTGCATCCGCCATGCCGTATAAACCTTTTAAATATTTTGCATTATTTAAAATCGTAATTGACAATTTTTGCAATGCTTGCAAAAAGAGTAGCTTCGGCGAATTAGGAATGCGCAGAGACACTTGTATTAAACCAAAAATTACCAATTACAGTTTCTCCTCGCTTAAATAGTTACACATCTACGGTATTTTCTCGCGTATTTTTGTCCCTAGCTTTTTAGGACCAAATTCTGAAAGTTTCAAAATACTTGTCGTAAATTTCCTCTTCCTCAATGTGTTCATAGAACGAGTTCCCCTAGATTTTAAAATAGATTTGTCCACGTAGTGATAGTTTTCGTCTTACTAATAAAGACAAACCCTCGATAACTACGTGCGAAGGTGACGTCGAGCCTTTGCCTTCTAACTGTTGAGTTTTATGCCAGTCTAATACAAGAATTGTCCTAGCACACACGAACTGATATTCAGACGACGATTTCGCTGAATCAGTTACACATTCACTTTCTCTATTTATGGATGACCTGAGGCTTAAGGAACAGAAGAAACAACAGTAAGAAGAGGCAAAATTCAAGTTATAGGGAACTAGAAACGAATATATTGTTGCGTTTTACGGGTTCGTAGATTTCAGAGTATCCGATGAAAACACGATGCAGAACAATAAAAAGCACAATTTATTTACAGGAATCACTATCTACAGCACAGTTCCAAAATTACCTTTAAAAGCGTCGAAAATCTACAATAAATACGCTGAAACAATCAACAACACAGCTTCAGGCTGTAACTGTAAAGGTAGCTTCACGGCAACACTAAACTTATAATAAACACCGTGGAACAATCACCAATACACTGTCAAGCTATACTGTAAAGTTAGCTTCACGGCAAAGCACTATCTAGATCGCTTTCCGTTCACCAAAACTCTCGCGTAGCAGCTATTCTCACAACTAATCACGCTGCTCGCAACACTTCACAATTCTTCACAATCTGCCTGCTCTCAGAAACGCAAGGGTTTATATAGCTTTTCTTCAAGTTCCACACGTTTCGAGAAATATCTCGACAGGAAGTTATTCTAGAAGCTTCCCGATTGGATCATGGGATATCGCCGATTTGGTCGCCAAATAGGCGATAAAGTCGCCAATCTGGCAACCCTACCATACACTATTTTATGGCAACCCTAGTGCTATGCCGGAAAGCTTACATACAGGCGCAACCGCCGAATTTTTCGCAACAATATATTATTAGATATTGTGATGTTATGTACGTATTCTTGATATATATTATTAGATATTAAGATGTTATGTATGTATTCTTGATATATATTATTAGATATTAAGATGTTATGTATGTATTCTTGATATATATTATTAGATATTGTGATTTTATGTATGTATTCTTGACATATATTTTCTTATTGAAATATGATACTATGCTTTTTGATACTTATATTGATACTATGCATTATGATACTATGTATTCTTATTGGAATATGATACTACGTATTTTTATTGGAATATGATACTATGTATTTTTATTGGAATATGATACCATGTATTCTTATTGTAATATGATACTATGTATTATGATACTTATATGATATTATGTATTCTTATTGGAATATGATACTATGTATTTTTATTGGAATATGATACCATGTATTCTTATTGGAATATGATACTATGTATTTTTATTGGAATATGATACCATGTATTCTTATTGGAATATGATACTATGTATTCTTATTGGAATATGATACCATGCATTTTTATTGGAATATGATACCATGTATTCTTATTGGAATATGATACTATGCATTATGATACTTATATGATACTATGTATTCTTATTGGAATATGATATTATGTATTCTTATTGGAATATGATATTATGCATTCTTATTGGAATATGATATTATGCATTCTTATTGGAATATGATACTACGTATTTTTATTGGAATATGATACCATATATTCTTATTAGAATATGATACTATGTATTATGATACTTATATGATACTATGTGTTCTTATTGGAATGTGTGTTTCTTTTAAAGAAATAATATTGTATTGTATTTAATTACCTGTAGTTTACCCATAATTACTTTTCATTTGTTATATTCTTACTGTAACCGCGTCTTCGGAAATTAAATTTTTCCCTTATGATTTTCGGACGATAAAATTATTTAAAAAAAAAAAAAGAAAAGAAAAATGGGGAAGTACGTAAGGAAATATGGTAATAAAATTAATAAAAATATAATTTTCATATGCAATTTTAGATGCATTAAGACATTTCAATAACCAATAAAAATCTACAAATTATTTCAATAAATAATAATCTAATAAAAATCTACAAATCTACAATTGACAAGCTAAACTCGTCAATGTAATTAAACAAATAAGGTTTTTCTGTACGTAGACTTACGCATTATATATATTTTGTGTATGGCTTATATTTAGGAAGCAATTCTATCACTTGAAAACTGAGAAGGAAGAATTACGTGGTACATAGCGGTACGGAGGATGGTAAAGGAAGAACTTACATGGATAAAAAGCCTACATGAACAGAAGGACAAGAAATGCAACATCATTTGCCCATTTTCATCGTTATCCGTTCCTTGAACGACAGTTTTGTAGAAACAGAATTTCTTTATAAGTCATGCAATTTAAATCTTTAGAGTTTTATTACTCATACAGGCTTGGAATATTAAATTTTAAAAGCGATAATTGTTGACCTTCAATGTGTGTAGTACTTTATTTCACTGCAGGATGAAGGTGACCCACACAAAGACAACAGATAAAATAAGAATGTTGCAACAACTTTACACTTTCTTAAGACAGATATGCAATATGGCGTATTTATCAAACGCAATTGTTCTTTGTACGCAGCTTCAGCAGATTGTATTTTCAAGGAATTCTATCTTCAAAGTTGTTTTTGTGAGTACCCCTCGACGCCTGAAATTCCCATTCCATTTTCCAGTGGATGGGAGGATAACTCAAAATCGTCCAATTAAGGAAACACCTTACCAAAGCTTTCCATAAGCGCTAAGAGGAGATTCCAAATTCAGCAATCAAAATTTACAGCTACAATTATACATGACCCAGGAAATAGCAAGCAGCTCCGGGCCAGAAACGAAACTGCAGTGTAATTTGTATGTAATTATATTTTTATTGTACTTCTGTTTGCTGTAGAGTTGTATTATTTACCTTCTGTATTGTATATTTTATTTTGCCTGGACCATTAGAATAATTATTCTTGTTGTGCTGTTGAGTTCAGTCACCAATTCGATGGCATTCACTCCTAATTTTTGCGTATGTGGTTTTACTTGAGGTTTCCCCCTCCATGTCGTTTAATTCCCCTCCTTACGTTTTAATTCCTTTAAGCAAGTTCTTTGCAAAAACTTTTTCTAACTTCTAAATCTGTTCTATTTAGGGTACAGCCTACAGCCCAGCACACTGGTGTTCAACACCATTCGGTATTCAAGATGGACGGGGAAATAAAGAATCAATCTGAAGGGTTAAATTTCACGGCGAAATATATTTTCAAATCTAAGAACTGCTCATTCTTGTGAAATTCACACAGATGGAAGATAGAATTTTAATATATACCCTAGAAGCTCCTTGCTGTGTTCGAATTATAACTTTGTAGAGACATTAGGTTTTATTTGGAAGCAGGACAGATGCAAAATGAGCAATGCCCTCGCCGGGGCTCGAACCACGGACCTCTCGAATACGTGCCGAGCGTGCTGACTACTACACCACGAAAGGCATGCCAAGAAGGAGGGAGAAAAACCTTATAACTTGAACTATAATTTACAGAGATCTCAGAGTCAAGCTCTTCGGTATGCTCAAGCGAAAATTCACAAAGAAAAATAAAATTTCAAGGTGTATCTTGGATGCTCTTCGGTACCTCTGAACCATACCACAAACATTTCGGAGTCTCTGGTATGTCTGAATGGTCGAACATAATGGAATCCATGAAACGATCTTATAAAAAATCTCAAAGTGCATAACGGATGGTTTTTGGCATGTTCAAACTACAACTCATAAAGATCTCATTCCAGCTTCAGAGTTTCTGGTATACCTGAATGATAATTCAAAACAATCATATATAAAATCTCAAAGTATGCACCGGATGGTTCTTAGCATGTTCAAACCATAACTTATAAAGATCGCATTCCAGCTTTTTGACAGAGAGCATAGAAGACAAGCATCCAAATCAGCAT
Organism: Stegodyphus mimosarum; assembly: GCA_000611955.2. Taxonomy (NCBI): domain Eukaryota; kingdom Metazoa; phylum Arthropoda; class Arachnida; order Araneae; family Eresidae; genus Stegodyphus; species Stegodyphus mimosarum. The sequence goes on from KK119765.1 coordinate 175,782, forward strand.
AGAAGATAACTTCCCAACGAAAGTACAGCTGTTTCGAAAATAAAGCTTAAAAAAATGTCTAATGATTCTTAAATGTCTTCAGAAGGTTATATCCTCCCGCAACGTGATGCGGGGATAACGATTATTTCTGTGGCGAATCGCCAGTTATGATACTGCAGAATATCACAGTCTTTTACTTAATAAGCACTTCAAGGCCATTTCCCATCCTTTCGGCTTGCATCGCACTCGTGGAAAAGACTACTGCGAAAAAAGGGTTGAATCTTCTAATTGGCTAAAATCCCCTAATCCTCTCTTATGATAAAGACGTATGATTATAAATGAGTAGATCTTTACGATCTTGAAGTGCTTATTTTAAAGTTGCAGTTTACACAATGATGAAAGTTATAGTTTGTAAACAGATGCGTGATGAATCAACGGAAATGTTATTTACGACTGGTTGAAATATAAGTGCCAATAAAATCGCTTACTTACATAGGGTCGACATTACGCAGGATGGACACTACATATGATTGGCATGGCAAGCGCAAACAGGACAAGGGGATAGCATCGACACCAACATATAATCGACGTGATAAAAAAAAGAGATTTTGATAACGTTATAAAAATGATTAAGAAGATTAAAGCACATTTATGAACTGTAAAGAACTGCCACAGACTTACGTATGACTGATCTTGCATAGGAAAGGTACCGGCTTACCACTGACACGGCGTAGGATCGAAAATGGCAAAAGATCGACATTTTCTTCAAAGAGAAAAGGCTTATATGATTAGCAAAGGCGCAAATTTTACTAAATTCTCATTTTTTGTAGCCTAATTCAGCATAAGATCAATAAGATGTATGGTCGATATACATCAGTTAGCTATAATCAGTAACATCAGTTAGCTATACATCAGTCATACAGCAGTTTTAGCTGCCGTGCTGATCATTGATCCTGTGTGGCATTTGTAAGATCGGATTTTCCGCATTCTATCCCAGTGACTTTCATGCAAAACAACGTTGTTGCAATCTCTCAGCTTTTAAAACCGTAGGTATGATTTCCAGATTATTTAAACACATTTTAGATAACCGATTCGAAAAGTCGATTTCATACAACCTAACTTCCTTTCTTGCAGATATCTTTTTTTGAATAATTTGTTACGCATTCTACACTTACACAAAGTAACCAAAAACAATGATATTTTCTTGACCAACAAACTTCCTTCACAATCTGCACAGCTGCAAACACCAAAGTTCGAGCCTTGTTCTTGTTAACGTACTCCACGTAATGTTATTGTTCTGCTTCGCCTTGGCCGGCTTCGTATATAATACAAAGTTTGCTCCTTGCTGTGATGATAAGATTTATAATGGCGCCTCCAAATGCAAAAATTAAGATGGAGGACAACGATAACGGCGACTGATATTGCTTCGCTTGCCGACATGAAAGAAAGCGAACTAGAGAAACAATAGTGTTAACAAACAGATATCTCAATATTACAGAAATAAAAACAATTTATTCGGGCACTTAAATCAATCGTAAACTGGTTAAGATAAAGATAGACGTAGGAGGAATGACGCTCGTTTTTTCCCAAGATTAAATCATCCCGGTAGTGTGGGAAGTTGAACTAACAGATGAATGTCGTATTTCCATATCAGAATTTTATGGTAAGGAAAATTAGATATGATTAATAGACCATTTCCTCTACCTACGCATTTTAAAAGTCAATGTTCGGAATCAATACTGCTTAACATAAGACAGATCGAAATTACTGGGAAATTGAAAGATATGTTAACTCGCTGATCAGGAAAATAAATTATTCAGAAAATTTTCCAAAAGCTTTTTCTAATGTTTAAAATTAATTCTAATAGAAATAAATTTAATGTTATAGATTAGAAAGCAAGTCAAGACACCCCCCCCCAAAAAAAAGAGGACGGGCAGGATTATCCGGATATATATGCTAGGGATCAGAACTACCACGATATTCTATGGCCAATTAAATTTTTTATAACGTTTAAAATTCATTCTTATAAAAATACAATTAAAATTACAGGACTAGTAAGCACTTGTAGAGTTATTAGGTTATTTTTGAAGCAGAAGACATGAAAAATCAGCAGTGCCCTCGCCGGTACTCGAACTCTGGACCTCTCGAATACGCGCCGAGTTTGCTACCGTTACAACACGAAGGCAGGCATGCGGAAGGGAGGGAGAAAATACCTTATAACTTGAGGGTAGAATTCTGCATAAAAGGGAGAGAAAAAAGCGCTGCAGGTAGGAATGTCAAAATGTTCTACAGCAGGGATGGCCAATTAATTTTTCTATAATCTTTAAAAGTAATTCTAGTAAGGATAAAATTAATTCTAGTAAGGATAAAACTAAAATTTTAAGATGCGAAAGCAAGCAAGAGGAGACTTCTCAAAACACACATACAAAAATAAAGAGGAGCAGGATTATCAGGGTATGCTAGAGAGCAAGATTATCACGATATTCTGCGGCAGTGATGGCCAATTAATTGTTTATAACGTTAAACATCAATTCTAGTAAGGATTTAATTATAGGAATATAACGCAAGTGAGGACAGAATTCTACATTAAAGGGAGGAAGAAGCGCATTTACTGCGGGAGGATTATTAAGACATTCTTTACAGCAGTAACAGCCAGTTAATTTTTATGCTTGAAACTGAATCTCATAAGGATAAAATTCTAATTTTATGGTTAGAAAACAGACAGAATTTGACACAAACGCGAAACAAATGCTCATTGATTGCAGATAGGCTTATAGGATATGCTAGATATAATTATTAAAAGGATACTCTATGGCAATTAGTCACGGTTAATTAAAACTAAACAAGGACAATGAAATCATTGGAAATAAATCATAAAGGAAAAGATTAGTAACTTTTTGAATCGCCTAAACGTATAGATACCGTCAATTGGTTATCAATTTATTCAGATATCAACGATTAAACTTTTATTTTTAACCAATATGATTTATTTATGTTGCAAGGTATATTTTAATTTTATAACAGTTATTTTAACTTAGTGAACCTATCCTATCTCGCCTCGTTTCAACTTACAATTCCCTACCAGAATGAGTTTTTAGAATTGCGTTGAATGCAAATGAGGAAGAGATAGTATTAAAGGTTAGGTTAGGTTATTCAATTATGGCAAAGCACACGAGGGCTATCTGCCTAAAGGGAGGGATGCCTTCGTGGAGGACTTTCTAAGGGAAACTGGCTCGTATACAAGTCACACATGGGGAAAACCACGAAAACGCCCATGCAGCCAGCCCGTTCGCGGGATTCGAACCTCGGACCGAACTACCAGTGTTCATCGTCTTTACCGCTCGGCCGCTGGTGGGCCTTAGTATTAAAGGAAAGTCTGACTTCGAGTGAGGAATCCGGAGTACCGCGCATTTGCCTTCGGGCTACGTGTCTCTAAGCTGTTGCTACGCTCGGCCGTATTATTACGTGCCTTTTGATAATTCTCCGGCTAGTTTAAGATTAAGGGGCCAACTACATTAGAACTGTGTTAGCTTCGGCTAAATCTCTTAGTTCTTATTTCTTATTTTGCGTTGAAGTTGCGTCCGACTCTTAATTTTATTTTGAGCGAATAAAAGGTAATTAATCTTTCTTGAGTTTACGCTTTCTGTTCTTTGAACTAAGCGATAATTCGCTTAGCAGTTAGTTCACTAGGAACTGTGAGGTTAGGGAAAAACTCTTTTTTAGCTACACGGAATGCAACTCTGCTTTCACATGTCGAAATCTTAAGTTTCATTTCATCAGTTTATTTATTTCTAGATTTCACTTTGATTAGCTTCATGGTTGTGGTGGGAGACAGCTTGTCTCAAATCTTTACTTGACGAGCCAGTTTCCACAAAAGCAGTTCATCATTCCCGTGGAAGTAATTTTAACAAATAAAATCGACTATTTTGTTCCGTTCTGAGAACTGATATTCGCGCAACTCTAATAGTATTTCTCGTTAACATTCCCCATAGCACATGAATTAGTTATCAAAATGCTTCTGATTAGTCGCCCTTACACCGAAAATTCCCGATACAGTATTCATGAGGCAAAGCAGTATGTCGGCAAAAGAGATACAGAGCAACATCCGATATCGCCAAAAAGTACATTTCAGTGGCGAAGTACTCATGAAGCAAAGCAGTATACGTCAACAGAAAAGTTATAGAGCAACTTAACGATATCGTCAGGAAGTATATTTAAGTGGCAACTTAGGAATGCGCGTAACCCAAGTCTGCTTTCGTCGGTGCTCAGTGCCGAGTTTGTGCAATCTTATGATGCCCTCTTTTAGCGAACCCGAATAGTTGTGCATATAAGAACAACAACAATGAGGGAAAACATTACGGAAGGATTTCTCAGAAAAGTCAAAAGTTTTATTACAGATATTCTTGCTTTTTTTAATTTTGATTGATTAATTGCTCTTTTATAAAATTCTTAGTGCGTCCCATTTTGAAGACGGCTCTTGACTTTAATGCATAAGCTTGGCGAAAAATTTTGAATTTCGCCAAGAAGAAAATCGCCAACGGGTTTTTTGCGACTTTTCGGTGAGGATGTGGATAATTAGAAAGTAACAAAATCTATCTTGTCATAAATATTTCACAGACTTTAACGGTGATCCAAAGGAACTTCGTTTTCAGAAACCTCGAGTAAAGACAACGACATTGACTTTTTTTTAACATTTTATTATTTTTTACTTACTTTTTTATGGTTAAGGGATAATTCATTAAGAATTTTTTTCTGGCGCATGAAAAGTGAACTTCATATTTTATATGAAAATAACAGACAATGGAAATTCAGCGCGTTAGGTTTGAAAACGCAATCGAATGACTAATTTTTGCTTCACTGTTACGTAGTTTCATTCGACAAGCAGTTTCTAGCAAAAATGTGCCATACTTCTTTACAACTCACCTTATTATCAGATTTGGCACCTGCAGATTATTTTCTGTTTTCTAAAGGAAGACTTACCTCAACTCACCTGGAAATCAACAAGATCTACCTGACATGGAAATTAAATTCAGAAACAATCATAAGTTTTACATCAATACGGGGCTCACAAAGGTGGTTGTACAGTTCAATATCATTACGTGTAACGTTTTTGTATTTATTTGGAAATTCTTTCAACATTCTGTCACGTCGTCCGTGTGCAGTACTCAAATGAGTTCTCGTGAAATACGAAAAATAACTCAGCGTCCGTGACATAATATTGTATCGCACTGACGCTTTTTTTAACAGGGTAAATGAATGTACTTTTGCTTTCCACAAACATCACATCCTAGGAGTTCAGCATCCAGTAGTCCCGTGGTTCCTTCTTATTAGCAATTTTGGCTTTTTTACGTCATTTACTCGTGGTTCCTTCTTAATAGTAATTTTGGCTTTTTTACGTGATTTACCACCTTCTGGTAAGTAGTTTCGGTTCTTCGAAACGAAACGGAAATGTATTTTATACTTTGCCGGTTTGGCATTTGGCATTCTATAAAATGCCTGGGAAATGTGTGAAATATGAATCGTTTCATACATTGCCGTTTAGTTTTAGACATTATACACAATGCCTAGGCATTCTATAGAATGCCGGATTTCAAACTTTGCCGGTAACGTATAGATTTACAAGAATTGTATACTGAAGGTTAAATTTTGTTTTCTTCAATTACTTTTCGATGTTATACGAACTTGGTCTAAAGCTTTTTTATAGGCGCACCGGTAACATGAATTTGCGTAATACATAGCCTCCTTCTTCTTAAGATAAGCAGTTTCGTTTTCTTGTTCCGGACTCACTGAACAAAATGAAAAGAACGCAAGAAGAAAACATCATAAGTCGAAGCGACAAAGATAACCATTACACTCAACACCACTTATTACCTCACCAAGGATAAATTTACTACCAACCATCACGAAAGTCAAAACGAACGAAACCTGATTCTGTCGAAAACCTGTAAGCCCAAAAAACGAAAACTCGAGGTATCCTACGCCCTGCAGCTAGATCGTCTCTTGCGCCTCGGGAGGGGGACCGGAAATGGGTGAAAAAAACCGCAACTGGCTCATTCGTTCCGACTTCGACAACGCCAGTTTTCTGTGGTTACGTGGGACGAGCAGGGTGTTGAGCCCTTCCCTTTCATCGAACGCGCGCACGCAACGATTGTTCTCTGCGCAGCGTCTGGTACCGACAATTGCTAAAGGGATACTTATCAGAAAAGTAATAGTGGCATCCCATTCTCGATTTTTATTGGATAACGTGAGTACAGGTCATTTATGCAAGAAAATAAAAGAGTTAAGTACATATTCGAGAGCAAGGGTTAGAATATTAAGCATTGATTATTAAGAAGCAAAGGGGCAGTACGTATTAGCACGTCCACTCACAGTAAAACTATCGCTTGAACATTCGCGTGTATCTATCTTATACTATACTTCGTGCAGTTTCCTATCTTCAAGCAAATCTCTCTTTGCATGCCTTCTTTTGAATAGTTTTCCACTGTCTGGCTATATTTTAAGTGTGTGCGTTTTGTTTCTTTTTCAATTATCAATTATCAGTTTTTTATTTTTCGTATTTTATTTTCCATCTTACTCGTCAGGCTTTTCAACCTACCTACCTCATCATCACGAATACTAGTTTTCTTAATACATTTCGTTTACTAAATATCCATTTCTGATTTTCCATGCTTTAACTACTTTTCACCTAATTTTTTAGGATTTCGAAAATCTATGAATATGTACATCATATCACGAATATTGGTTTTCTTAATCTGCTTCGAATATATAGTTGCATCATCATCACAAGTATAGCTTTTCTTAATCCGTTCGTTTAGCAGTTATCAATTTTTAATTTTCCACGTTTTGCTCCTTTTCCCCTAATTTTTCAAGACTTTTAACTATGAATATCTACGTCATCATCACGAATATTTGTCTTCTTAATCCGCCAGTTCTTGTATCTTCATCATCACAATTACAGCTTTTCAAATCAATTCATTTATGAATTATCAGTTTTTGATTTTCCATGTTTTACTGCTTTTTATATCATTCATCTTTTAAATCTATGAATGTCTACGTTATCATCGCGAATACTGTTTTTCTTAATCTGTTTGTTGCTATATCTACATCATTCATCATCATAGGTATAACTTTTCTTAATACGTTCATTTACCAATTTTCAGTTTTTGATTTTGCATGTTTTACTGCTTTTTATATCATTCATCTTTTAAACCTATGAATAACGTCATCATCACGAATATTGGTTTTCTTAATCCGTTCGCTGTTATATCTACATCATCATCACAATATAGCTTTTCTTAATACGTTCATTTACCAATTCTCGGTTTTTAATTTTCCATGTTTTACGACTGTTTTCATCTCATTTTCAGGCTTTTAAACGTATGAACATCTATGTCATCATCACGAATATTAGTTTTCTTAATCTGTTCACAGCGATATTTACATCATCATTACAAGTATAGATTTTCTTTACCAATTCTCAGTTTTTTAATTTCCATGTTTTACTACTGTTTTCATCTCATTTTTTAGGTTTTTAAACCTATGAACATGTATGTCATCATCACGAATATTAGTTTTCTTAATCCGTTCATAGCGATATCTACATCATCATTACAGGTACAGCTTCTCTTAGTACGTTCATTTACCAATTCTCAGTTTTTGATTTTGCATGTTTTACTGCTTTTTACATCATTCATCTTTTAAACCTATGAATATCTACGTCATCATCACGAATATTGGTTTTCTTAATCTGTTCGCTGCTATATCTACATTATCATCACGGGTATAGCTTTTCTTAATCTGGTCATTCATTCGTTTACCATCCGTTTATTAGTTTGCGATTTTCCATGTTTCAACACTCAAATCTTTTTTCCAGGCTTTTCAACCTACTGCATAATTCCACGTTACCATCAAGCATAGTGATGATTTTCTTAATCAGTTCAATTACCAATCACTGACTTCCTGTGTTCTACTGTCTATCATATCATTTTTCATGTTTCTCAATTTGTGAACCAACGCCATTATCACAAATATTTGTTTTATTAATCCGTTCGTTTAGAAATTGAGTTTTCCTCGCTTTACTTTTGATCTCATCTTTCAGGCCTATGATTCTACGGCATCATCCGAAACCGTTCATTTATCACAAATGAGTTTTTGATTTTCCTCATTTTGTAATCCGTTTCTTTTCTAGGCTTTTCAACCTATGAACATATATCATTTTCACGAACATTTGTCATCTTAATCCCTTTGTTATCAATTATCAGTTTATTGTTTTTCGGCTTTTCAACCTAGAAATCTGCATCATCATCACGAATATTTTTTTAATTAATTCTTTTCTGTATTTGCATCATTGTCGCGAGTATTGGTTTAATTCGTTCACTTGTGTGTTTTTGACTCTCATGTGTTATATTTCCGGCTTTCAACCTGTAGTGCGAAGTCACTATTCCGAATTTTGGTTTTCTTAATTCCTATCAGTATGATTACGGTTACTCTTACCGTTAACTCTTAAGATTACTGTATCGAAAACATTATAGGAAACTCTGGTATTCGAAAACGCTTTTTTAAGAGAGACTTTTAAAGCTTTAAGAAAGAAACTCTAAGCCTGCGCAGGCGCCGAAGATCTTGAGAATGTAGTCGCCACAGTATTCTACAAGCTCTAAGACTGAAAAGGCGCCGAAGATCTTGAGAATGTAGTCGCCACAGTATTCTACAAGCTCTAAGACTGAAAAGGCGCTGAAGATCTTGAGAATCTAGACAGTACAGTATCAAATTCTTGGCAATTAAATATTCTATAAACTCAAAGCTGCTTGAGGAGGCGCTGAAGATCTTGCGAATCTAGTCACCACAGTACTAGATTCTTGGCAATTAAACATTCTACAAGCTCTAAGACTGAAAAGGCGCTGGATCTTGAGAATCCAAACAGTACAGTATCAAATTGTTGCCAATTAAATATTCTATAAACTCAAAGCTTGAGGAGGCGTTGAAGATCTTGAGAATCTAGTCACCACAGTATTAGACTATTGGAAATTAAGTATTATACAACCTCTAAGACTGAAAAGGCGCTGAAGATCTTGAGAATCTAAACAGTACAGTATCAAATTGTTGCCAGTTAAATATTCTATAAACTCAAAGCTTGAGGGGGCGCTGAAGATCTTGAGAATCTAGTCACCACAGTATCAGATTCTTAGCAATTAAATATTCTATCTTAAGGCCCACTGCGTTCTTTTAGATATTAAATTTGCTTACATCTGGGGCAGGGTGAATTTAAAACTAAAAGCAAAAGATAACAAAGCTAAAACAAAACAAGTGAGTTTAAACTGTAGGGTTTCAATTGATCTGGTAAATGTTAATAAGTCTAAAACCCCTAACAGACGGGAAGAGAATCATCATTATGTCTGAAACAAACGAGAGAGTTGTGAGAAAGCTGAAATAACTGTTTTATTTAAACAGAATTTAGAACGCAAACGCACTCTCTTGGGCTACAATAAAAGTCACAAGTCGTCATAAACAGTGGAATTTAAATATAAAAAAAAAGAACACAAATAGAAAAAGTCAAATTTAAATCAAACGTTGAAGAGTAGTCAAGGACTAAACAATTAAATATTATTAGAAGCTTATTCTGGCTTACTCTACGGGACCGTCAAAATCAAAGCGCCAGGCAGCGACAGAACGCAAAGTCGAATGATTACAACTATCAGAGCAGGCAGGAAACTAACACGTAGCGGGCATGCGAAGTCAGAAACACATTCTGTCTAAAAATCCAAACACTTCAGTTTAAATACTCGCTACTCATTTGCATTGTGCTCAGGAATGCTAAAAGTAGAAGTTATAGCAAAGGTTGAAATTATAAATAATTGGTTAATTAACATCAAATTCGTATAAAAGTTAATAAGCTGTCAATATTATATAATCAAAAAGCTATCAATTCCTAGAAATCTAGGCTACTGGGCTATTTTAATTCATAATTACGATCACACCAGTCATGTATTCATACTTTCACTTAAAAAATTTAACTAATTAGAAAGATCTGATGTTATATTACGCGATGTACTGTACTACAGAATTAAATCGACACAATTACATCGCGATGTAATGTACTACAGGAAAGTTCGTAGTACATTACATCCACGAAATGTACTACAGAAATCGTATAATGTACTACAGAATACACAACTGACATCACGTTCATTTGTAACAATAGAAGTTCATTTCCTCATAGTTTGTAGCAGGAGAAAGACTAGAAAAAGTTTAGGCAAAATCCATGCCTAGACGAAACAATGTCCTATCTAAACACACACACCCACTTTCTTCGTTATTGAGCAAACATGTGCAAAATTCGCCGTCTAGCTCCAAATAATTTAACACGGAACTGCGATGAAATCATCTTTTTTTTTATAATATTCACAAAAGAAAATGACTTGTTCAACAAAACTACGTAAGCTAAATTTAATTAATGACTTCAACTGAGTAGTAATCAATTGCACAGTGATTGCGAAAGCATAGTAATATCCTGGTCACAAAACAAACTAGTTCTTGTAGTTCAGTCGAAATGCTTCCATTTATGAAAAGGTCAAAGACACAAAAGAACAAGCAGAATTCTGCATAATAATTGCAGCAAGGTTACAGTTTGAAGTGAAATGCAAGGTAACCGTTGAGTAAATTGGTACCGAATATCTTGTTTTTGAATTTATATTTTGAAATAACAGAAATTGACATAAATTAAATCGAATTGCAGTAAAATCCCTATTAACACAGCTTCGAAACTGTGAAATAAACTAAAACATAATCGGCAAGTTCGAAAACCATTCCTCTTCCCTTTTATTTAAAAATAAATACATATTCTGTGAACAAATGATCAGAATATTTTTTATGCAAAAATTCTCATATCACTATCCACGAGATCATCTTTAAATAAATAAATAGAGATTTTTTAAAACTACTTCAGAATAGGAGATATGAGAAATTATTTGTACCCTCGCCGGGATGCGAACCACGGCTTTTCAAATTTGCTAGCTCGATGTGCTAATTACTTATACCACGACAATGCACGCAAGAGAAAATGCAATCATTCGATAGATTCTTCCTCATTTGATAAGCGACTGGGGAGAGGAGCGCGACTCAGTTGACCATGTCTAGATGGTGATCATTTATTGTCCACCACATTTAAATTCGAGCACTATGTATAGATTTTTAGCCCCTTAATGAGCAGGAAACATGACAAATCAATTGTGCCCTCAACGGAATCCGAACTACTGATCTTCCACTTTGCTAGATGGACGTGGTTACCGCTTCACGTGGGTGTACTTTGCTAGCTGGACCAATTTTCTAGCTCCACCTTAGAGCACGCATAGGAGAATATCTTAGCCCCCCCGACAATTACATTCAATGATATCAAGTAAAATATCCATTGCATTTAAAAGTTTATCCGAACAAGCAACCGAAAAAGGAAAAATTACAAATTTGAATAAATTGTAAATAAGTGTCACGCTAATACATCTCAAGTGAATTTTGGAAGAACTCGCCTAATGCATCAGAAAAGCTTAACAATGGTCTCCCCAAAAAAATTAGAGATACATATTTTTATGGGGTTTAAATAAAGTAAGGAATTTAAAATAAAATTTTTGAAGTTTATTTCATGCTATGTATACGCGAAAATAATATTGTTGAAAAATTATGTGTGCAAAAATAGACCACACCTAATTTTTTTTTTGTTTTTTTATAAAAACTAAACCGATCACGCTCTCTATTTTAAAAACGTATTATCTGAAACTACATCTCGCCATCTTGTTCGGATAAAAAGGATTCTACTGTATTAAAACAAGCGGCAAGTCCACACTTTTTTGACATTAAATGCACTTTTTACTAATTATACTAACAGATGTATTAATGCTAATGAAACTTGTTGATGTCAGAAAGTACCAAGTTGTAATTACTTAAATTGTACAGAACCTTTTTTGTGGAAAGGGGGGAGATTTATATTTCTAGAAGGTATTAGAGTTGTATAATCTCTCCTTCTTTGGAGGCATAAACTAACTTCGTACTGAACCTTAGGTTCAGGAAGCTAAGGTTCAGTACGAAGGCAGAAAAACGTGTAAAACACCCTTTTATTTTAAAACTCAGAATTTAACAGAAGGTACGTTTTGTGCTTACAAATCCGGCCAGCATATATGGCGTAACTCAAATTTAAAATAAGTTAAATCATAAGTTAGACAAAGGCTATACAGAATGGATAAGGTGCAAGTTGGCTCAAACCTAATACCGGCGTGACAAGCCAAATGACAAGAATAGCGCAACGCCGCAGACAGACAGTTATCGAAGAGATTCAACTAGTCACGTGGCCTTCAGCAGGCGGAACACGCTCTGATTCAAAATCCTTCCTTTAAATACGATCTCTTTCTACCTCATTTGAATATGTGCGAACTAAAACCTGCATTCTGGCAGAAAAACGGAAAAGGAGAATGAGAGCAACGGTACTGAACATAAAATAACTCGTTAGATAAAAACAAATAAATCCTTACAGAGTTAAGAGACAGAAGTACAAGATGTTAAGTCATATGGAATGGCAAACTGTGAGACAGCATGGGTGACTGATGCAGTAAAGCGAGTGGACGGTGACGTGTTAGCATTATGCACACTAACGTAACACATCGTACTGCAAGAAGAAAGTGGAAAGATTAGACGATAAATGCTCGATGATCCAAAAAATTGCAATAATAGAGAATAGATAAACGAATTGTGGTTTAGTTTTGCAAAAAGCTGTAAAATATTAAGTCTTACAAATGTTTTTGTTAGTTAGTTTCAGGTTGTTTTTAATTAAACAATGACAAAAATCTATAAAATTCATTGCTAAGTCCCACTTCAAATAAATATCGTACTAATAATTTTTTACGATCGAAAGTACAATGTATATATTGTTGCGTGCGTACGGGTTCGTAATAGACTGAATGCACACAAGTCCGATTTTATGAAATTAAATACTTCAAAATTCTGGATTTTTCCACAGAAATATTTATACAGATGTTCACAGTATCACAAAGTACAGCCAGTAGTTAACATTTCAAATTTCTAAGAACGTCAAACACAACGCAATGTAAAGCACACTTAAAGAAAAAGCTAATCCGGAGATATCTCAATTCACGCTGAACTAAAAGCTCGCAACATCAGTAACTAAAGAACTGAGAGCAGATGCTCTTTCCGACCTTATATAGTTTTCAACAGCCGCCGAGATATTTTTTGTATTTTATGCTTCTCGAAATTGCTGGAAAGCAATATCAGAGTCGAATTACGATTACAGCTAACATAGCAGTCAATCACATTTATTCAAGTTTGGCGACTTTTGGCGAGAAATCGCCAAATTACCGAGATAACCACTTACCCAATGTTAAATGCATTTGCCCCTGCATTCTTACTTTCCGGCATAGCTTCTCCTTGAGATTTTTTGCGTTACATTACACAAAAAAACACAACAGTTTCACATATAGTTGCACTAAAATCATCTATTTGTGTACAAAATTCTTAACAATACTAAGTTTATGAATGGTTTTGAATTCATTTATGAGTATATAAGATTAGGGAGTAAAATCAGTCACGTTATTTTCAAAAACTGTATGAATAGTTCATAAATGAACTTTTGCATTAAAAATATTATGAACGGTTCATAAAAGATTTTTCGCATTTTTCTAATTAAAATGCTGTGAAAGTGCCTTTTTATGTTTTTCGTTATATTTATATTAAATTAGTTAAATTCCATTGCTATCTTAGATGATATTATTTTTCACTGTTTAATGTTATCAAAATAGCCGCGGACACGCGCGATCACATTACCCGGTATTTCAACTATAACCTGAATCCTAAATTTGAGAGATTATTCAGCGCATACAGGTTATAATTCTGACAAACACACACATACACACAAAAAAGTGTCGAACATATCGGAACAAACTTATTAAACACATTCTTAACATTAATAATTCAACACGCTTGAACGACCTTTCCAAAATATGCATATACTATATCCACACTAATCCTCTCGAAAATGTAAAACCCAATTTTTACACGTTGTTTGTATTGTTTTGCATTTGTTTTTAACTAAATTACAAATAGCCAATGTTCCATGACGTATTTTAGGAACATAATAAACATTTTGAGAATAAAATATCAAACTTTAATACCCGCCTCTCCCCCGGGGTAAAAAAAAAAAACTGGCTTTGGAGGCCTCTCTTAGTCGCTCATAAAACGGATAATGTTCCTGCAAAACTGTTAGATGCAGTGCAAACGTTTATTGCATACTGAAATACATGTTATCAGTTGTGAGAATTACTGGAAAATAAGACACCCTCGAACATACATTTCAGAATAAATTTTAAGAAACAGAAATACAGCTGCATATCTGATGAGAGTATGGTTCTGATTAAAGGTAAGATACTTAATTAAGTGCAACACTTTATCTCGGTAGAGAAGGATAAATTAGGGAAAGTCAGCGATACCTAGCTACCAGTTTGTTTTCAGGCCTATTAATGTCAAGTTTAATGGGTGACAGCCTAAGTTTAAAAGGCTCAGCTAGATATGGCTTTTATAATTAGCGATAGTTGCGCAGTTTCTGTTATGCTAATTGCTTGTGTAATGCATTTAGCATTTAAAGAGCATAACTATACTATGCAGTACGGAACTTAAATTGCGTCGGAGCTTTGCTCAAGAATAGAAACACTTTTCTGTTTTTGAGATAAATCATAATTTTAGCCAGAGTGCACCGGTGCTCTAAATAAAAGGCCTATTAAATCATCTGCACTTCACTTTAAACTCGTTTCTGCGAATTATTTTAACTTAATTAACACATCCTTTATGGCAAATTGAAAAAAAAATGACACCAAAAATTGCAAATTTTGAAATTTAATATCCCGGTCAATTTTTGTTGTAACCGAGTCAAACTTCTTATATTTTTATTTTTCCACAACAAGTATAAAACTTTCCCAAATATAAGTATAGAAACTGGGAGGCTGCATTAAAAGTTAGATTTCGCTATTTGTCAAAAATAATTATTCCAAAGAGAATGTCCCTGAAGGTTAGGTTAGGTTATTCAATTATGGCAAAGCACACGAGGGCTATCTGCCTAAAGGGAGGGATGCCTTCGTGGAGGACTTTCTAAGGGAAACTGACTCGTATACACGTTACACATGAGGAAAACCACGAAAACGCCCATGCAGCCAGCCCGTTCGCGGGATTCGAACCTCGGACCGAACTACCAGCGTTCAGCGTCTTTACCGCTCGGCCGCTGGTGGGCTGTCCCTGAAGGACTATTGTTTTCGTTTTACGATTTTGCGGTGAATCACTATAAACAGTTCTATCACTTTTCAAATTGCTGCCACCAAAGGTTATCGCCTTGTATTATATTTAAAGAAATTAAATAATGAAGAATCTGCGTAAAGGTATATGTATTTCTCCAAATGTGATAAATCAACGGTACCTAAAGCCATCCAATTTTGAATAACGTACGTTTCCACCCGAATATGCGCATCTGGAAGACCAAATTTGGAATTTGTTTTATTATCTATTTCATATTTTATAAAACTTAAAACGAATTTTTGATGAACAAACTCAACGATTTAAAAGCGAGAAATGGCAACACTCTACGGGGGGAAAAAACCATTTTATCTCCAGCGAGCGGAACTGTATATCGGAAATTCTAAAGATATGCTCATTTTAAATTATTTCGCGATATTGCTGTTTAAACTGAATTTTATGGTTCAAATGCGAAGAACACGATATTTAATAAATAAAGGTAACACACAAAACGTTAAAAAACGCCCCTTTGGACGTAATATGCTTTCACGTCAATACAGCACGCTAGTTTTCGCCCCGGCTTCAGGAAGGTGAGTCTTTCTTTTTTTGTCTTCTTTCAAGAACGTTTTTTACACTCACATGTACAGTTTTTTCTACGACAGTCTTATATGTTAAAATAACATCCTATTTAATTAACAGTTTTATTTTCTTCACATTTAACAGCTTTTTTACTTTGGACAAGAGAGCCCCCATTTTATGATTTTTTCTATTGTGAGATAGGACTAAGAGTGTTTCAGAAATTAACTATAAATTAAAATTAACGTTTTATGGTTTCATTCCTTCTCGAATACTATTTTAAATTTAGTTATCATTACATTTTAAATAACGTTTTTAGAAGTCAAGAGGCGTTTTAACAATATTTGTTGCCTAGTTGCTTCTATTTTTTCTAATTTAAAAATCGTTTAGTTATAGTAGTACGTTTCTTTTCTTCCACGCGTAGGGAAAAGGGGCGCCCAATTGAGACGATTTCGATTATGTAGAAAATGTATTGCACAAATACGTAGAAATATTGAATTCGTAATGAGCAGTAAGAATTTGGATTGTGGGAAAAGCTAATCCATAATGAATAGGAAATTGGAGGCGAAGGCAGATTAAATCTTCATTTTTTATTTCGGCTTGTTGTGGCCACAATCAAGTTAGCACATATCACCAAATTTAGAATGTTAATTTTAAGATCGCCAATTAGTTTTTAAAGCAGCTATCCTATTTTCTTATACCTTACATATATATACACGTTTTCAATAACAAAGGGAGTTGCATAACTAGATGTTACGATAATTCCATATACAAAATTTCAGCGTTCTACGACTCATCGCTTTTGAGTTGCGCGAAATACATATATACGTATGTCACGAAAAATATCCCTTTCGAATCCATTTTAAATCCAATTTATAATCCGTTTTGGAAAAACATATCATTCATTCTGTCTGTATATACAGATGTCACGCAGACAGTCTTCCAAATGTATTCGGAACGGTCAAAATAGATATTACCGTTGAAGTACGATATTCAACATTTTTTGAAATTAAAACACTTCCTTTATTTCGCACACAGAAGTAAAAACGTTAAATTAAACCTCAATTTCGTGTAAATTCTTAAAAATGGATTGGTTTATAGATAAAAATATTTAGAAAGCATAATATAATGATTACATAATTCCTATGTACTGGTTAGTATTTGTACTATTGAGACATATTTTTTTCGAAGAAGAATATTTTTGAAATCCAAGTATTCGGCCGCGAAATATTTCATGCAAAAAGCTATGTTGTAAAATTTTGTTATCTTGAGAATTTTGTTTCTTCGCTCTGTAATAGAACATACGTATTTTTGATCATGCATAGAAAAAAAATTAATAAATAAGAGAAAGCGACTATGTTGCCATTATTTATTCTCAAGTTTTGTTCTGTTTGGGAAATTTTCTCTGAAAATTTAAAATGTTTTCATAATTGTTTTAGTTTACATTAAAGTAAATTATTTAATAATTAATTAAATACGTTAGAATTATTTAAAGCAAATATAAGTCTGGAAATGTAATATATAACTGTCGGTATATTAGAGTTGCTATATAACGAACAAAAATGTATTTCAGGTACTAAACTTTAGATTTCAAATAGAAAATAAATATAAATTTGATCATTTTCTTCAGATATTATTAATGTATGTTTTTATAAATTTTTAGCGCCAGAAGTTTAAATTTATTAGATTATTTTTGGTCCAAAAGGGCTTTGTCCCTGAAGGACTATTGTTTTCGTTTTGCTATTTTACGTCGGAAACATTAAATGTCGGTTCACTTTTCAAACTGTTGCCACCAAATATTGCAGCCCTGTGTTATATTTAAAGAAATTAAATAATGAAAAATGTGCATAAATGTATATATGTTTCTCGTATTGTAATAAAACAACGGTACCTAGAGCCATCGAATTTTGAATGACGTAATCCTGCCGCGAATGTGGGCACTTTAGAATTTGTTTTAGTATCGATTTCATATTTTGTAAAACTTGTAACGAATTTTTGATTAACAAACTTAAGGATTTCAAAGCGAGCAATGGCGACGTTGTACAGAAAAAACATTTTTATCTCCAGCGCCTGAGTCTAAGAAATTCTAAAGATATGCTCAGTTTAAAATTATTTTAAGTGAATTTTATGGTTTAAGTGTGAAGAACAGGATATTTAATAAATAAAAGTAACACACAAAATGTTTAAAAAAGGCTCCTTTGGACGTAATTTAAAATCTGAAACATTTTGGATTTTATTTTTTATTTTTTAATAAAAAATTTTCATTTGGTTAAAAAAAAAGAAAAAGGGGAAAAAACCCTGACCTGGCTGCTGTTTTAAATGGGGCATCCGGCGCGCATGAAATCTAAAACTTGAGTTTGTGATCACTGTACTAGGTTATGTATAATTTTAATTCAAAAATAATTCAAAATTTTACGCCACAGTGAATGGCAACGCTTATCAAAACCAGATACGTGGAATGCAAAGAGTACGTACCAGTCATTTCTAATGTCAAAACTGCGTAAATAATTGCCTTACACAATTTTTTTTTAAATCCATCGCATGTTGATATTTAATGATACAGTTCCTGTATGAAGAGACATAAGCACGTTGATAACTTTAACCATCTTATAATGCAATTATTAATTATTAGGCATAATGTCTGAATGGAGGCTTAATCTGCCCCTAACCTATTAAATTGTGTTTGTTTTAATGAGATATTTATCGAGGCAGATTGTACCTGGAAGGTATATCTCAAACATGAAGTAATAGATTCGTACAACTCCAGGTCTGTTCTCGCCGACATTTCAAACAGGCAGAATCTATTCAGAAGGAGGAAATGTCTGTAGACACTATAATTACCGTGTCATTGCTGAATGGATGTAATTAAGATGTATCTTGCTAATCAGCTACCGAATAAGAATGGACATTACAACTAATCTACCCGGAATAAATAACGGAAATTTACTTATGAGACAGGTTTGAGGAGAAACAATGATCACTAATGATCCTCAGACTTTATCTCCGAAATTCAAACGGGAGCATTAGGAAATGAAAATATAAAATATACACTAATTAAATTCATGGGTTGACTACTTTTGAGCGAACTCGAACACTAGCAACCTTATCTATTATATTTTTTAGAAAGATAACTTGATGGGTAAATCCTAAATCAGTGCCAAAAATATGAAATAGATTTTCAGTCGAACAAATTAGACTGTGCCTAGGCAAGATACAATCGTATATATATCTATACTGTAGAAATGAGTATACTTTGTGGGAGTGAAACTGCTTTCGAAGACTATGCGAAAACATATCAAAAATATATCGAGGTATGGTATACAGGTACGCAACCCCTGACGTTCTGACTAAGACCTTAGACAGAGTCGGCTCCTGAGGTACGTAATCAGTCTTCACAGTGACTTATAGAACCATCGATAATTCTGTAGTCCGCTCAGGACGATACAATCAAGTCAGTCTTGGGTTGTGTGATCGCTACATGGTAGATATTTTTAAAGGTTATCCTCGGGGAAGGGGTCGCTTCTATTGCTCGGCTCAGGAGGCCTGACGTTATCTTTAAGAGGTTATCACATCTAGCAACGGTCCCTGCAAGACGGGATTTTTCTGAGAAACGAGAGTCTGGCAGCACTGGTTTAAAAGGGAGGATTACCAGAAAAAACAGCTCCGCTAGAAGAGAAGTCCCACCCAGCTACGGAAACGATGTACCAACTACACGGAATTTTTTTAAACCTCGCCGAAAATGTTTCAGCTCTATCCTGATCAACCAATCAGACACAGTTCTGCTTCTGAAGAATCACGTGATCCCAATCTGAGCTATAATCGATTAGTGTTTGGCGTTCACGTCTTTGTAGTACGTGAAAATGGTAACCTTAGCTACGTAGGTTTTGTGGAAATGTGCGGGTTCTGAGAACTGTCCCTTTCGATGCCCAGTCCCTTGTAGAGGAAACATATGTGATAGGGACATTACGTTGTCTTAGTTTTTTCGGTAATCAACTCTTGTCTGGTCGCCCTGTACTGTGTTCATAAACCTGACTTTTTTTCATTTTCGCTCAGGGATCGCCTCTAGAGGTTTAGGCGTCACTGTGTGTTAAGGGCTTTTCAAACGTTCAGGTCAGGAAGTCTCTACCTTATAGCGCACCGTCTTAAATGAGTGTATTGCGAGAAACCCTGTTCACGGGCGGCCGAGCTGTAAAGTCGCTGAACACTGGTAGTTCGGTCTGGGATTCGAAACCCGGCGTTTGAATTTGCAATACAAAGTAAAAGAACGCATACGAAAATGGCAGCGTTGCTTGACTGAAATGATTGTGATGAATATGGTTGACGGTAGAATGTTTATGCGCATGGTTGCCAAAGTTTCGTACATTTTGAAAATTTAACGACTTCTACTAAAGTGATTGCGTTAAAACGTGTCCCTGATCATTCAGCGGTGGTCCTTAATATTAAAGGCAAACTGAGACTTAAACTGATATTTCTCCAGAAGAAAAACGATCCAACTATCTTAGATTTGTTTTCTTGTACTATAATAAGATCGAGGAAAAAATCGTTATAATTAGATTGAGGATTTATTGGAATAAATTTATAATTGAGCCATTTGACGCTGAATTAGAAAAGCTGATAGATAACTATGAAAATCCTCAGTCAGATATAATTTCTTATTTAAATCGGAGAAAGTACCATTTTTTCGTGTTTTAAATGTTAACATAAATATGTTAATATAAAACATAATGGTATTTCAGGGAAAACCCATCCCTTTACATCACAAACCAATACAATATTTAATCGACTAGCAATAGGATGAGCCTCTAGAAGCGGACAAAAAGAGACGTTATATTAAAAAGTTATTGTATAGGATAAATAGGCTTACAAAAGATTGGTCGCAACTTCTTTATGGGCCTCTATATAGCAGTCTTACAAGGCGATTCGACGCTTATCAAATTAAATAGAAAATTTATATTGTTGTGTGCATACGGGTTCGTAATAGATGGAATGTACACAGAACCGATGATAGCTTGATAAAATTTATTTTTTCAAAAGAAAGTCTACAGTTCTGGAGCTTTCCACAAAAACACCCGTACAGCTCTTCTTAGTATCGCACAAAATTACATAGTTACAGTTATTCAGTTATAGTACCAATTATAGTTATATATGGACCGGATCAAAATGCCGCCAAACGGTCGCCTAGTGTGGTGACTTTCGGCGATTTCTCGTCAAATTTGACGACCAAAATGAGTCACCAAAACAATCGCCACCTTGGCGATATCTCGCCAATTTAGCGATATAGCCATTGACCTCATTGTTAAACAGACTTGCCCTGTAATCTTATTTTTCCGGCAGAGCTTCGTCTCTTCAGACTTTTCATGTTACATTATACAAAAGATACTACAATTTCGCATATAAAATCATTAAAATTGTTTACATACATACAAAATTCGTATTAATATGTAAAGAATTATCGCATTCCAGAATGCGTGCTCTAGTTCTGTAAGTTGTGGTACGTTCAACTAGCAGTTGCAAGATCGGAGGTTTGAATCCTGTGGGCGGCATAATTCGTGTTTTTCGAAAAATCTAAACAATAACACTTAAACTAAAATATGACGAAAAGAAATTCCCCACCACCGGGATTTGGTCCACTGGGTACCATACCTTTCCCCAGTCGCCTTTTAAGTGGGGAAGAGCATAAGGAATTACTGCATTCTCTATGCGTGCTTCCGCGATATACGTCCAACTAGAAACTGATAGACAGATCCATGTTTGGTCTCCAAAGAAGGCAATTGCAAATTCTTTATGTTTCCTGTTGTGAACAACATAATATACTGCACATATTTTATTTAATGTAAATATTTATCTATTACAATATGAGAATGAGAATCTTTTTTAACGTTAGTTGTAGCAAAAATTTTGTCGCTAATAACGGCTGAAAGAGTTGCTAATCAAAATTATTTTACTTCATTTCTGACTTACTCCAGACATAAACTTTATATATTTATTTCATGCAGACAATTTTACATTTGTATGACATGCGCAACTGCATATCTGAATATTCTCCGATGATCCGATTAGACTCAATTTGTCAAGACAGCCAGACAAACGTTGCGCAAATCCAATCAAATGGCGAAAACAGCAACCTTTTGAGTGAAATGATGAAATCCATTCAAGCCTCGAGGTTCAATCAGAAGCGCCTCGGATGCATTCCGATTAATCATCGGCTCGGAATATCGATCGCGAGTTCATTTATCCATGAGAAATAATCGATAGTCGGGAGGGAAAGCAAAAAAAAGTTCTGATAAATTTAAAGAAACACCAGGAAATAAATTGAATACAGTACAAAAAGAGGATTGCGAGATTCAATTTTAACCCCTGGGATATTGCTTCGTAAATTCTGAGCTGGTATTTAAACGCAGAAATACGTCCGCTATTTATTTAAGAAAATCGCTGTCTTTTCATCATACACGATATATAGCGTTAGAAACATCTTTTACTGAATGTAATAATGCTACTTGTGATTATGAAGCGGATATATTATAAATTAAATGGATTTTAATTTATAGCAACCATTGGAAATATCTATAAATATCGGAAATATAAAAATTTAAATTATTAATGAACGTATTCCCTCCCTTTCAAAACCGCTCCGGTTGTTAGAGAGTTATAATTTCAGATACAAATTAATCATCTTGTAGCATATGAAATGGCCACACTCCGGAAACTGGCTGTTTGCCTGCTTACGTGAAAGATTACGTAATATCACGTTTTAAAAAATCTTATGTTTCGCGCATTGGCAACATCTGCCAACTTTCATGGATGATAAATGAACTGAAGCGTGACTTAAGGTTACGTAACTCCCTAAAAGTTATTGAGTGGCTATCATAAAGATGTTATTAACGGCAAATTTATTATCCAAGTATTTTCCATACCGAAAATACAAGATTAGCTACATTAGACGTTGTCTTGGAGAGTCATTAGAATTTTCCCCCACCTTCTCAGGTAGGAAATAGGAGAAAATCTGCGATGCCCTCGCCGTGATTCGAACTCTAAACCTTTCATTTCCTATCCAATTACACCACAAAAGCACGCAGTAAGGAGGGAGAAAAAACTTATAATCTAACTGCCGAAGTGAAAATGGTTGTCCGTAAAATACCAAATAGGCATGGCAGTGTATGTCTGCAGGCAAATCAACTTGATAACTGAAAGTAAAATGCAAAGGCTAAGGTTTTAGAAAGCTATATGAATGGGCCACGAAAGCGTCAAAATTCAAATTTCACAAGCAATAATTTAAAAGAATAGTTGTAAGAAACCGGAATTTTTAATAACGTGGTTGGCATTGATTTATGATTTAGCTTGGTAAAACGTTTAATACGAAGTCTCGTAATTTGCGGTGTCGGTGGAGTTAGCGATGCATCAGACCATGTAAACTATAAATTCCATCACATTTTGTTTTGATATGATGAAACAGTACAGTTAATTACTACACTTAACGGCTTCTGTCCAGTTCTTGCATGTATCAATAGTCAAATGTTAACTCAATTTTATTTTTAGAGTGTTCATCGTGTTGTTAGTGATTTTCCCGTTCTAGATTTAATCTAGATTTGGTCTACAAATTCATCGCGGCCAACAGAAATACGAATGGAGCGCCCATCGTTAGTCAAGACCTTTGACATAATACAAATGGCAGTATGAGTTTTTCTAGCTCCATCGCTATTCTAATGGCTATTTTAATTATTCGCTATTCTAATTTTGACAACTCAAAGGGTCTCTTCCAGCTTTTTCTGACCCACCAGCGGCCGAGCGGTAAAGTCACTGAACACTGGTAGTTCGGTACGAGGTTCGAATCCCGCGAACGGACTGGCAGCATGGACGTTTTGTGGCTTTCCCTCGTGTGTAACGTGTATACGAATCAGTTTCCCTTAGAAAGTCCTTCACAAAGGCATCCCTCCCCTTAGGCAGATATCCCTCGAGGTTTTGCCGTAATCACACAAGCTAAACCAAATCCTCTTTTTTTCTAGACATATACAAGCAATCCATACCTTTTCCAAGAATCGAATCTAGACCCAATGATACGGCAGCCAGCACCGTTAACCACCATATGAACAGGACGATATTTTTAGGTACTCGCACCTAAACTGCTTTCGGCTAGTGAAGTTTTTAGTGTCCCCATACCGCAAAGACTCTAGACATTTATAAACATCCATGCCTTTTCCAAGATTTGAACTTGGACCCAACGACATGGGAGCAGGCCGGCACCGCTAACCACCATATAAATACAACGGCGTTTGTTTAAAACCCTCAAATCTGTTTTTGTACGGTGGATAGAGATCGCATGAAAAAACGCATAAAAAATCGCACAAAACTTCACGACTAGCTATAAAAAACAAAATCATTAACAGTTGACTTTTTTCCAGTTACCATCTAGTCGGCGATCAGTTTTTGCGACAAGATTGAAGCTCCTTTTTTTATTGATTGATTATTTTTTTTTATTGATAACTTCGTCAATTGTGTTCCCACTTGATTGAAATTTTCATATACCGCACAAAATAAGGAAAAAAAAAAAAAAAAGCTCATTTGAGTGCTGTTTTTCCATAGAGAACTTTTGAAAATATATATAATACTGAAGTCTTAAAAACACTAAATCTATCTTATAAAACTTTCATTTCTGTTCAATGAAGTATCCTGTAAAAAAAAATACCAGCACATATATATTTATGAAAAAAAATTGGGGTATTTTGCGCACTTCGATTAGTCAAAAAAATGGTGAAGAAGAGCGAGAGCAGACAAAAAATACTCGGTACTTCAATTTGGAAAAAGGAACAGGTGTACATACATAGCGATTATTCAAAATATTTATTTACATATTTTTTCATTCTGACTTCGCATCCAATATTTTTTTTACCGTCGGAGAATTTAAAAAAAAATAGCGCTGTGACGAAAATATTCCATCTTCTCTTCTCTACAAACACATAATCCAAAAATCCATTTTGATGCAATGACCTTTTCGATTTAAAATGTGAAGAAACGTGTATATCCAAAATAGATACGAGTCATTCTATAAATTCACAGTTATTCTAATAACTTTAGTCTAATCCGAATTGTGACGAAATAAGTCATTCGGGAAGTTATGGAATATTTGTAACATTTTCTAATAAAAAATCTTAATAGAAACATTTTATCATTTCAGTTTTCCTAGGTTTCAAATAATTTCCTAAAAGAAGCAGCATGCGAGTTTCATAGCGAATTTGAAATGAGTACATCCAGTTACCTGTATTAGCATGCACGTGCACGTATATGGAAAACGTGGTGATGCAAAATTGAGTCAGTACAAAATGAAACTTTGAAAGATATTTAAAGTTGTTTATCTAAAACAGTGCGCATATATCTTCAAACAATTTAGCGAACGCTGCACAAAGCTGGAACCGAAATTTGGCGTAAAATTACCAAATTCCGGTTGATTTTGCTGGCAGATTAAATTAAACAGCTTACGTGGCTCACTTTGCTGCTTTATCTTCACATCTAAGGCGAAAAATCAAGCAGCCCTGAGCTCCTTAATATTTTAAGGACTTTACTTAAACCAGAATTCTCAAGTGCAACAATCTGCGAAAATATAGGCTCCAGTATTTGTGAAACTTCCAAATAGTGCCTATAATCAACACAGGCAACTATGGCGTTACCTTTAATTACTTCCGCTGGCTTCTTTTGAGCAACTGTCCAGAATGCTTTAGCTCTGACAAAACCTGGTAATTCTTGTCATTCCTCGTTTTCTACAACCATTCTTTCACTTTACTTCACTTATATTTTCAATCTTTCAATACCAGAAATGATTTCAGCAAATCTATGTTCTTACTTTTTTACCAGCAGAACCTGATTTCTATATCATATAAAGTGACTCCAGTTTTATTTATTTAGACAGCCGTCAATGTTGTTTTCTTCATTAAGAGAGATGGTCGCTTAAATCCACTTATTCACGTGAAAAGCTTTTAAAACACCATGGATTGAATGATTGAGTACTTCAACAAATATATGTACACGTATGTACACTCTGCACAAAAAACAGTTTGCATAGTTCTGTATCTTCCGTTCTCTGGGCTGAAAGACGAAATTTAGCTTGCGCTTTTCATATCTCGAAAGCACGACTTCGATTGTATTTTAGATTAATATGTAGAATTATTCTAACATAGGCATTTTGACTCAAAATCAGACTTTTTCTGAAATGACATTCGATACGACAAAAATTATGCCAAGTTTCTTAAAAATCGCACAAGCAGTTTTTTAAAAAATTAGCTCTCAATTATAGCAGTTAAACTTACCTTCTTTCGGAATTCGGAATTTAGGTCCAATTCGAACAAAATTCGCATATTTTTTCTGATTTAGTTTTAAAGTTCGTATCTTTTAGTAATTTTTCTAAATTTTTCAAAAAAAAAATTGACTTATAACCCATAAGGGTTTTGCTTTTACGTTTATGTATTTCTAGGCATACCAGCAACAAATTACAGTTTTTAGTTCAAAATTACCTAAAATATACGGGAATTTATATATTAGCTTGCTTTGAAATTTGACAATTTTGTTATAAGTGATAATAACGCCAAATGTGGTTTAAGCACTTAACTGAAAAATTTAAATTATTTGAAAGAATGAACGATGCAATTTTTTTTTCCGTCGTGCACAATGAAAGGGAAAGGAAAATAGCTCATCTTAAATTAAGAATTCCAACAAGTGGAATTATTCTTGGGACAAACTGAAAAAAGTGAGCCAAGGCAAATTTTTAAATTTCTCGGTAAATTTTTTACCAAATTTTACAAAATTTAATATTTAGGCAGCCGTAGAACCGAAATATAGAAATATTGAGCCGTAGAACCGAAATATAGAAATATTGAGCCGTAGAACCGAAATATAGAAATATTGAGCCGTAGAACCGAAATATAGAAAAAAGTTGTTGTGTCATTTCAGGAAAAATTCCGATTTTGTGCCAAAATACCTATGCTAGAAGAATGCTGTATATAAATCTAATATATATCCTAAGTCGCGCTTTCGAGACATGGAAAACACATGCATAATTAAGACCTTCTTGACGAATATATGCACAACACATATTAATTAAAATACGCTCTTTCAGCCCTGCTCACTGAAAAACATTATTCTAGAATTAATGAATCTTGCAACACCTTCTTTTAAAACAGCTAGTTGATGTATGATAACAGCTTTCTTTTGAGACTGGTAGGATAATTAAGTGTTCAATGCAGTTGCAAAATGGTATATTCGAAAAAAAAAGTTTTTTAATGGTTTGAGGATTATTATTTAATGTTTTTGAGACTCACTGAATATTCTTTACTGAAAACGTATTTCTTATGAGTCATTTTTGATACAATGTACAAAATAAGATTTTCTTTGATTTTGTAAATGGTTGATCGTATTAAAGTGTCACTTTGCGGGGAAACGGGAATTTATTTTATAAATGGATAATTCATTTAGAAAGGCATTATTCGTTAATTCATAAATAATGTTACCATAATATTAATTAATTTATAAACTGAAACTTGTTAAGTTAAAAAATGTTTTCTCAGTTCCAATACAATTCCCAAAACGTACCAGAATTAATGTCAAAGTTCCAACCTTGGTACTTCTTTCGCATAAATTATTGCTATGAAAACGATTAGCTTTATACTCAGAAGATACCTCAAAGTTTTCATTTACAAGCCGGTAACACATCGCCTTTGCCAGTATGCAAGAACGGACATGTCCTTCAGGTGAGTCAACTACGAAATAGGACGAAAATGATGTTAAGCCGATAAGGGTACGCGACCTGGCATTACTGCTGCCACAAATTTACATGCCAGTCGGTTTTAACATAAGATATAACAGCAATTATTCATCGCACAAGATTCCTTTTATCAATCGAAAAATATAATCTCGCGGTGTGATTGTTCGGAAAATTAACAAGGCGAGAAGTGACCCACAACAGGATGGGGGTCTTTAAAGAGGATCAATCTACCAAAAACGGGTATCCGCGACCCATAAAGCACTTTTTGATGATAATAATAATAGAAAAAAAATTCCCTCGTAACTGTAAATCGCAG
Source organism: Stegodyphus mimosarum (assembly GCA_000611955.2). NCBI lineage: Eukaryota > Metazoa > Arthropoda > Arachnida > Araneae > Eresidae > Stegodyphus > Stegodyphus mimosarum. The sequence continues at coordinate 203,678 of KK119765.1, forward strand.
AACAAAAAAGGTACAGTGGGATGACAAAGAAAGAGTCACAAAGTGTCGCGGACATAATAGACCCATGATTCAGGATTGTGCTACAAGAAGAGTCTGACCAAGATGTGCAGCAAGCCTTGAATGGACAAGCGGGTGACGCAAAAGCTTCTTCCGCAATCTAATTATTCATTCATGGAACAGTAGTGGAACACATATGTCTTAATATTACATGAAATTAATGATGGCTGATGTAAAAAATCAGTAATAATGTAGTGAATGGATTGACATTTAATGACTGGCAATACAGCAAACAAAGCCTGCTTCTCATAATGAGTTAATCTTCATCGATGCGCAATTCTGAATATACCGAAAAGAAGCTATACTCCTGAACAAGCATAACACAAATTGTAAGATCTTAAACTGTCACAATTACCAGCGGTAATGAAGACAGATTCCAGTTTGTTTACATTCTACCGATGTTAGTAGTTTGCAATAAGACTTTCGTTTCCTTGTTACTTCCGCCAAAAGAAGCCTTGTCAGCAAAATGTAATGAGAGACAAAATGAAATTAGTAGTTATAAATTTCAACATTTAATGCAAAGCGTTAACCACAACTCTCATAAAGCTAGACCTCAGATGACCTAATTTCTAGGAACACTGCAATTAGCTGCACTTTTACTTCGCTATTTATTTACTTATTTATTTATTGTTATCCGCTTGCTGAAAGTTATATCTGAAATACGAATTCTAGGGAAAGATAATAATTTGTACTTTAAAGATAATAATTTGTACTTTGGACTTAATATATCTTCATATACTTCGAATGTTGTTGTTGTCATGTCCATATTACATGGAAGAATGGTTGCCAGAGCCTACTCCAAACAGAGGTCGGACTTCTATTTTCCGCCCCTATTCTGAGAGAAACCACCAAACCACACGGCAGGACATTCGGCTCGTCGCATATTTAGAGTGCCCCATGCCGCACAGACACTATACATTTACAAGTGTCTCCAACTTTTCGACGATTCACTACTTCGGCCTTTTTTTGTTTATAAGAAGAACGCATTTATTTAAGACGTAAAAAGCCCTTTCAGCTTATTTAATCAAGTTAAAAAAAATAAATGCTATTTCTCTACATTTAAGGAAATCCAAAATTTTGTTACGTAAAGATTGGCCTACAATAAAACATACACTCAAGAAATGATAATCTTTTGGTTTTGTAAATTTGAAAGCATAAATACAGTTAAAATTCCGATTTAGCGATTATCAAGCGACTAATGAAATTAATCATTAAATCGGTGATATCATTTTATCGAAGATACGTCTTAATGCAATTCTAGGCCAGTGAACACTGGTAGTTCGATTTGGGTTCAACTCCAGGCGAATGGACTGGCTGTATGGGTATTCTCATGGTTTTCTCATGTGTAATGTAGATTACGAAATATTTTCCCTTAGAATTGGTTTGGTTTGGGTTATTTGATTATACAAAGCACGCGAGAACTATCTGCCTAAGGAGGGATGCCTTCGCGGAGATCTTTCTAATGGAAACTGGCTTGTATCCACGTTTCACTTGGGGAAAACTATGATCGGGTGCATGCAGCCAAAACGTTCGTCATGGTTAGGATCCCGGTTGACCCCTGTTCAGCGACTTTATCGCTCGGCTCCTGGTGGGCCGTTTCCCTTAGTGACAGAAGTGTGCTTGTAATTTTTAACTGTCGAAGTCTAGCTTTATTAAAGATATCTGCAATCGCATTTTATATTCTGCATTTAAACTGTTTCTATATTTTGTTTTTATTGTCACATATGTTGAGAAACATTTTTTCACTTAAATACGTTGTTGCGAATGGCATTAAACTTTTTATAGCTGTGTGAAAAACTTTTAGGTATTCTTCATGAATCTACAACCAAAAATTTAGGAACTGCTCTTACTTAAATCTAATTTTTTTAATTTTTTCTTTAATTTTGATATGTTGATAAGCTCTTTCTTTTCCTTCAAAGCAAGCCTTATGGTTTTCAGGGCCGGCGGCAATGCATGTTCAGTGGTGAGGTCGAACGAGGTGTCAAGCCTTTTAGAATTTAAGAAAGAACCGGGCAGCTGAATTTTGGAGTCGCGGACGCACCGGGTGGCAAAAAATCTAGCGCCGGGCCTGATCGTAGTACACGAACGGACTTTTTTTTTTCAGTCACACTTAGTTTTTTCTTTGGGCAAACATTCTTTTACAGTTTTCATCAATTGAAAAAGGCGCTACGCCAAACAACTAGTGTGAATGCATTAAAATTTTCTTTTCGAATATCTAATTTGACTCATGAAACCCGGGCTTCGACTCGCGGAGCCTCGGGCATATTCACAAAGCCTACAGACCGTTTCTGCTATTGTTTGCTCTGATTGGTTGAAGTAGGGTTACAGAATCTTGTGCTTGGCGACTTTTGTTTCATCGCCTTTGCTGTTTGTATATCAGCGTGGTGTACCGAAAAGCATGTGAAAGTCGGAGAAGGAACCGCAGCTCAATGGTACAGAGCACGAAAAAAAAATTCTTGGACTTCTAGATCGGGGTTTCTAATCCCGTTCGTATCTTTTACAAACTGTCAATGCACGGACTTATTTTGTTTTTATCCTCACCTTATGGCTTTGTTATTATTGGTTTTTTCGCCTTCGGGTACAGAGTTAAAAATTTAACACTTTTATTTTCTCTATTTTTGTTAAGGGTAATTTTTTTAATTTTTATTTACTGGTTTGTACTCTTTGTAGTAGATACTAGTTGCAAGATTACGATCCAAGATCCCGAAAAGCGTTACAATAGAAATAGCGCATAATGGAATAAAATATAATTTTAGTTATACTTACTCATAATTTAAGTAAAAAGAATAGGTATCCGACGCCCTTAAATGTTTATAGAATGTTTTCATTTGGTTTATTTTTTTAATATTCTTTTATTTGTATAATAAATGCGCTATGTAAATTTACATAACAGACTCTCTCTAAAAGAAATGACGAAAAAAGCATATATCCCATTTCCATGTAAATACTTTTTCTTGCAAAACAATTATGGTACTTTTAACAGTTTAAATTCATTCTTTAACCAAATACAAATAAACTATTAATAAGATCAGTAGGTTATTTAAAATATATTCCACACAATTCCCCTTATCTTTCATTCATAAAATAAAAATATTATCGAATGAAATAAACGCTGTTTCTCCTCGCTTTACTGGAAAGCCCACAAGGTATGTTTGGCATTAATTACGAAGACTGCAAGGCGATAACTCACTATTCCAAATATGACCGCCAAGCAGATGTTTCGTCCAATGAGAGCAGACCGTAAGAAAAAGGTCTGTAGGCTTTGTGAATATGCGAGCCTCGGGTTTCTGCGGAACACAGTTTAGAGACCACTGCCATACATTGCAGACCAATAAAATTACTGTGGCCTGTCCATGCAGTTTACCCTTATGCGTGTCGGTAGTCAACATGATTATTAACCGAATGATTATTAACCAACATGATATTGTTACGAAATGTCCAGGCGCGGTAGGATAGCTTCCCGCAAAGCAGATTTAGGGTTGCCAGAAAATGGCAAAAAAAAGGCAGGGCTGCCACATTTGGCGAGAAATCGCCCACTTGCCGACAAAATTGGAGATATACCTTAGACGGATGGAGAACCTTCTGGAACAATTTCTTACTGGTTTAGCCCAGACCCACTTTTGCTTCTGTTCGAGAATGTTCTCGAACACAAACCAAAAGCTTAAACGCACTTTTGGCTTGCGTTCGAGAATGTTCTCGAACACAAGTCAAAAGCCAGATAAACCCTGCTGGTACGAGGACACTCAATCAGTGCGGAGTCTATCGAGTTGATAGTCAGTCAGTGAGTGAGTGCCTAGTCGAGTCAGTTAAGAGTCAGTGAGCGAGTGTCTCGAAGTCTAGTACCTAGTTGCACGCATCGAGAGAGTCCCTTAGTGTATCATGAGGCACCGCATCGTCGGGTTTCATCTCAAAGTGTGTTGAGCTCTGGGAACGACCGAACCGAGTCGGGAGCTGTTCTGTAGTGTATCGTCGAGTGCATCGCGAGTTGTAGGGTGGAGAGTCTCGAGAGTACGTGAAGTTCCGAGAACAACGAGCAGAGTCGGGAGCTGTACTCTGGTGCTTTGGCATGAAGCTATCTCCACCGTTATAGCCTGATAGCCTGGACGCTGTGTCGCTGTTTCAGCGTATTTATAGTAGCTCTTCGACGACTGTAAGCGTGTTTTTGGAGGTGTCTTGAAAAATACTGGCCAAGAAAGTGTGTTTCGATATTTCATCAAGTGTCGTCGTTATTCACTCTAAATCCACGAACCCTTAACGTACGTAAGAAGAAAAACACGTAACAATATATTGTTCCGATGTAGCATGCTCCATAATGTAGCTTGCTCTGTTAGTACAGTATGCTACTAACGGAGGCCATGCACAGACACTGTAATAAATCATACCACTTATGCTGGCTAATATTCCATAAAATATTCCAAATACATTCTTCCCACGCTTGAAGTTGAAACGCACTAAAAACCAAATGCATTAAATTTTAAACACTCTGTATAATGAATGGATAAACTTCTTCCATTTTTGGAATGATAATCGAGGACTACCAGTGAACATGCACTGAAAATTTTTCCTACTTTTAGAGATGAAAGTAATCAACAAATGTTCGAAGTTCAAATCTAGATCGATACTTACAAAAAAAAAAGGGGGAGGAATTGGGAATCAAATTCCAGTTTCATGATTGATATGCTGGAAAAAAATCAGAATTCTAAGTTCTGCAATTCCGACTTCTTCAACACGAGTCATTAACTATTAATGGCACAGATGTATTATTTAAATTATCTAGGGCACTTTTAGTTTTTCATTCAAACGTTAAAGTCGTTTCAAAATATAAAGAACATGTAAAAAATTAAGCAATACTTTAAAGAGAAGAAAATATACATGTTTCAATAAAACCATCTTGTGCATAAAAAAAATATGGAGAGTAAAAAAAGCAGCTAAGAAAACCTTAGAATAAAGAAAGCAATAAAATTCTCATTATTTTGATAAAAAGTACTAAAAAAGTAAAAATCTGGAATTGGTAATTTTTTAAGAGGGCTATTTGACAGATAATCGACGAGCATCATTTGCCATATTAATTTCTAAAAGCACATATGACCCATAATGATTCTGCTAGCAATCATGAAACACCAAAAAAAAATGGTTCTGGTGTGACAGTTTCTGAAATGCGGAGATAAAGTACTTTCAAGCTCAATAATTCTGGTGATAGTTTGTTAATCGAAGGCCATAAAAAGTTTTAATATATCTGAATTTTTTATGGACTCCGGTAGACAAATCAGCACTATTAACTACAATATAAACATAGTATTTTAAAATTATTTCAGACTTTTAAATAACTTACATTAATAATTACCACCATTGATTATTAAATTCTGATGCAAAATTTGACTACTCAAACTGGATCTTATTTACACGACGTACAAATAGAACTTTAATCAATAATTTCTTATTTCCCAAAGCAGGGCAAAATATGTTTGGCTGCCATGGGATTTATTCTGCACAATTCTCCTTTATGATGATATTGTTACGGATTTCATATTTATTTAAATATTTATATGGAATTGTAATTAAAATTGCCTTATTTTCCCATACAACGCAGACGATTTTTGAAGTGAAAAGAAAAATAAAAGAAAGCGTGCATTTAATATTTAATAAATAAATATCTCGTAATTGCTGTTGCCATCCACAACAATCGAGGTTTTACCAGAATGTTCTAGTAATTAATTAAAAAGCTTATAAAAGCAGAAGTTAAACACCTCATCTCAGTCGTATGTGTAACTGTTTAAAGAGAACTGTTTCTTTACTTAATATTGATTGTAGCGATTTCGCTGTGAGATGGAATTAGTTTATCTGTTTTGAATTGAGTTTTGCTAAACGTTTGAGATATTGTGATATTGCACGAATATCTCTGAAGAAATATTTCAGCATTTTGATTTATTTCTTAATATTAATCAAAAATTGTTGCGTGCGTACGGGTTCGTTATATATTTAATGCACAAGTCGTTGAAAAGTTAACAAAAATGTATTGTTTCCACAATAAATAAATCAAAATTCTGAAATATTTCTTCAGAGATATTCGCACAATATCTCAAACGTTTAGCAAAACTCAATTCAAAACAGATGAACTAATTCTATCTCACAGCGAAATCGCTACAACCAATAACAGCATTAAGTAAACAAACAGAGGTTCGCTTTAAACAGCTACAACTACAACTGTAACTGAGATGAGGTGTTTAACTTCGGCTTTATAAGCTTTTTAATTAATTACTAGAACATTCTGGTAAAACCTGGATTGTTGTGGATGGCAACAACAATTACAAGATATTTATATATTAAATATTAAATGCACACTCTTTTATTTTTACTTTTCCGACGTAGCTTTCATTTCAAAAATCGTCTGCGTTGCATGGGAAAATAAAGCAATTTTAATTACAATTCCAAATAAATATTTAAATAAATATGAAATCCGTAACAATATAAATCTCTGTTAATTTTTAGATCCATTTCATGGCAATGCTGCTTTTATGTATTATTGTAATACAGTAAGTAATTTTGTTTATTTGTTGGTTTAATTTTTTACATTTACGAAAGTAATTCTAGAGTGTAGTTAGTTTCTGTGCAATTGAGTTTCCGGCGATGCATTTTGCATGTAATTCCTATTATTTCTTGCACAGAATGGTAGATCTTCTAGTTCTGAATCAACAATGAAACTTTGAAAACAGCTCAAGTATAATTTAACCGCGTCAAACTCGACCTCGGTTGGAATTCTGTCAAAACACGATCATCCAGAACGAATGTTAATTACGTGCAGATGGGTGAGGAGGTTACATGAGAGTTCGCTCTTCTACGGAAAGACCGAATTTACTATTGAGGTCTCCGTGTCATTGGGTGATCCTGTCCTCAGTTGTCTTTATTTCATATTCGCAGCCTCTCGCGCCTTTATTTCATACTCGCAGAAATAAAGGCGAATATCCGCACTGATGTACAACGCCGGACACCAAATATGCTGATTTTTTTTTTCAAAATATATTGTTACGTAATGTCTAGCCGCAGTAAGATAGCCTCCTCACAAAGCGGCTTTAGGGTTGCCAGAAAGTGGCAAGGCAGGGTGACAGATCTGCGCGAAATTACCCATTTGTTGACAAAATTGGCGATGTGCCATAGACGGAGCGAGAACATTCTAGAAGGAATTCTTACCGATTTTCCTCAGAATGTTCTCGAAAGCAAGTAGAAAACTATATAAAGCCTGCCTGTACGCGGAGTAGCAGTTTATCCTCAGTGTATCCTGAGAGTATCTTGAAGAGTACTTCGAGTTCAATAATAGCGTCTTGAGCTCCGAGAGCGGTGGACCGAGTCGGAAGCTGTACTTTAATGCTTTGCCGTGAAGCTGTCATCACAGTTATAGTCTGAAGTCTGTGTTGCTGCTTGTTTCTGCGTGTTTATCGTAGTTTTTCGACGGCTGTAAACTTGTCTTGTAATACTGACGAATAAATTGTGCTTTGATTCTTCATCAAGTATTGTCGCCAATCACTCCAAATACACGAACCCGTAGAACGCAATAATATGAATTTTACGAGCATTATCATTGCCCACTTTTAAAAATAAGATTCCTAAAAATAGTGGAACTATATTTTTTGGAGGAAATATTATTTCTGTAATATAATCCGGTATCTACTACATTTAAGCGTATCTCCTTTGGTCGTAGTTGATTTAACGTGACATCTGCCAATATTGTGATCTTTATGCAAGAATTATTTTCATTCTTTTTTCTAAAATAAATTTGGTTTCTCTCCTAACTTATGTAACTTCTCAATGCGTTTACCAGCCACAGTTTCACAGTTTTCAATCAGATACAGAAAATCACTACTGTGAAACAAAAGACACTCATTTTACTCACTTTTATGATTGATTTTTCCATGCTGGGCAAACAACTATCTTAAATATGAAGCAGGTCTTAGGAAACTACTGATCACACATTTCTGAATTTTGCCAACTATGGAATTTTCTGCGTTTAGCACATTGAAATCTCGTATATAGAACATTTCATTTACTGGAATTTTTGTTGAATAGAGACATTATAAAAAATTGAGATTTTACATTTACATAACTCTCAAACTAGAGTATTGAAATCGCTCTCATAGAATTCTGTATCTTATTTTAAGAATGTAACTGGAATCTAGGATCAATATTTAAGAAAAATCGCCTGTACTCATCCATCTTTATAAACACCTCGCAGAACAAACAAAAACCAAAGGAACTGACCAGGATGGAGTGGTTAAAACCGTTGAATACTGACACTTTTGACACTCTCAATATTGACACGAACACCGGATTCAAATACGGAATGGAGTTAGCTTCATAAATGTCTTCCCGTATTTGGGTGGTTTTCCTCAAGTATAAGCCAAAGGGACACCTTTATAACGTGCTCAATTATAAAGGTACCCTGCACCGCCATGCAAGTCAGCCATTGTTCAAAAAGAGCTCGCAATCTTCAAAATCCCGTCTTGGCTTTAATGTTCCCACACCTTGGCGTAGATTATCAATTTGTAACTTGAAAAAAGTAACTTTTATGAAGGTTCGGGCACCTTCATTTAGAGAGGCCCACTATGCGAATAGAATTTTCATTTGCTTCCCTAATCAGAGAAGCAAACTAAAACGCTATTTGCATAGCGGTGCTCGCATATTTATGCTTGTTTTTCCTTCAGGCTGGAAAATGTTCTTCACAAGGTTGTAGTCATCTTTACGCCATGGAACCTTTACAATGGTGTCTCTTTTTTCGACAGTGGCTAACTTGGATACAGATTCCATCACCTTTATGAAGGAGGAACCATTAAATAGCAGTCCCGATGTAAATACGAGTCAATTTCTCTTAGAAATACCTCCACGAAGACATCCCTCGCCTTAAGCAGATATTTCTTGTGTGCTTTGCCGTATTCCTGTAAGTAGTGTGAAACGCACAGTTCACCGCCAGGAGGCGGTGCAAGTTGGGAGGTGGATTGAGGCGGTGCAAGTCGGGAGGCGGATTGAGGCGGTGCAAGTCAGGAGGCGCAGTTTGATTTAGTTGATAAGGTGTCGTCACACTTTGAGAAGAGATTATCTTTTGTTGATTTTCCAGCGGTAATTTCTAATTTTAGGATTTTTTTTTTCCTTTATATTTTTCTTCGTCTTTACTAGGCATATAATGGTTATTTCCTATGTTCTCTAAACGCCTGGAATTTAATGACTGACAGATAGATGTAAATTTTTAATTTTTGCGTTATATTTCAAGAATTATAATGTCCTATGCATTCTTAGTTTTAACGTATGCCTTACAATTTTTTATTTCATCAGAGCATATTCATTTTCCTTTATCTTAATTACATTACTCATTTTACACAGGACGTTCTTCATATCTTTTAACCATATACTCGTAATTTTATTTCACTTATTAAATTTTAGGAGTGTAATTATTCAGATATACATTTTAATTTATCATATGATTTTAATTTTAGATCCAATTTTAACTTTTT